>VYXH01000822.1:68548-113129 GCA_013397275.1 Burhinus bistriatus | reverse complement strand
AGTGAAAAATTTCTTCCTCATATCTAATCCAAATCTACCCTCTTCTAATTTGAAGCCATTTCCCCTCGTCTTATCACTACATGCCCTTGTAAAAGGTCCCTCTCCATATTTCTTGTACACCCGTTTTAGACACTGGAAGGCTGCTATAAGGTCTCCCTGGAGCCTTCTCTTCTCCAGGCTGAACAACCCCAGCTCTCTCAGCCTGTCCTCATAGCAGAGATGCTCTAACCCTCTGATCATCTTTGTGGCCCTCCTCTGGACCTGCTCCAACAGGTCCTTGTCCTTCTTATGCTGAGGGCTCCAGAGCTGGACACAGTATTCCAGGTGGCAGCTCACGAGAGCAGAGTAGAGGGACAGAACCATTAAAACCCTCTTTTTTACCCACTGTAGCTGCATTGGAGGAAAGCCTGAGATGTTTCTGAACCTCATTCAACCTGAATGTTGGTGATTCAATTACAAACATATGTACTAATGTGCTCAGTTTCAGTCATATCCTTTGAGCACCATAGTGCTGGATTTTGTCTTGTGTGAATAAATGTTTGGGATTGGATGATATCAGTGAAGTCATACAACCAAAGCTTTCGGAAAATATGGAGTTAATTGTAGGATGCAGCCTCCCCACAGTCTTACCAGTGGGAAAACATTAACCAAAAAGTATGTTCACATGGTTTTAACAAAAATTTCACATGGTGTTTGCCCTTTCATGTTCAAATTAAACATCTTTGAAGAGGTATTCTTTTAAGAATAGTAATGGTATTTTGTGGACAATAAAAAGATTATATTATTCCAAAATTCAAAATACATCCAAAAAAATCTTTTTACGTAGATAGATTCTGCAGTAACAGATATTTGAACTTTAATAGAAGCTTTTATAGTTAATTGCAAAGTAGAGCTATGACCCTTTAAATTTTAGATTTTTGCTTTGAAGAAACATTTGGTTGTAGCCTGCTACTTCCTTCAAAAGAATCACAGCTACAAAATTGTGTGTCAGAAATTTGATCTAATGGGTGAGAGGGAAAGGGAAATTTCTAATGAACAGATGGAAATATGTAAAAAGATAATTTCATAATAAGCTAGAGAAGTAACATAGGTACTGGGAAGAAAGAAACCCAAAGTGACAAAACTCCTACAAGAAACCCAACAAGAACATTTCAAATAAACGTACATAAATACAACATTTTCAAAAAAAGATAGCGTGTTTGCAATGTCCACAACAGTCAATGAGTCAGGAAAACCTGGGTATTTTGTTTACTTTTTTGCAGCCATAACATAACCCTGTCAGCTAAGCTTACAAGTTTGTCATTCAAAATTGGCATTTATAAGTTGGTAAATGTTTAGACAGCATCTTCAAATACTTTATTGCATTAATAGGAATTATTTTTTAAATAGATTTAAATATGGCAGTGATTTAGCTACTCATTTCTCTTGAAACTGAAGAGGAATAATAAAGGTACAAACTCTACTTGGCTCTGTTCTCTTCCCATGGGATAATTTTGTCATCATGGGCTTATTTGCAAGTTCTGCTTTCCATAACTTTAATAGGTTTCCCTGGTTCAATCCTCTTTGGAAAAAAAAATCAGCAGCAGAAAGAAGCAAAACCATAATTTCTTCTTTTGTCAGAATGTACAAGGTATCAGTACAGGAGCTGCTTAAGCTCAGCAGAAACTCTCAAGAGAAAATAGGAGTTTCAATCTCTCAGCTTTTTGCACATTTCACTAAAGGCTTGTAGATGGTAGCTCAGGGACTGTGATGCAGAAGGCAGGGTATTACTTTGACAGAAAAGTGTGACCTTGTGAAAGATTTATGTGAATGTTGGTATATGTTCTATATTGTATTCTATTGGTAAGGGTGTGGATATATGATTTCCACCTTCCTAGAATGGTGAAAGTTCAAAGAGTTAATGTGGAGGCCATCAATGGTCAATTTGTCATAGGATTTTATGAACTGGATAGGGGTAGAAGCAGCCATCTCTCTACAGCCTATTTTAATCTCACACCATCTATATTCTTCTAGTCGAGAGTTTTGGTGAGATAGTGATAGGGATGCGACATCTTTTCCGTTATTTGGATGATCTGAAGAAATGCACTAGAGAGGATCACAGTGACAGATAGATTGATTTGCCTATGAGAGACTTTTTGAGTGATACAGTTTGGGGAAAGCAAGAAGGGGAATAATAGAGAAAAAGAGAAGAAGGGAGTATTTTATCCTTTTGTTTCAAAGGAGGGCTTTGTATTTCTCAAATTCTCTATAACTACCAAAAGTTATAAAGTATAGCAAGAATAGCAAGTTAGAAAAGCAGTCTCGGAGGAGTCATTGAATTATCACAGTGGTAAAACTTGTAGAAATCTTTGGGTTGAATAGCTTGATCCATTTTCTAAAATTGTATTTTCTTCAGTCAAAAGAAATGCTAAGTCTTCAGGGATGCTCCTCATTATATTGGGATTTCAGAAGGATTATCTTGGAGGCAGGTAACTTCTGGCCCATTTTCTTGTTTTACTTCGCATGTCTCCTTCTTTTCCTCAATTTCTAGTGTGCTTAACTAGTTGAAAAGGTTTTTAAACCCGTGTCTCCTTTTTAATAGTGTACATGTAGTTTCTGGCAGCCAATAACAGAGTTTAGAATTCCCTTCTATTCATCACTACGTAAACCACCTTCCTTTTAGGTCTTTAGAAAGCTATGACAATTTTATGCTGTGAGTAACACTAAGATAGAAAAGTTATTTCATTAAAGTAGGCAGCGTGGTTGAATTTAATGAATGCCATATTTTGAAGTGAAAATAAATTTTCACCAACCTGTAACAGAGCAGCAAACAATTAAAAGACATTAAATATGAACATTTTAAATTGTGGTAGCTATTCTTAAGAGACTATTGATGATTTCAGTTTCTATTGCTTAGGGTTCCTTTCCCATCCAACCATGGCTACTTTGGAGTTTAAGTGAAACCTATTTTAATGTTTTACCATGTTAATAAGGACACATAAGACTTTCAATCTGAGATTATGAATTACTTTCCAAACAGTTATTTAAACTTTCCAGCACTTGTGTGTGTTCTTTTTTCTTCATTTTATAGACATTTTAAATAAATTTTGAAAGAAATTTTAAACATATTTATAAAAATCACCTACTCTGTTTCTCTGTGGACAGTTTTGAATGTTTTTATAGTTTCCCTACAAAAGTCTGAGGACCTAGAAAAGTTCTCTGACCTGGTCTGAGTTCTGATTTACATTATCATTCTTAAGTTATATCATACATGTAAGACTTTGATTACAAATACTACAGGGAAACTCAGAGCTTTTTATGGATCCTGTGCTTCTCAGGCATATGTAACGCAGACTGAACATGGATGGATAGTGTGTGGATTATCAATTGGATTTTGATGATTTGTCAGTGAAGTCATTAACTCATTTCCTCTTCTGATAGCTGAACTATTTTATTTTGGTCTTTGTGATTAAAATGATGTCTCTTTTGATTCTGAGGAGCTGAAAAAAATGGAGTGCATTTTATTCTAACCTCTCTATTTGTGTCAATTTTATTTCCTGTTTGCACATATTTTAAAAGGTAGAATAAAGGAATGACATTCCCTTTCCTTTACTGTCGCATGCTGGAGTGTGGCCTGAAACTGGCTCCTTCCAAAAGCTGTGTTTAACATTGTGTCTCTATTTTCTTCACTAGGATTACTTACTGTAGCAAATGTAAGTAGTGGTATGGATATTTTCAGAATCAAGAGCTGAGTGAATTGGAACTTTTACAGATTATAGACTAAGAAGGCTTTTTGTTGATATTTTGATGCTGAAAGATGCAGATAGTTTCTGGTAAGAAACACTTAGATACTTATTTCATGTAGGTACCAGTAAGAATTAACCAGCTGTGTCTAGATCCTCAAAGAAATTCAAGGATCTGCATCAGCATTGCCTGCTTAGTGACTTTAGAAAATATGACCATTCACCTACTATATCTTTAGGCATTGAAATACCTGCAAATATCTGACTCTCACCTGGATTTTAAAAGTGATTTGGTGTATTCAATAACATTTAGGCATCCTAATCAGGTTAAGAGCTTTTGAATACCCCGCTGGTCTTTCAGCTTCTTTGGATTCACCCATACCTTTGAAAAACAGAAGGAAAAGTGGTGTACAAAATTATTTGAGGGTCAAATTTGATTACAAGCTGAACATGACAGTAATTTTGTTTTGATTAAAAAAAAAAAAGTAGAAACACCTGCAAGACAAGAAGTATTTCTTCTTCATTAGTTACTGGCAAAGTTTCAGTTCAAACACTCCTTCCTGCTCTATGTGTTCTACTTAATTAAAGATGTAGAATAACCAATGATAGTCTGCAAGAAAAATAACATGAATGATTGAAAGTCCAGCAAACATGAAAGAATAAGGATATTTATTCTGAGGAGACAGAGAGAGAAAGGAAAATTGAACATGATGACAATTTTCAAACACATAAACACTATCACAGAAAGGCATTTTCCGTCTGTGTGAAAGACAGGGCAAGTAGCACTGACCTTAAATTGCAATAAGACAGATTTATATTAGACAGTGGGTAAGACTTCTAATGTTATTAAAGATAATGAAGTGCTGGAATAGATTGCCTGCACAGCTGTGGGTCTCTATTATTCTGTAGGACATTATAAGAAAAACTTCTCTGAGTAATGATCTAGCTAGCGTGACTCCCGCCTTGAGAGAGGAGGTGAACTAGGCGATCTTCTGAGGTATGTCCCAGTCCTACAGGTAAAAACTTAACACCCCTTCTTCCCTGTAAGAATCTATGCATTGACAGTGGCTGAAGATCAGTAGGGAATTAACAAGATGAAATTAAAAAATCTTGGAGATGTAGCTCACAAATTCTCTATTTCACTAAAAGAACACATTATAACCTTACACAAATAGACAACAAATATTTCTGTTAAACTGGCTTAAGAGAAAAGTAAGCAAGCTACTAAGAGTGACAACTGGTCCTGGACTCGGGGAAACAGGCACGGTATGTGTTTGTATCCTGCAGCTTGTGAATGAAACAATTTTATTTAAGAGGTGTTAGCCCCAGGAGAAACAATAGATTTGGCATAGATAACTCTCAATAGTAGAGAAACACCACTCAAAAGAAACAGGGTTTGCATGGGGAAAAGGGTAATTAAAATCCAAGTTAAAAATGTTTGTTTATGCTCAAGCTGAATAGTATCTGCAGTAAATTAGAGCCTAGTACTCTCTTAACAAAATTCTAATTAGTAAAAACAACAGCATACAATTCTATCCTGAAGGAGTCTTGCCTTAATTACTGAAAGCAAGGATCCTTCATGATTCAGAATAAACTTTTTTATTTTTTTTTTTATTTTTTGTAACTGTGAATGCATTCCATGTATTTTGGCATGTTTTAAAGTGCATTGCTCAACTAGCTCATTTTGACAAAAGCCCCAGCAGTGAGAAGACTGTGTAAAAATATGAAGGGTTACCAAGCATAAGATTGGACAACTCAGAAGGCAGGTTTACCAGGCAGTTAAATTCTCATGTTTTGTTAGACAATCTTTTTTTTTTTAATAATAACTTTGCTATCAAGAGTAGTAGAACAATCTGGCTATTCATTGAGTGATGCAGCTAATACTTGTTACTTCTTCACTTTCTGTTTCAGAGTGTCTGGAGCATCTCCAGAACTTTGTGTGAGGTATCTTATTAATCCAGGGTTTTATTTAGGCCTTTTTAAAGTGCATACACTGGGGTCTACATTAAAGAGAATGAGTTAAAGAAAGGAAGGTGCGAAGACAATTGTTTATATTTCCTAATAAGTGCAATATTGAGACCTGTGCGGGAGAAAACATTGATTAAGTACAATGCCATCTTACTGCTCAAATTCAGAAACAGTCCACATATATTTTTGCATGATTACATCAGAGCTAATAAAGTCTACCCCATAAGCCTAGTAGTTTGGGTTCAGCAATATGTGAATGAAATTAAATTGCTGCAAGCTGAAGTATGCATGTTTAGTATATGCTTACAGATTATCTGTTCCGTCACTGATTCTGCATTCCTCAAAGTTGTTTAACTTTGAAGATTGCTTATAGAAATAAATTATTCTATTTCAAATAAAGGTGCAATCAACTCATCTCTATTTGCATTTCACAGTGAAGTCATCTGTCTCCCAAAGAATGAATTTTATATTTCCAGGAGAAAGTTCCTTTGTAATGAAATTGCAAGTTTATTGGCCAAAAGCTGAATCCTGAAGAGTTAGATGGTTTTTTTTTGAAAGTACGAGCATATACCATTGAAGGTAAGAATAGAGATTTTTAACTGAACTCAATATCCTTTTTGAATGTGAAAAACAGGGAATAGGTTTGTTGTACTTGTTGTAGTCTCTGTTGAGAAGACAGGTTGTAGATGAAGTTTTCTAGATGTTGCCAGCTCCATGATTAGTTCTATTGAATTGCTGTAATTTAGACAGAATGTGATAAAAAATGAGTAACTAATACCAAGTCCCTGTCCATCAGGATAGCACAGGATTGCTAATCACTACAGCTTGTCTGATTCAATCAAAATCATCCTGGCCCAATGTAGTTTTGTGATGATTTTGAGCAGGTATAATAGCTGCAAGATAGCCTTCTGGGAATTTAAATGACAGCAAATTGTTCTGCATCAATTTTAGTAAAACAAAGAAGAATAATGCTTATAGGAATGAAAGGAATATTTTCATTCGGAATAATTTTCCCACTATAATTTTCTAGCAAGAATAGGTTCCCACTATAGTTAGGGACTGATACAATCACGAATAATCTATTGCAAGTTGCTTAACCAGAAAATGTAGACCTTTTTTTTAGTTTCCCTACTAATTATGATTTCTAAAATGTTTGCTTCAAAGACAACTTTGCTCATTATTCTCTATTTATTGATTCTGATTTGTTACTTAAGTCCTGTCAACATTTCTTTGCAGACTGCATAACTCAATGTCTTGTAAACAAGAGCATAAAAACTAAACTCAGGATAACTTTTTTTTTCTCAGTCCTACTCACAAACAATAACATGAGACAAAAGAATGTGTTAGGGTAGTTGTAAATTAATTTTCTATTATGCCACTCAACATTTATATCAGGGTGTGTGTCGTGGTTTAGCCCCAGCCAGCAATTAGGACCATGCAGCTGCTCGCTCACTCCCCTCAGTTGAGATGGGGAGAGAATCGGAAGAGTAAAAGTAAGGAAGAGCTCATGGGCTGAGGTAAAGACAGTTTAACAGGTAGAGTAAAAGCTGTGTATGCAAGCAAAGCGAAACAATGAATTCATTCACTACTTTCCATCAGCAGGCAGGTGTTCAGTGATCTTCAGGAAAGCAGGGCTACCTCATGTGTAATGGTTACTTGGGAAGACAAAACACCGTAACTCCAAAGGTCCCTCATCTCCTTCATCCCCCAGCTTTATATACTGAGCATGATGTCATATGGTGTGGAATATCTCTTTGGTCAGCTGTGAGCAGCTGTCCCAGCTGTGTCCCCTCACAACTTTTTGTGCACTCCCAGTCTGCTCACTTGGGGGGTGGTATGAGGAGCAGAAAAGGCCTTGACTGCTTAGCAACAACCAAAAACATCAGTGCGCTAGCAACATCGCTTTCATCCCAAATCCAAAACATAGCTCTATACCAGCTGCTAGTAAGAAAGATAACTCTATCCCAACTGAAACCATGACAGTGTGGCAGACATTAGGCATGTCCTGATGTCCATAGTGAAGACAGCTTCACCAGACTGCGTCATAGAGGATATCACTGCCTGGACCTTTTAAAGCTCTGCCCCAGATGATCATCCCATCTCCAGGCCTACTTAATTTGCTAGCCTACTTATTTTGGAATATGGCAGATAACTGCAAGTGTGAAAGGGAACTGAGCACTCATATCTAAAGTATTGTGGAGTTTTTAATCAAGAACTATTACACTTTTAAGCTGTAGCATTCTGGAGGCAGAGCTGGAAAGAAAAGAAGAACCTTTGAAATTTGGAGGAGGAGAAGATTGTTAAAGTTGATTCCTTCCTGAGGACTGATTGCTATCTGAAATGTGTCAGAGAAAATGGAGACGTCCAACCCGTTTTTTTCTGGAAAAAAATTGTTTTGTCCCATCCTGTGCCCTATGTAAATTTCTAAGATACCATGTGGCAGAAAATTTATCAATATACACCAGTTCTAAGACCACTGGCTGAGCAAAAACATATGAATCGTGTGTGTAATACAACTGTTTTTTAAAAAATATGCAGTAGTCACATAAAAACAGTTATACAGAAAAAGATATAATAATAGGACATGCAGAATTGTATAATCAGTTTCTGACCAGTTGTGACTTAGAGACTATTTGAAGAAGAGTTTGTTTCTACTTCTTGTGTTTAACTACACTTGACCTTTTTTTCCAATGTCAATTAATTTTTTTAATTTATATTTAGGTGTATATGACATCGTGAACAGTAAGGGTCTATAAATTAACCATGCACCATATGGAAAAAGTGGAAAACTCATATTCTGATCACTTTACTTGTTTCTTTTCTGTTCAGTTCTGTATGTTATAAGAAATACTGAAAACTAGCAAAAGCACTAGACAGCTTCCAAAAGAGCATGGGTACTATTGGTATTGAAAAAATGAGGAGAAAATGAGCCAGCAACATTGCAACTAGAATCACTAATGACATTATTTTTGGAAGTGCTGAACATTAGCAACTGTGTGGGAGTTGATAGTTCCTAGAACCAATAAGAGTCCAACCATAAACATCCTCACAGCAGATACCAAGGAGTCTAATAGAATTGTTCCGAATGAGTTACTGCCTAGGCTTGCTTTATCCTGCCTTAACAAAGCTGAATTTGATTATGTTATGTGGAAATCACCTTTAAAAATCCTTGCCAGTTGTGGGGGGTCAGGGAACAGACAACACCCCGCTCATTCACAATTTTAGGTCTCATCTTCATGGTGGAGTTAATCAATTAATTTGATCTAAGCAATATAACAAGACTGAAGTATAGTCATAGTGAACCCTGTTGATTATACAGGGACTTTCTTGTGTATATGATATTAAAATTGAAATCCATTATATATTTGTTACTGACTGAAAATTCAAACGGCTCCTATACAGTGTAACATTTTTAATGGAATTCACTTTTTTATTCTTGTAAGATTTAGCCTAAACAGAATTCGTATGGGTAGTTCATTGTATTCTTACTTAAGTCCATTAGGTAATAACTGTTCTACCTCCTCTTTTGCCATTATTATTCAATGTCTAATTTAACAGGGTGGTGTTTTGGTTTTTTTTTCTGTATAGTTTTTCCCAGGCAGCCTATATCTTCTATTTAAATCTTTGCAGTCAGACCTTATTAATGGCTAAATGTTGATTGAGACATATGAAAGCTACCTATTATATTCTCTGTGGAAACATTGTATATATCTTCAGTGAAAATCTCCCTGTGTCTCAATCTTATAGAGATTTGATTGACTACACTCCTTACTACTTTCAGCTTTTCACATTACCTTTTAATAATGAAAGGCTTGAAGAAATAACAACTCATGTAGATTTTGAGCTAAAAAGACTCTTTATAATGCATTTTTTGCTCTGCAATTTGACAGCTTTCTAAAAATGGAGTAAAAATTGTGTTATCTGATCTCACAACCCTTAAATGTTGCAAAGCTTGGTTATTATTTTAAGAAAAAGACCCAAAACAATAGCTGCTGCTAGCCAAGCCTATGAGAAACATAAACACTGGCTACTGAGAAACACGGCTGTCAAGTAATAATTTTTTTTTGTAAAAGAGATTCAAAATGTTAAGATTTGTACCCTGGTAAGAAAAAGTAATTTCAGTGAGTTGCCAAAATGAGTCAGATGATAATCACTTGTTCCTGCCCCAGTAAGGTAATAATACAGAGGATAAATAAAACATTTTTAAAAATCCACCAGTAGTTTGCCATCTAACAGTGATAATCCATGAGCTGTCCATTGACATATTTTTTTCTCAGTGCTAGCAAAATTATGGGGTAAAGTGACACAACAGGTAATTTCTCTGTCATGCAAGGGCCAGATACTTTCCTATATATGTTAAATGTACAGCCATGCTAGATTAAATAAGCTCATGTTGCCTGATACAGTGTTATTTTAAAATGGAGTGGGAAACTGCCTATGGAATGCACAATGCCTTTTTATTGAGCAAGGTTTAAGGAAGGTGGAATAATTTTTGCTGTTCACCATTTATTATTCTATTACTCGCTTTGCAAACAAAAGAAACCACCTATAAATTCTCTGACAAATGAGCTGAATGGATGCCTTGTTTCACCATAGCTTCCACATCTATCATGTCATGTTCTGAGTTATGCTATGTCATAAATTACTATAGCAGTAAATCTTGACAAATTTTAACAGATAGAGCTATGTCTCATAACAAGAACATGCTAGGAAAAAAATGTCATTTGCTGCTCTTTGGGAAAAATCTAGTCATGCTCCAGATCCCTGAAATCTTTGTGAACAAATAGGAACCAACCAGAAAATGTAAGTGCCTTTATTCTCTTAACTGTCTAAGAATGATGGGAATGATTAAATTGGGTGGTCCTCTACTTTGCAGAATACAACTGAGTTACGGGAATTAAAAAAAAAAAATCATGACTAGTATTTTGCCATCATGCAGAACATTTGAATGTTATGAAATTGTTAAGATATATTTTGATATTTGACTTGAAGACCCTGGAAGAATCTGGAAGCCATTTATTGAATTGAGTAGACTTTTATGTTACGTCACAAGACTTTCTAAAATTTGGATTTTTAAATTAATAGATATAGGTGTTTATATATATGTTTATGGGTATACATACACATTGGCTTTGTAGCAATACAGCAAAGGTAGCATTAGGGAAATAATTAGGGAAGCAGATCTGGCAATAATGTTAATTTTCAATCAGTGACCTGAGAAACAGCACTTCATTGATCAGTCAGACTGCCTACTTCAGGCATTTAAAGAAAGTGCAGACGTTGTCACAGTCGGCTTTGGATGCACCCCCTTCTCCTCATTGAATACAGGGGGAATTTAGAGTTCTAAATTGAGATATTGACAACTAAAGTCCAAAGTACATGACAGAATATCCTGCTAGCCCCTTCCACCTAAATCTTCAGAGTTTTTTGGATGGCTAAATCTAGAAATTGTCTGGTCTCCACATGCAACTGTACTTCCTGATGCTTCAGCACAAGCGTAGATCCCACATCCTTTAGAAAGACTTCATGACTCCTCTCCAGACAAAGCAGAAAATTAAATACTCTAATAAGCATCTTTATGGATGGTATTAATGGGCAAAGCTTGCCAGCATGGGGCAAAAAGTTGTGCTAGATACAATCTATGTGTCAACACAACAGCTTGAATCTTGCATCTGTGTCAGAGGGCTTTGTGATGAAAATGTTTAGTTGTGTCTTTCTACATCATTTCATGTTGTGAAGACAAAGAAAAAAAGTTCATTATTAGTGAATATTGAGAAGCTCCAAATAAAGATCCATGCTGCTAGCATTGGTTAGTCTGTTGTACATTCAATAATTTAATTCCGGCTCATCTTTAATTGACTGTGTTTTATCTGTGTTGGTGTGGCTTGATTCACAGCAACAGGTGGTGGCTGTCATTGATGAAAATATAACCAGCAATTCTTGAAAAGAGAGGAGAGGTACACAATCAAGAATAACTTCTATTTAGGTAGCACTTCATATGAAGTAGTTTATAACAAGTTGTACTAGTTTTGTACAATGTATTTTGAAGATGAGTATTTTTACAAGATGAACAATATTTAGTACATGAACAAAACTCTATTCAACGTATACCACTGATATCCAGAGGAAGGTCTGTTCTGAATAAGTTTTTGTTCTCATTTCCCAGTAACAGTAAAATGTAGTGTACAGTCAAACTTTTCTGATATCTTTATCTTAGAGGAAAAGAGAGTCAAAATAAGAAAAAGCTACAGTCTTCAAGGATTGTTTGCTTGTTTGGTTGGTTTTTGTAATGTTTATGTCACACTGGTTTATCTTAGATAAAAGAAAATATGGGCTGGAAAAGTGCAATACATTGCAAGGAAACAGCAGCTATGCTTGAACTTATACTTAGGAAAGTTATTAACTTTTCCCTTCATTTTGTCATTTAGTCCTCATTTTTAAGGTCCCACAAATACCAGCCACTCCCCTACACACACATACACACACCACCCCACCCCCCCACCATGTCATCCAGTTTGATTCCATGCTTCCCATGTCACTACAAATAAGCTCATCCTTTCCCCTTACTTGCTTCATGGCACTTAAACTTCTCCACATGGTATTTTATGTCTGAAACAGATTCCCTTTCGCAGTGTGATATACCTTCTCCAGTTCCTCAAGGTTTTATTAAATCACTTTTCTAAATTAAGGTTCCTTTCAGCTCTCTCACAGTCTCCCTTAGTAACATCATCAGGGAGATGACTCAAATTCGTTAATGTTAAACATAAATTGAAAAGACTCGTAACTATTTATGTCTATTGACTGCAGCTGAGTCTCGTAATACCATAACGGGTTTTGGTGTATGTTGTTCAAAGGAAGATGCTCAGTGAAGTGACATTAAGTGCAATTTTCTTCAAAACAATTCAGTAAATTGTTGTTCAATGGAAAAGTGTGAAGGGTTTCAGTCTTCACATAAGAAATTTAGCAGAGCAGACAGCGGATGGCTTTTCCTTGCCATCCCAGTCCCTGGCCCACTGTACTACGGGATGCTCTTGAATTGTACTGTTTCCAAAGAATAGCTGTGCTGTTGCTGCCAATTTTTATTCCTCGTGCCCCTTTCTTCCCCTCCTGTCATCTTTAGGACACAGACATGATAAGATTACCCACAGAAACAGATCCCAGTATGTATGCAGAAAGCACTTGAATTCAACAAACTTCTTGACTCAAGGGGGTTTACCACATAGTCAGGGGCTAAGTTAGTATATCTGAGGGATCAGGAAGATTGTCTTCAAGTATATCAAGAAGGAAACACACTCTATTCAAGTGATGTATATAATACAGCTTTTCTTAGAGGGATGGTTATGTTAAAGTTATTCAAATTTAAATCAAAACAATTTTCATTTTATAAAGTACATAAGCAGATATTTAATTATACTGTTGTAGAATACACAAGTATATATTACAATTAATTGTGTACTGTACTTTAAATCAATCAGATATTAGATCAAATTGAGCAGTCAGTTAAGCATTTAGATCAATGAGACTTAAACTTGTGCTTAAGTACTTTTGTGATCTGGACTTATAGATGTTACATCTTTTTTTATTCATGCTATTCTGCTATTTGGTGTCTTTTCATAGAATCATAGAATGGTTTAGGTTGGAAGGGACCTTAAAGATCATCTAGTTCCAAACCCCCCTGCCCCTACCTCCCACTAGACCTCGTTGCCCAAAGCCTCATCCAACCTGGCCTTGACCACTTCCAGGGATGGGGCCTCCACAACTTCCCTGGACAACCTGTTCCAGTGCCTCACCACTCTCAGAGTGAAAACTGTCTTCCTCATATCTAATCTAAATCTACCTTCTTCTAATTTGAAGCCATTACCCCTCATCTTATCACTACATGCCCTTGTAAAAGGTCCCTCTCCAGATTTCTTGTATGCCCCTTTTAGACACTGGAAGGCTGCTATAAGGTCTCCCTGGAGCCTTCTCTTCTCCAGGCTGAACAACCCCAGCTCTCTCAGCCTGTCCTCATAGCAGAGATGCTCCAACCCTCTGATCATCTTTGTGGCCCTCCTCTGGACCCGCTCCAACACGCCCATGTCCTTCTTATTCTGGGGGCTCCAGAGCTGGCTGCAGTACTCCAGGTGGTGTCTCATGAGAACAGAGCAGAGGGGCAGAATCACCTCCGTCGACCTGATGGCCACGCTTCTTTTGATGCAGCCCAGAATGCAGTTGGCTTTCTGGGCTGTCAGTGCACATTAATGGCTCCTGTTGAGATTCTTATCCACCAACACCCCCGAGTGCCTCTCCTTAGGGCTGCTCTCGATCCGTTCTCTGCCCAGCCTGTATTTGTGCGTGGCATTGCCCCAACCCATCCGTAGGACCTTGCACTTGGCCTTGTTGAACTTCATGAGGTTTGCACAGGCCCACCTCTTAAACCTGTCCAGGTCTCTCTGGATGGCACCCCTTCCCTCCAGAATGTTGACTACACACAGCTTGGTGTCACCAGCAAACTTGCTGAGGGTGCACTCAATCCCAACATCCATGTCACCAACAAAGATGTTAAATAGTACTGGTCCCAGTACCCACCCCTGAGGAACACCACTCGCCACCACTCACCACCTGGATATCAAGCCATTGACTGCAACTCTTCGAGTGTGACCATCCAGCCAATTCCTTATCCACTGAGTGGACCATCAGTCAAATCCATGTCTCTTCAATTTAGACAAGGCTGTCATGTGAGACAGTGTCAAATGCACAAGTCCAGGTAGATTAAAAGAAATATAGTTATTTTGTTTTATGTAAGTAATATTTCTTCATGATTCTTCTCCAAGATAAATTTTTGTGGAACAAGAAATATATTTCATGTGGTTCTTCATGTGAAGCTACTTACAGAAATGACTAGAAATTCCTTTTGTGCTTTCCTACTGAAAAGAAACAACTACATAGGTCAGAAGTTCAACTTTAGGAACATGAATCCTGAGCTTTTAGTGGGACTATTTATGTGTTTAGAGTTAAGCATATAAACACAAAATTGCTGAAAGTGGGACAATACAGTTCATGTGACTGAAATGTGATGTGTTATTTCCACTAAAAGAAAATAAAATATGAAGCAAATTGTTTATCTTATAGTTTCAATGTTGAGATGCAGCCTCTATTTGTGCATTCAGATACCCATATTAATGAAAGTAGGATCACCAGTTTGGAAAAATCACTCTTTCTCACTTTATGGATTTTCTTCACAGTAAATAGAGATTTTAAAAAGAGATTTTTTTTAAAGCTTCAGCAAGCTAGACATGATTTTTCTTTATTCCCAATGAAATTATTTGTCTGTACTTAACATTTTTATTTGTACCTCAATCTATTTCACAGCATAATATTAACAGGGCTTTTCCTTTGCTACTAGTTATTAAAGATTTTGAGGTACCTGTCCTTTTTTTTCCCTTTAGCTTTAAAAAAAATGTGTGCTTATTTCATCAAATGCAAATATCTTCAAGTAGCATAAGCTGAGCCCAAGAATGTTTGATCTATGAAAGTAAGTTCTTTGATCAAATATACATTTTAATGTTGTTTAGGTTCTTATTTCAGAAATTAGTTAAATGCAACAAAATGAATTTAAACTGCGTATGACAACTTTGTAAACTGTGTGTATTCCAAGCCTCAAATAACACAGTACAGTATATGTAAGAATTAATGGATCATTATCTGGGAAAGGCAAAGAAAGAAGAAAGAAACTAAAGAGGACAACCTATGTTGCTCTCCTAAGATAATTTCTGTAGTAAAATGACTGCAGGCATATGAAGAAAAAATCCGTCTAGATGAAAAATGGAGCAACAATGGTTTCTTTAAAGAATTTTTGGGGGAATTTTAAGGTGATTTCTATAATGAAATATCACTTTGGAGCTGACACAGTAACACTACAGCCTATATCAAAGGATAATTGAATGGAATCTCAAATATTATTCTTATAAAGCCAGTTCCAGCATCCAAATTTTGCTATACATGAAAGTATTTTTTCCTAGGGTTAGGGAGTTAATTTTGTTCCCAGTGAGGAAGGTACAAATGGATCAAGAACATCAACAATCTTTGAGTCACTGAAAAAACTTATAAAATTTAAAGTTTTAAAAGAAAATTTAAGAGGTTCAAAAGCAGTAATTATCTTTGAAGTTTGAAAACAATGTCTTCCCATAGGAGTGAATATGCAAAATATAAACGCCTAATGCCACTATACATAGATTTCTGAGGTATTTAACACATTATGGCATAATAATTTACTTTTTTACAGATTCTGTATAACTATTTAATGGGACAAAATAATTTTAAAGTTTTTTGGAAGAAACTTCAGTAACGTCATATTGAAAAGTTGTGTTGAGATTTGTGTCCCCCCAAAAACCTCAGTGTTTATATGACACAAAATTAACATCTTTGAGAGAACAGATTGAGAAGACCATTCTTTGATACCACACACACTACTGATTAGCGCTTCTCACAAAGCAGCAGGTGATCTGTGATCAAACCCTGCTTTCATTTAGGCAGAGGAGTAATTTTGTCTCTCAGCTCTGAAGTTTTTATCTGCCCTGTGATAATTGTCTTGGATTACGGGAAAACCTCAAGGAAGAGTCATGACTGTGAAATCTGAATGGAGGGTGTGGACTTTTCTGAACCACACTGGAAACTTAAGTCCATTAGAAGATTAAGGAACGGATCTCATCCTTGACTCATCATTTCCAAGTGTGTAGTTTAGGGAGATTTCTGGTATGGGTGTGGAAATGTGTAATACGGTCCTTCTTTAGGTGCCTTGATCATGATGTGCCTTTCAAGTATCACAGGTGTTCACTTCCAGGCTGTGCATTCCCTGAGGCATCCCAGAATGCAGCCGGTGGACTTTTTGCTGCTCTACCTGCAGCCGAATACTGGGATGCCCAAGGGTGAAGTTAAAGTGTGACTGGAAACACTACTGTGTTTCTTTAATCTTGGTTGTTTTTTCATGTCATGTTAAGTTAGAAAGGGTGGGACGTATATTTTTAGAGGTGAATAATTACAGATAGTACTTCCATTTCTCTGTCCTTTCACCAAAGGCATAATGTTTCTGTTCTCTGTGAAGCAGTGTAATTAGTTGCTTTTTCTACTGGACCTTCTTTTAACATTTCTTATTGAATAAAACAGGAGATAACGCACAATTACATTCAGGGAACCACTGCCCTCACTTCAACTATTACTTCAAAGAAGAAACTAGCAACTTTATATCCTTCACCTAAGATTAACTGAGCTCTGAAAGCAGCAATTGAGAGAAAATTACATATCCATTATTTCACCACAGCGCATACTAAGTGATGCTTAAAAGACACACGCAGTTGAATTACCATAGATGTGCAATTAGCCCAAAAGAAACATATTTGAGATGTAACTTCATTTATATATGAATTCATACACATAAATACGATAATAAAAAAAGCAGATTTAGTAAAACTTCTTAGTAAACATATTTTCCCCCTTTGATATTGCAGACTAGTTTTGGAGTTGAATATGGTTGTGTTCTGGTCATTGTAACTCAGTTGCATTCATGTAATTCCTGGTTGTCTATAACTTCCTCATTTTATAATTCGCTTTTAGGATTTGGATGGGCCTTTAAAAAAGTTGTAAAGAAATTTCCCAACTGACTTCCCAAGTTATAAATTCCACACCAACAGCAGAGGTGTTTTTTGCTTTCTTTGATATGCCATGAACTATATAGAGGTACTGAAATCTTTCCAGTGTTCTTGTATTTCCCTTTAAATAAACAGAAGATGTGAAAACAATATCCCCTTTATCATGTTCCTAGTTTATATTTGAATTTAAGTTTTTCACTATCTTTAAATCTGTTTCATCATCTGGTAAAAAGTCAATATTCCATGACATTTACATATTCAATTTCATTGTCTTGACAACAGTTTTGCAGATAGTTTTCAAATATAATTAAACCATTACACATAAGGTGTGGATTTGATGCAACAACTATGATATAACTTCGATCTGGGTTTCATACTTTAAGCAAATGGGTAAAGAGCCAGAATGAATGTCTACAGCTTCTGCACAAAGAGTGTGACTCTTGTACAGCACTTTTCCTCAGCACTGACCAGTTTCCTCTTACTTTGTCTCACTGTTTCCAGCTAATTCTTGTTGAGAAAAAAAAAAAAAGAAAATAAAAAGAAGAAAAAATAATTCCGGGCCCTAGGGTAATAATCTTCATTATCTACCTAGATTGCGTTATCTCCATAGCTTTCTTTGGAGCTGCCGCATTGCAGAAGCTCTCACTTTCCATTGTTCAAGTTGACAGCCTGAATGCTGAGCATCCTTCATTCAGATTCACAAAAATACTCTGCATTTTCTGTGTTTAACTTATTCTGCTTAATACGTTTTTCTTAATAGCACTTTGTGTGAAAAATATAGGAGAATTAAATGTTTTTCACCAATAGCAAACTCAAGGGGAAAACAAGTGAGTAAAATTTACTGAATAGTTTAAACCAGATGAAGAAGGTATAAGAAAAGGGACAGATTATAATGTTTTATTTTAATGTTATATAAACAGAAAGTTAATTTTTATTGGAAACAAACAAGCAAAATACTACGATTTTTATTTCAGAACAATCACTTTTTGGTGATTTAAGTTAATTTAAGGTGTAAAATTTTCCTCTTATCATAAGTGTGAGAATTGTATTATGATACATGGATCTTTTAGACTCCATAAAATTTTTGTTTTTTCCACAATCTAAAGAAATTTTAGCTATTTCTAAGTTGAAAATTAAATAGAAAAGTTGTTTCCCACTTCTGCCATCAACGAAGGAAAAGCAAAATTATTGCCCAAACCAGGAATGTAAAAAACCCCTCAAAGCCTTATGGCCTTTTCCTATACATCTATGCTTGTCCTTCAATCTGTTATTTTGCTGTAAACATAGCAATTTCTTGTTCACATGTTAGGTGAAAATTGATGTGCATTTATGGCAGTACATAAAGGGAAAGTGTGAGTTGTTTGATTATTTCAGCATTTTATAGTAATGTAAAAATGGGCTGCCACTCACTGTGAAAATGAATCATCATTTTGCCTCAGAGAGAACAGATTTATATGACCTTTTTATCTGCTAGAAAATATAAATAATAATTCATTATAGGTGTCATCCTGTCCTGATTTCTCTTAAAGAGATTTTATATGATGGGTTAAACTTTCACACAGAAATCTCTTATTTTCATGGATGACCTACTCTGTAGCTACATTTGCCACAGATTATTGATTTTTTTCATGTGGCAAGGGCAATATGAGAGACTACTATGTAGTTAGAGTAATACGTCTAATCCTTTGGGACTTACTGACATGGAGAGTCTATACCAGTGTTATATTTAATATTGAAGCTGATTTGCTGTAGTATTTTATTCGTGTATTTTGAAGAGCTACATATCTCTCAGGGCCTTCTCTGCTCTTGAAAATCCCCTGAATTCACTTGGAACTAGTGTAAGAGGTGAAAAAGTGTTCCTATTATTTGCAGATGAATCAGCATCATTTTGAAGGCATGCGTTTGAAAGAGGCAGCCTATGGATATTTTGACTCTTTTTTTAAGTGTTAGGACAATTGTACTTCCTCTTTTTAAGTGCAAGTTGTAAGTCCAGAATCTAAGAGAGCTTTCTTTTCCTTCCATAACCATATTTACAGAAATTCTTCACAAGAGGTGGAGAGAAATCAGGTAAATGATCTCAAGATCAGCTGTGAGACTACAGGTTTGTTTTGAGGAATTAGTTTGTGCAAATATTGGAG
Organism: Burhinus bistriatus; assembly: GCA_013397275.1. NCBI lineage: Eukaryota > Metazoa > Chordata > Aves > Charadriiformes > Burhinidae > Burhinus > Burhinus bistriatus. Next base: position 93,674 of record VYXH01000822.1, on the reverse strand, counting down.
TTGCTTCCACATGTACTGTACCTTGGTATCACCCACATCAAAAATAGTCTCTTTAAAAGTAAAATGATACATAACTCCACTAATTGCCTATTCCATCAATTTGGGTGTGGTTTGAAAGTGAAAACAAGATGCATCCTGCTCATATATCATTGACAACACAGCTTAAATTATGCCCATGGTGTCACCCGTGCAACTTCATAGCTTTCATATTATGTCTTTAGTGACACTTTTTACCTGTGCTAAATAAACAATTCTGTTGGAGTAAGAAATAGGATCGCTTACTCTCACCTGTTTCTTCTGAAGTGATGACAGAAATATTAATATCCTGCCATGCCCTGAGATAAACACTACTGAAAAAAAGTAGTTAATATTTTATAGAATCTGAATAAGAGTGACAAAAATTAATTCACTTGATTTAAAAAATGTCAGATGCACTTTTACTATTAACAGAAGCGGTTGTGAGGCTGAATACAAGTATAAATGAAGAGGTGCTGGTTTTATAAAACTAAATTTAAGGACAAAAAACATTTTATATTATAAGATATTCCAGGATTGTGGACAAGTGGGGACAGTGTATGTACAGAGTAAATTCATAGTTTCCTTGGAATTAAAGATGAGGAAGTAATCTGCACTTGTTTTTACCATTCAGATTAGAGGATGGGGAATAATGGTTTTTGTAACTGACTGCCTCTCCAAGTTCATAGACTTGACATTTGAATTTCATATTGACAGTAAGTTACAGAACAGTAGAATTCATTATGCAGTGTGATACATATCAAATGGCTTATGAGATTTTGGATCAATAAACCAATTCTGTGGAAGCAAATAAACACAGGACATATTAAGCTATATTTTCAAACCATAGACAATAGACGCAATTTTTGTTTGACAATTTAAATGTCAAAATAATGGATTTACTTATTTCTGTTGTATGAAATAGAAAGCTATATAGCACTAGACTGAAAATTCAGGTTATAACAGAGGCAACATAAAAAAAAGTTTTCATAATGCAAGACAATCTAATTTACTAACAGTTTCCTTATTTGTGAATGTAGGTATCATTAAACATGTACTGCATGCGGGAACTTGTGAAGCCATAGCCCGAGCTTGCTGGATCACAGTTTAGGGAAAATTTTTCAATCTTTTCTTCATTAAAAGAAAAAAAAAAAAAAAAAAAAAAAAAAAAAAAAAAGAAAGGAAATATGGTCATTAGAAGTCATGAAAGAAAAAAACTAAGAATGGCCAAAAAGGAATTCAAAACCCACAGTGGCTTTTGGATGGCTTTTGTGAAACTGATTTCCTCTCAGAGTAACACTCATGATATTGGTAGAAAAATGCTGAGGGCTGTCCAATGGTGGAGTCAAGCTGATCAATTTTCTTGAAGTTCAGCAGTTGGAGACACTGAACTATTGATCCTAACATATAAAAGGACCAGGTCCTTTCCAAATGAGGCACACTGAGTACTAAGAATTACAACTTATTCAGCCTGTTGTAAAGTCTCAAAATTACAGAGTTCCAAGGAGAAACTGAAGCAGTTTTGACTGTTCCCTACTAAAAAAAAAAAAAACAAAAAACCAAGAATAAAAAGACCCTTAAACCTCCTACCAAAGCCATTGCACTACTGTGCTACAGCGTTCTTTCAAAATGCTTTCTACTTGCCTCTCATTCATTTCTTTCCATTGCTGACTTATTTAAATCCTCACTGCCTACTGAGATGAAGCATGTGGTTGGAATAAAAATGACAGTAGAGTGTGGGAGCTGGGTTTATTTTTTCTGGTTTAATCAAGCACAGGTCTAAAGTAATTATTATTTTAGATAAAATAAATTTGAAGGTAGCACATATTCCTGCAAAGTAAAGCTTAAAAAATAGAACATATTTTCAAGTGCTGCTAATCTGGAAAACTAGTTTTTGTGACAGAGAAAATATGAAATATTCCCTTTCATAATCAGATACAAATTCTACCATCAGTTCAAACCACAGTTAATTAAAGGTGGTAGAAAAGAGGCCAAATTTTGTTGGTTTAGAATTGTCTGTTTCTGCTTAACGAAGCAGAATGGTTAATGAAGGCAAGAATCACGTCAACGTTAAAGTTTTGTGCAAAACACCTGTGAGTAATGCTTATCTGGATGCTGAAACCAGGGTAAAGTCTTGTCATTCTTAATTTGCAATTGCACAAGTGAGTTGCAGAAAAACAAAACAGTGAAAAGGCACGCTTTAACTTGGCTTTGTGGACATTTTTTGCTGACTTATCTGGCCATGACCACTTGGAGGGAAATCCAAGACCGTCAAAACCAGTCATTTTTATTGGTCAGTTGTCTGGGCCTGGTACTTCTGAATGTCTTTATTAATTAGTCATTAGAATAAACAGATTTTTTACCTGCTTCAGTAGAAGTAATTTTATTCATAGTAGTGATTTTACCAATGATGTGAAATAATGTGGCTTTAATGTAATTCTGAACTTCCATCTGTAGGGAGAAAAAATCCACAAAAATAATGTTGGACATCAATAAAAAAAAAAGTATGAGAGAAAGTCTCTTACAGAACAAACATAGAGTGTAAAATGTAGAGTTATAGAATGGCATTTCCAGACTAGTTTTTATGTTGCATACTTGCTTAAAATCACAAACAAACAATAAGACAGTATGAAAAGCTCTATTATAATTTGCTAGGAATACAGGATAAATATACTTAATCACTTAAATAAGCTTATTATTGAAAATGAAAGAATGCAGGGCAGGATTTACAAAATATGTTCACTATTGACAGCACACTGGAACAGGTACTTAATCTAGACTTGTACTTATAACTCTAGTAGACATAAATGTTGTCCTATACCGAATAATTGGGAAAATTTAACTCACTATGAACTTCCCATATTCAAAAGGGGACAAAAACAATGAGAGAACTGTATTATGTGCAACAGCAAGAAATATTTCGTATCTTCTGGGACATTGCAGCAAGAAAAGAAAATGTCTTTACTGGCCACAAGGCACTCCAGCATTTCTGTCTGTAACAGTGAAAATGAGGAGGCTGGAAGTGGTTGTGAAGTCTAGCAGCTATGCAGATTGACTGATGGTGTCAAATCCTAAGTTTGTATCACACGAGAAAATTGCAGTGTCTATGAAGGTGTTTGATAGGGTCCTGCTTGATAGATATTTAAGAGTGAGACTACATTACCACCCTCCTCACCTTGCCTTGTTTACTCAGGCATGGCACACAGTGAGGATAGCGTGCTCTATTTCAAGAGGCATTTTCAACTTACTGTGTTTTTGTCTGAGAATGTGTTTTATTTTTCAAATTTTCTGTTCAGAAAACTATTCCAAGACATCCAGTTTACACACAGAAATCAACAAAAGGCTTAAATATTAAACAGTATGTATTACATTATATATGATATTCTTCTGTTTTTTATTCTTACTTAGCATGGAATAACTGGAACAGATTTCATATGGTATAAATACTGAACAATTACTTTGTTATGGAGAATATTTTGGTATTAGAAAGTTACTTGGTAACTGTTAGGTTGCCACAAATTTTAAAAGTTCGGATGAAACAAAGTCACTGTCAAGAACATTTTCAGCTCTGACACAAGGATGCTATGAAGTTAATTGGCAATGGAAAGAAATCTTACAAAATCCAAATATCATTTCATCATTGAAACCAAAATGACTTCAGCATGACCCTGTAAAGTAGCATATTGATTTTCAACTTCTATTATTACTGTGCTTTACCTCCCTGTGATTCCAGGTCAGCTCAATTTTCAGAAAGGTCTGAGGTCAAATACAGATTTACTCTTCCCACAAAAGCAAAAAAAGAAGGTTTAGATGTGTACACATAAAGACTAAATGCATAAAAGAAATGATTATGCCACCATTTGTGTTCATTCTTTATTCTTATGACACAATTTTATTGACAATTTTTGGAGTAGACTAGGGGTATAGGAGTGCAAACAGGGAAAAGCAAGTGATCCATCAATCTGTACAGCATCGTAACTTTGTATGGCACCCTTTAACCCCCATAGGTGTTTGAGGATACAGAGAGAAGGAGAGGTGCTCTGCTGGGTGGGGAAGATGCTTTCAGCAGAAGTGCGAGAAAAAGAATTTAATAAGGGAGAAGTGAAAATTAAAGAGATTTTACCAATTCCCAGAACTTTATGATTGTATTATAGTGCCAATGTTTGGCTTAGAATTCTGTTTATGCTGAAGATATTGCTGTGTTACATTAAAACCTAAAGGTCTTAACTAAGGCCAGGTTCCCACTAGGCTAATTACAAATATACATACTCAAAGAGATTACAGAGGATAGGACAAATTAAGTATCAATATAGTTTACAAAGCAGAAGTTACTGTGGCGTTCCAATAATTCCCTGAAAGGTAAGCCTTGAAAAAACTGCAACAACAGTCAACAATGAACTTAAATAACAGAATGGTTTCTGCAGTCTTTTTGTTCATAAACAATGAGTCTATTTTAGTGTAAAATCCTTTTTTTAGTATAAGCATGGCCAAGTGAATCTATTGTGTTAGAAATTGATATACATTTTTTCAGTCTCCTAAGTTCAAAATATCCAAATTAATTTTTCTTGCATCCAGAAATATAGGATCATGTTGCGACTGAGATCAAATCTAATCAGTTTTAACCCTACAAATAAAGAGTTTACAAAGCTAGAGTGTATGAAAAACACTGCCCTTTTTAAGTTTGTGTTTTACTTTAGTAACTGCCTGGGTAGCTGTCGTGGTTTGGGCCAGATTGGCCCGATCAGGTGGAACAACAGATGCTCTCTCTCTCCTGCTCCACTTCGAAGGGAGGCAGGAGAGAGACAAAGAGAGGCTTAAGAGTTTAGAAGGAACTAAACTACTTTAATGAAATATTAATAATAAAGTAATACAAAGAAAATAATGAAATATATACAAAACTGTATCAAGCTCCCAGGATGACAATTCCGTCACTGGCAGGCACTGAGCAAGTCCCAGACTGGACTCAGTGACGGACAGGAACGGGATTCCGGATCTGGATTCAGGATCGGGATCAAAGGCAGATAAACAGAGAGTTCTTCTTGGATGTCAGCCATTGAAGAAAGAGCTGACCCTTTGATCCCTCAGCTTTTATACTGAGCATGAGGCAGATGGGATGGAATACCCTGTTGGTCAGTTTTGGGTCACCTGTCCTGTCCACTCCTCCCTGCAGGTGTGACCCCTCTACGCTTTTTTGCTTCCAACCCTCCAACAGGGCAAATAACACAGTTGGCTGGCCTTGGGTGTTATAGCAATAAGTATAAGCAAGAGCCTCTCTGCATCCCATTCCTTGGCATCAACTATAAACATGGGTCTTATCACTGTGGGAGCGAACAGTTTTCTGCACAACATGCTGTTAATTTCAGCAGTTAGAAGAGGCCTAGCTAAAAAGTAAAGTCACTGAACAAAATTGGTCCTGTTTTACCTCAAACCAGAACAGTAGTCCAAGCAAACCATTATTATCAGAAGTGAATATGTGTGAACAATTATCAGTAATGCCAATGACGGGCTTATGATGTAGCTTTAAATTAGGATTTCATATGCCTCATTGCGTATGTGCAAAGATGGTAAGAAGAGTCCCCTGTGGAATAATCACAAAGTTTGTCTTATGTTCATTGCCGGGGATTGTTTACACGCTGTGTTCTCGTACTCTTCTCAAAATGGCACCTAACCTAAAAAGAACTTATGAGACCAGCCAGTAAAAATATCAGCTCCTTTAGGATTAGCATATAGGTAAAAGAGGTGCTGTGGCAGCTCGAAAGGAATACATTTTCCTGTCCTGGATATTCCTCTAGAACAGAGCATGCACATTCTGCTTTACAGTTCCTCTGTTCACACCGCTCCCCTAAAATAGTTATACAAAGTGCCACCTGACTTTAAGTTGACTATAATGAGTCCAGCTTTACATCTGTAAACGGTGTTTCGCATAAACAAGTTAAATTTAGGAATGTGCTGGGGTCTCATTGAGGGCTGAATCATACCGAAGTGTCAGCTGCCGAATCACTCATACCACTGCTTATGAAGGTGAAACACCCACTGGCACTGACCTTTCTTTAGTTTGTGAGACTTAACAGCCAGAGCTGGCAGAACTGCTGTCTGTATTAGAAAATGTCAATAGATATCTTGCTGTTAGATTCAGAGTCTATTTGTACAACCTTTAATCAGTATTAGACATGACACAGGTCAATGCAGTATCTTTGGCACCCAGGTTCAAAAGCTTTACTTCGAAAACTTTGCAACAGAAATCATACATCTAAATGTTTATCATTCCAAACATGAGGCGACCATGCTTTGAAAATGTCAGGAGGATCTATATCTTTCTTTCGTTCTTTCTGTCTCTTTGAAAGTTCTAACTATAATCTTTTCTCATGGCTGATGTCTTTGGGTGTATCTTACACATACACAAACACAGCTATTATGTTTTTGGAAATAATCTCCTTTTTATGTTGATCTGTTACTTTTATCCTTATAAAACTCATAAAAAAAATACATTAATGCCTTAAAGAGATTGTTGTTTCTGATGAGTCTATTTTTTCGGTCATTTGGAGCATCAGATAGCTACTTCAGGTTTTATAGACATTTCTTTAAAGAAATCACAAATTTGCCTGTAGAGGAAAAGTCCTTCCACTTCAAATATACACTGTGTATTAAAATTCAGATACTTATATTGCAGGCTATATATAGATGTAGGTCAAGTGTTTAGGAAATGAAATGTTGATAAATATCGAATAAATTGAAACATCTATAACAAAATTTGAATAGAATCATTATTAAAAAAAGAGAATATTAAGATTCCATGCCTCTACCAAAAGTTCACAATTTGTTTATTATTGCTTTTTTCCAAACTCAATCCATATAATGGGGACATTTATGTGTACAATTTTCTCGCGAGCTCTTGAAAATCTGTTCGTGTAGTGAAGTTCGTTATTTCTTTTAGAATGAAAGCAAAAAACATTAACACTTACTTATGATTATTAAAATAGAAAAGGATGCTTCTCTGCCTTTGAATAATAAGAGCATAAACTGTGCTGTCTGTAACCTAAGGACATCAATAAAAAGACTGTTTTTTCAGGGATCTAACATTATAAGCCGGGTGTAGTTAGTGCAGCAGTCAGAAATGGAAGTGGAATTTGTGGGTCTGATGCTGATCTCCATTCCTTCACCGACAACTGTATAGTGCTTAGGGGGTGTAATCAGTACCAAATCCACTGTGAAGACTACAGTATTAAAGCAGGAATTGTGAATATCTGCTTAGAACCTTTTCCTAAATTTTAACCACTGAGGTTTGCTATAAACTGCTTTTTGTTGTGCTTGTTGTGCCTGTGTCTTTACTGGGTCGTAGTGCCACAGTGAGGGAAAGCACAGCGCTCCTTTGAAGAAGGAAGACTGGCAAAAAAAACCCACAGGAAAGCTGCAGACAGAAAGTATGTGATTAGTCTGTTCTGACCAGGCATCTGCAATGTGGATGTCTGCTTTGGAGCTTTTAGTCAGTGGAGAGAAAGAGGTACTTCTAGGATGCAGTTCATCTGACTTATTTCAGATGTCTATTTTAGGATGAGAGAGGTTGTTCCACAGGAGAGCCCGTTTCTCCCTATCAACTGTAAAGGAAAGCTAGACAGTTGTTTCAGAAGCATAAATCTGTATTACAAATGCCTATGTTTTGTCAGATGAATCCCACTGATTGTCTACAGTGAACAGAAAGAATCAGAAATTTATTTTATTCTAATAAAAGCCTGCATTCAGTGTTAGAGCAATATGACTCTCAAACTGATTATGGTAATTTAGATGGGGACTTTTGGCACTCTTAAACATAATGGAAGACAAGTGGTGTACAACGAAAACAGAAGAAAGGCTGGTGTAATATTAAGCGTTCAATCGGTCCTACGCAAACCATCAGTGCAATCAACTGAATACATCTGGGAGGATGTCTCCTTGTGCCATCTCCACAGGGGTTTTCTCAGTTGCAGAAATTAGATTGCTTCAAAAGGGACGATGAGGGAGTGGGGACTCTGTAAGGGGTGATAACCCAGAGTGCATCACAGAGCTCACACGCTGCGGCGGTATAGGAGGATGTTTTTCTTCAGTGTACAACGTAGCATGGTGCAAAGATTCTTGAGGTAACCATGCTCAGTGCGAGCCCTGTGACAGGCAATGCATGTCACGTTCGGCAGCGGCTTGTTCACACAGCTCTGACTCTTTAGGAAGCTGAGACAGCACTTCTTAGCGCTGCACTGTGCGTGTGTGCCAGCCTTGGCGTGGCTAGGGCAGGAATCTCTGTGCTCTGCATCACGGCATCGTATGAATCCAGCCACAAAGTAGCAGCAAATGGCTGTGATGCCCCAAGTCTCAGCAATGCTACAGATGGGACTGCAGTTTGTAAGGAAGGCCCAAGTGCTGGACATCAATGAATCATCCAGACACAAAAGTCGAAAACCCCCGATTCTTCTAAAACTCTATAAATGCAGTTTCGTAATTCTTTATTTCTAGTATAAATCCATGTCAGTATTAAGAGATCAAATTTTGTGGACCAGAAGACTTTTGGCAGTCAAATTATATAACTCCTCTTAAAAACAGGTATGTCTGAGAAATTTAGATGTTATTTAAAGTACAATAGTTACACATTTTTGTATTCTGAATGAAGCTTGTTAACTCAGGGGAATTTCAAATTCTCTGCACAAAAGTAAGAATAGAAGGGAAAATATTTTCTACATACTTAACTATATAGGGATTTTAATCACTGGATATACTACATACATATGTATTTTACATATACAAAATGCATACTATAATTATATGCATATGGTTATATATGTGTAAGTGTTTGGATATATCTTACTGGAGATATTCAAAACCCAACTGCACACAGTCGTGCACAACTTGTTCTAACTGACCCTGCTTGAGTAGGGGGTTTGGGCTAGATAATCTTGACATCCCTTCCAAACTAAATAATTATGTGATTATGTGATATTAATGGATTTAAATAGGTTTCAGACAAAGTAGAATAGAAGAAAATCTGGCTTAAATCTTCACTGATTTTCTTTTTTTTTTCCATTTTCTTTTGTGGTGGGTTGCCCCTGGCTGGATGCCACCAAAGCCACTCTATCTCTCCCCTCCTCAGCTGGACAGGTGAGAGAAAATATAATGAAAGGTTCATGGGCGAGATAAGGACAGGGAGATCACTCACCATTTACCATTACAGGCAAAATAGACTTGACTTGGGGAAAATTAACTTAATTTATTACCAATCCAGTCAGAGTAGGGTAATGAGAAATAAAACTCAAATGTTAAAAAACCTTTCTCCCACACCTCCCTTCCTCCCAGGCTCAACTTTGCTCTTAATTTTCTTTACTTCCTCCCCCCAAGCAGCACACGGGGATGGGGAATGGGGGTTGTGGTCAGTTCATCTCACGTCGTCTCTGCTCTTCCCTCCTCCTCAGGGGAAAGACTCCTGACACTCTTTGTCTGCTCCAGCATGGGGTCCCTCCCACTGGAATCAGTTCTCCATGAACTTCTCCAATGTGCGTCCTTCTCATGGGCTGCAGTTCTTCATGAACTGTTCCTGCATGGGTCCCCCAAGGGGTCACAAGCCCTACCAGAAAACCTGCTCCAGCATGGGCTCCTCTTTCCACAGGCCCACAGGTCCTGCCAGGAGCCTGCTCCAGCGTGGGCTTCCCACGGGGTCACAGCCTCCTTCAGGCAAATCCACCTGCTCTAGTGTGGGGTTGTTCATGGGCTACAGATGGATATTTACTCCACTGTTAACCTCCATGGGCTGCAGGGGGACAGCCTGCCTCACCATGGTCTTCACCATGGGCTGCAGGGGAATCTCTGTTCCAATGCCTGAAGCACCTTCTTCTTCACTGACCTTGGTTCCTACATGGTTACTTCTCTCATTCCTCTTTCCTGGATGTTGTCATGCAGGTTTTTTTCTGCTTCTTAAATATGTTCTCACTGAGGCGCTGTCACCATCACTGATTATCTTGGCCTTGGTCAGTGATGGGTCCATCTTGGAGCCAGCTGGCATTGGCTCTATTGGACACAGGAGAAGCTTCTAGCAGCTTCTTGGAGAAGCTACCCTTGTAGCCCCCCTGCTACCAAAACCTTGCCATGCAAAACCAATTAATCTCTAAAGAATGATTCAGAAATATTATGGTAGAAGCAAAGTCATGCAAAAAATTCTGCACACAAAACTTCAATGAAAAGTCCAGATTTCATCATAAATCATAGATTTCCAATGATAGACTTTGGATCAAGTTTACACTTGCGTTTCATTTTAATGATAAACTTGAGTCAGAATTTTGGTTTACATGACAGCCAAGACATATTCTTTTTTGAATCTCCATGATCTTTCTCAGCCTTGGCAGTATCCAGTTGTCATGTTATAGTTCCTTTTATTTGTTAATCAAAGGAAAGCATTTGCAAAGATTACTGTGGAAAAAAAAGTCCAAAATACTGCCATGGATTGTATAAAATCATATAAAAAATCTGACAGGGTCTAGAAAGATGTCTGTGATTAATGCTCAGTTCTGCTGGAAGTTCTTTTGTAAAATTCACCAACAATGGTAACTGATGACCTTATCAGGCCCTACTCTTCTGATGAAACCATCTCCTCATCATTTCCCTGCTGGAGTTGTGTGTCAGTCTGCTGTGAGACTCTGTGTGATCACATGGAAGTTCCTGCTCTTTCTTGCTTTTGAATTCTAAAAGAAAGGAAATCAGATGAGTCAGTTATCGTTCATTGTGGATGCTACAGAAGATGGGAACTGCAAAATTTCACAGTTTAAAAGTGTGCAAGATCAGACTGGGCTTGCCACTGTGAGTGAACAGAGATAAGAGGGCAGTAGAATTGTCTCCTTCCAAATGTACATAGTCAGTCCCTGCTAGAGCTGCTATCAGATCTGTGGCTGATGTAAATCGACACAGTACTGGAAATTCAGCAGTTTCACTTACTGATATCAGATAAGGATGGGCTGCAAAGGAGCACAGGAGACTGGAAGTTAGCACCACCAGCAGTTCTTGGCTCTGACAAAGTTAACAAAGGCTAATTCCAGACCGAGACGTAATAATACAATTCCTTATTGAGTGTTGGTTATTGCTTTTAAATGATAAATAAAAACACAGTTTGTCCCAGGAAGTATTTTCTTTAAGTAATTTTCATATGCAATGTATAATGTAGAGGAAGAAATGTACATTACCTTTACTGTTATTATTTATAAGCACTTTCATAAATATCGTAGTTCCAGTTTATTTCAGTTCTCATCATAAAGTTATTTTTCAAGTCACAGCTGAAGCTATGAATGTTTATTGAAATCTGCATGTGAGATTCACGTATGCAAATCTTGTAGTAGTCATAAATCACTAATTATTTAGTATAATTATTGAGTAATATCTAAGACATTACAGATTCTTCTTTCTGTTTACAGGGGGTAACCATTTTATAACATACAAATAAGTTCTTTATTTCAGTGTACAGCATTGCTTGTTCCAATATTAATCTAAAGAGGAAAGGACTAAAAGACCTTGGCACTTTAAATATACGCTAGGCAGAGCTGAGGTGCCCAATGTCCTGACTCAATTGCCATCATCAAAAGCATCTAAATTTAGTTTAAAAAAATTCCACAGCAACATTAACCAATCCCTGCTCCCCCCCCAGAAAAAAATCCAACACCACAAAAACCCAAAAGCTTGTTGGCTTTGAAAAGTTTCCAAATGCTTCCAGTATTTTTTCAGAATGGTGCAAAATTGTCAGGTGTGATCACCCAGTGATGAACAGGATTGATCCAGAAACCCTGGCTTCCCGTTTATGAGCACTGCCTGGCTGCCCAGGCAGTTTCCTGCAGGTCCTCACATTAACTACAGAAAATTGGCGATGTTTTTTATTGCTGTTGGTGTCTTTCATTTGCACTCATATTTTTTCTCATTTTGCACAGTCTGGATTTTTTTTGTTTGTTTGTTTGTTTGTTTTTTAACATGATTGCAACATGCACTGCTCTAACAGGTCCAGTACAGTTGGGTATTTTTTCTATTTGTTTGTTTTGTTTCTGTTAGGTATAACTGGGAAATTAATTTAATTATTAGTCATATAAAATCTGCATAAAACTAAACAGATTTACTAGCATTTAAAAATAACTTTTATATTTATCCACAGAGAAGTTTGAAGCTTTGTTGTGATTCCTTTTCCAAAGTTTTGTATTATTTTAATAGTGCATATAGGCCATAATGGAATGTGCTGTATTATTCATGCCTTGCTTTGTTGTCATAAACTAACATTTAATGCCAAAATTAAGATGCATTAAATGAGCTTATAATAAACTAGTGTTAATTTGGACAGTTGCCCATTAAGAAATGAATTGGACAAGAAGACGTGAACTCTGATTTGCATCTCTTGGGGATTTTAATTCTAATTGTTAACAAAGAAGAACAGAAATATGTAATAAACCTATGGTACATTTTCGTGATGAGTAGACAAATGCTGTAGGTAACAAAAGAAATGCATCAGTTTAGTATTAACTCTCCTGGGGAAAGTTCTCCTGTAAACAGTAAATCTTAATATATTTTGTATTTTCTAAACAATAATTATTGTTAAGGATTATGATTTACAGTTTTAAATACACCCCCCACAAAACTTGCATTCATAGGTGTAATATTATTTCCCAGTGTTTCTTAACTGGGCCATACAGCCTATGAGAGCTCCCAGAATTGGCATCCCCTGTATTAGTCCCTGCCTGAGATAGGACAAAAATAAATCTCATACACACAATTATTGGAAGATATAATCCCTCTAACTCTCATTAGAGAGCGAAAACAAGTAGCAGGGAAGAGCTCCACGGCTCAAGTATCTTCCGGAAGGAAAAAAATGTATTCTTGGGAATGGCAGAGGCCCTTAGCCTGTGTTTCTAATGTAGGTCCCTAACGTAGGCACATGTAAGTGTGTTTAAATACCTTTCCTAGGGAGCAGATACAGTCTTCCTAAAATGAACACCTATAGTTAAAGCCAAAGCTGTGAAAGCAACGGGCCTTCCTGAAAACCTTTCTAGGATAGTGCTCCAACAGGAAGCTGAGGTTGCAAAAGATGGGTGTCTTCACTTCATCTTCAGACTGGAAAGATTTTAAGAATGAGCTCACAATGTTATTACAAAAGCACTCCTGAAAAGAGATGCAGATGAGTTACCATTATCAGTCACCGGCAACAGATCTTTCAGGGATGCAAAGCTCTGAGATGTGGCTGTGATCTCCCCTACATCCGTAGAACAGGATATACCCAGGAAATTGTTCCTGATTTACTTTGAGGTATATGAGACAATAAGTCAACACTATTAGTTTTAAAATGACAAAACCATGTCTGAAAGGTATTCAAGAATGGAGTGTGTACAAAGGACAAGAAGGACACTGCTCTCTTTCCATACATAACTTTCCCTTTCTGTTTTCTTTTAACAGATGAGATTCCCAGCAAAATTATTGTTTTTCCTGGATCTTGTACTCACTTTGGAAAATGCAGAACTTTATGCAGAGCAGACATAAAATTCTAGTAGGCCAGTCAGAGAGGTGTTGGTTTTTTTTAATTTCCTTTGTACTGTCGTAAATGCCAAAGTAAAAGAACACGGCAAAATCAAGATTTTAGCACTTAATGTCATTGACGTAATTTTTCTTTTGTAAGCAGATTTTTTCATGCATGTACCACTTTAGAACATAAGTAACAAAAACAATAGAAAAAATACTTCTTTCTTTTGAGATGAAGATTTCTTCCTTTCCAATAGTTTTCAGATTTGTCCATTATGTATATATGAAGACTACAAGCAATGTTCACATAGAAATATATTTAAGTTGTAGTCTTTGCCAACTGTCCCATGAATATCTTCTTTGTTTTGTGTACCCTTTCTTAGTGCTGGAGTGAAAAAAAAGCAGCTCTAAATGCAGTAACATATTCAGAGTTTAGAAAAACATTTTTCAAAGTGTTTTTCAAGGTTAATAGGTGCAGATAATAGTGAAGAAGATGTTCTATTTCTTATCTCCAGTTTGTCCATTCCTGTCCACTTAAAAGATATTTCTATCAACAGGAGGGAAAGAGAAACAAAAAGTTTTGCTGTAGAGATACTCTGAATTAAGTACTCTGAACTTACAGATGTTTCTTGGGCTTGGACAGGAGATGTTTGGTACAGGTCTTATCTATCATGCTCAAGCAAAAACCAGCAAAATATATAGTTTGTTTTGGAAGCACAATTTAAGTTTGAGAAACTTTTTTTTAATTTACTTATTTTCAAGGGAAGCATTACAATAATTGCTAGGTCATAACTTTCTGTCCTTATTCTGTTTTAACTCTAATTAAGTGGAGTATATGCTACTGAGCTGTCCTCTGAGAGAAAGCATGAGTGAGAACTTTATATCCTTGAGAACAGAGAGACTATTGTCATTTATTCTAGTAGGGATGCAGTTTCACCCAAGTTATCAGGGAAGTTACGATCAGGACCTTTTGCAGTTAATGGAGATATGCTTCCCAAGCCTTCGTCCTACATAGAAACCCCACAAAGTCAAGGAGACAATGCGTGTGAATGGGTTTGACAACACAGTTCCAAACGCCATGTTAGGGACCTGAAGGAAAACCAAAGCAAAGCAAGGAACAATGAGAAGCAAATTTACAGAATGAGGGGTGAAGGATGTTCTTAAGGTGGGAATGCCATAAATGTTATCTATATAGGTTTTCTGAGGTAGATGTGAATCGGGAGCAAGAGAACTGGAAAATATCCAAGTGCCACTCCCCTGACCATTCTCACCGCACGATATTCTGCACAATCCTTTGAGGCAGGAATGGGTGACAACTCTTCATTTGTGCTTCAAACACAATGTTCAACTTGCCCTGAATATCCCCCATGTAGCATCAGGTCATCCTAATTTTTTTCACCCAAAGCAAACAGAAAACTTCTGGCCAGCTTGGGTTATAGGTAGGAGCTCATTTGTCTCACTTGAGAAAAGTATATGGGGATGTTTTAATATAAAATTAAGATGATAGGATAAGTTCTCCTATCTCTGCTATAGATTTCTTTGAGATTCTCTTTCTTCCTTTACTTACTCAAAAGGCCGGGACAATACATCTCTTCTGTTACCCTTTGTCATTCTTTTTTGACAGGTCACTGGTATGGGGAGATTCTCTTACTGTAAATTACTTATTAATTATTTATGTGGGATCTGAAGCCTAATTTTTTGTATAGATTTATATACACATATATACAAGTTACTCTGCCAGTAATATCAGGAACTGTTCATTCATTACTGGTAACTGTCTTTCACATATGATATGGCCGAATATCTAACTGTAGAACAAAATGTTTTCTACTTGTAAAAACCACTATATTGTAAAGAAGATAGATTTTTTTAGCAAGCTGATTTTTTCATAAGATGTTTTGAAGCTGCTCAGAGGTTTGCAATGTTAGAAATTGTTTCTGGAATGATAAAATTAATGGGCAGAGTGTAACTGAAAAAGGTCACAGATCTCTTACGTGCAGATAGAAATATCAACATCATTTTTGCTCAGACTTGCAAAGATAAGTCATGCTGTTGACAAAAAACAAAATGTGTGAATGTCAACCCAAATACTTAATCTGTCAAAATAAAAAGTAAAACCAAACCACATAGTTACAATGCAAAGCTGTAGGGAAAAAGACTTATAAATGTTTTCATTAATTAACCAATAATAACACTATCCAGATGTTTCACTACCATTCTGAGGTGTGTTTGCAAAGAACTCTGAGGTACTTATAACTAAATTGGGTGTTAGTAGAACATCATATAAATGAAGACAGAAGGAGCATGTGCAGGAGAGAAAAATTAGTATGTACATATAATTGCATTCATACAGCTGGTAAAAGTAAAAAATGCTGACTTTGTTCTAGTCAAAAGACTTGTTAAACTTACTTAAACATTACAAACACTAATTTATAAAGAACTCTGGAAGCGAACTATTTTAGTATGCACTTCCCTTCAATAAGTACATTGTTTTACATTGAAATTATTCAATTATCTATCTGTTTTGATGTAACTTTTAATATCAGGAAACTTAACACAGAAATCTGAAACATTTCCTCTTTATTTTCTTCCCTCTTCTTCCATTTCTTTTTTACAGAAATACCAGATAAAATAAAACATTACAGGACAAAAATTACCACAGACATATTTAAACATAAAATAATTAGCTAGAACAGAAGATATATTCCAGAATATGATGGAACCAATATAATATTTTATCCTGGTGTCCTGAAACTGCTGTACGGCCTATTAATTTCAAAATTTGGCTTCTCATATTAAAGAAATCAGAAGTGAAGAGATATGAACATGGAATTTGCAGTAAAGCAATTGTTTTCCACATTTTTCCAAGACAAAAAACATTTTTAGTGCTCAGAGAGTACATTCCCAACACTGTGGTTTTCCTAAGGTCAATAAGATGCAGCAGTGCAGTTACAGTAATCAGATATGACCTTTAACAGTTTTAATTTTTTTCCACTGTAATTTGATGAAAAAAACATTTCAGAAAAAACACTATACTTTTCTTGTCTTGCTCAAATCAGCCCATTTTGTCTAAGACAGGGCATCATACTTATTAGTCAGCATATTTAACAGGTTCACACGTGGTTCTGTTCCCTTTCAGGCTAATGGCTGTGGGATTACAATGTTCTAAGGCATTTAGAGCACCAATTTACTGTGCTTCCTGGTTATGAAGCTATGAGTTTCCAGAGGTACTTCCAGATGCCCAGAGCATAAGGGAGCAATGGGGATGGGGTAAGCTCAAAGCCTGGGAAGGTTAAAAAGAGGATTTAGTGGGATGCTATTGTTGAGGTATATTAATTGTTTAGCATAAATAAGTATGTTTTAATTAAGTTTTGAATTACTTAGGATTATAATATGACGTGATTTATGCTGTTTGCTTAGCTCTACTTAACACGAGTAGCTAGATTTGCTGAAACCTTTAGACCGTGAGAAATCTATTCTTCTCAGCACTCTCCCTAGCAGATGATGTTAATCTTCTAGCATGAGAAAGTACTGGATATCAGTAGTGTTTTCTCTCAAGTCTGGGACTTTTCAGTTCCCCATGCTCTGCCAACAAGGACAGGTGCACAAGGAATGTAAACCAGAAGATACAGAGGCTCCAACCCTTGACGCAAATTGCAAATCAACAAGATAACAGCCTGCCTGCCTGGACAGAGAAAAAGAATCCAATTAGATGTTAGAAGACCCCAGACCAAAAACCACCATTGGACTACAAGACACGTGCACAGAGCATGAAGGGCGCGTGAGGGGCAGGTGTATAATTGCCCAAGGATTTCTTTGTTCAGGGTCCCTCTCTTTGGAGGCAGCCAGCCTGCGCTGGTTTTGCTGCTGTACCTTCCAATCAAATTAATTATTTTATGAAATACAACATCTGAGACTCAGCTGTGGGAAACCTAGGGTTCAGCCTGAAGGAGGAAGAAGCGCACAGTAAGTGTGTGTGTGTGTGTGTGCATCACAGCATGAATGGTGTGTGAATGCTCGGGCAGCAGCTTCTCCTTTAACACTATTGTTTCACCTGTTCCATAACCTGTACTCTCTCTAAAATGTAGACAGAGACATAGTACAAACCAATTTACAGTTTTCCTCAGAAGTTCCTTGCACAACCTTAAGTCTTTTTGCCCTGTCCATATTACTGGTCCAGGCAGCTGATCTGTAACAGTGAGTAAGCAGCTCTTGTTCTTATGGAAAGAAGTTTAAACCATAACAATATTTTTGCTTGAGTCAAATAAATACTTGATAGTGGATCCCTGCAGAACTATCACTTACACTTTCTCTTCTCCTCATGGCCATTGTTCAGCCCTGAGGAGAGGGACTTGAGGGTGCTGGTAGATGAGAAGCTCAACATGAGCCGGGAATGTGCACTCGCAGCCCAGAAAGTTGACTGCATCCTGGGCTGTGTCAAAAGAAGCATAGCCATCAGGTCGAGGGAGGTGATTCTGCCCTTCTACTCTGCTCTCATGAGACCCCACCTGGAGTACTGTGTCCAACTCTGGAGCCCCCAGAATAAGAAAGACATGGGCCTGTTGGAGCGGGTCCAGAGGAAGGCCACAAAGATGATCAGAGGGTTGGAGCACCTCTGCTATGAGGACAGGCTGAGAGAGCTGGGGTTCAGCCTGGAGAAGAGAAGGCTCCAGGGAGACCTTATAGCAGCCTTCCAGTATCTGAAAGGAGCCTACAAGAAATCTAGAGAGGGACCTTTTAAAAGGGCATGTAGTGATAAGATGAGGGGTAATGGCTTCAAGCTGGAAGAGGGTAGATTTGGATTAGATATGAGGAAGAAATTTTTCACTGTGAGGGTGGTGAGGCACTGGAACAGGTTGCCCAGGGAAGTTGTGGAGGCCCCATCCCTGGAAGTGGTCAAGGCCAGGTGGGATGAGGCTTTGAGCAACCAGGTCTAGTGGGAGGTATCCTTGCTCATGGCAAGGGAGTTTGGAACTAGATGATCTTTATGGTCCCTTCCAACCTAAAACATTCTATGGTTTTATGATTGTCCAGCCCACCAGGACTGCAAATACTGAGATCTAGAGTCACTGAGATGAAGCTGTATGTTCATGCATTACGGTGAGAAAGACTACCATAGCTTTAACTCAATGAAACTAGTTTCTACTTGTTTTATAACAAAACCAGGCTTGTATATTTGTGCATGCATGTATATGTTCTGTATATATTAAAAAATTCAATATAAATTCAAACACAGCTGAGAAACAATAAATTCACTTAAGATGAAACAGCCAAAGATTTTAGTTTATTCATACTTTTTAATATATGGACAGTCACATATTTGTTTTGCTATTGATAATTCTGCTGTATTAATAATGCTTATTTTCAGTTTGGAATAATGTTATTATTCACATCATATGGTCTGCTTTTCTTTCAGCCTTGTCCTTTGAAGAAGGAATGGTGACAATCAAACCTCAGCTTTAGTTTGTAAGCCAAAACCTTTCTCATTCTTCTGTTCAGGAAGAGAAAGTACCTGAAGTATATTTCACATGAGAATACTGACATTATCAGGAAAACTCAAATATAAGACGAAATGTACCTAAACACTCCTCATAAATGTTCATTCACTCAATGTCAGAAGGAAAACTAGGGCAAAATGTTCAGGCAGAACAACGAAATTGAAAGACAAGAGTGTAACCAAGTAACACAAATGATGGTTTTGTGACTCTACATCAGACTAAATCCATACGGTATGTATCAGCATGGTAGATTTCCTCAAATCCATTTGGGAACAACTCCTGCTTTCTATTGTTTGCTTATTTGGCAGTTGTTACCCATTTCAATGGCAGTAAAAATTGGCTAGATTTTGGGATTTGGTCCAGCTTTTGGCTTCACTTAGGAGGAGATCATTCATGGTTCAATGTGTATGCTTTTTTCCTAGACCTTTGCAGTGCAGGAATATTACAAACAGAGAAGAAAACCACTTTTTTTCTTTTTTTTTCCCTATACCATTTATTCCCAGGAAAACATTTAGCTTCTATGTGTTGTTTACACACAAACCAGACATCTGGTTCTCATGTTGAGTAGCTTTCAAAAGTGTCAGGTAATGATCAGGTCATTGTTTTTTATTTTGCGCTCAGGTAGCACCTCTAATTGGAAGACCTCCAAGAATTTGAAAATACATCCATTAGTTGTTTCTGTAGCTGGATTTTTCTGTTTGTCAGTTTTAGGAATCAAAAAATAAAGTTTTCCTCTGTTTCTGTCTTTTTTCTTATTTGTTCTGTTGTGGGATGATATAACAGGCCTTTAATCTTGTCAACCTATGTAAAAATAACAGTGAAAACAGGAGTATTAACTTCATCTAGCATACATATTTATTGTGGATCTTGGCTATTCAGTCAGGGTGCTGGCTTCATTCACTTGACTATATTGACTCTAATTTTGGCCTGAAGGATATCAGTCTTTCATTCCTGCTGCTGCTCAGTTTGTATTATGTGCACTTTGAACGCTGCAAGTTATTGATTGGCATTAGAAATCTCAAAGTCCTGACCTCTCTCTCCAGTTTTTGGCCATGACCACAGTGGCAGTGTTTATGTCGACCTACTGCTGGGTGCCTGGTTTGCTCTACGGTACAGGTCTTCCAGAATCAATGCCAACCTCCAGCTAGTCCATAGCCAGTGAATAAATACTCCTTGAAACTGAGTCTCCTGGCACTTGGAATAAATAAAGATTAGCTGCGAGTTACTGAGAACCAGGCCTCTTAATATTTCAAGCCCCTAAATTTGAAGCACTGATGTTTGAAAATATTGTTTATTACTGACCAAGATTAGTTAAGCTTTAATCATTTTCTTCCCCTTCTTACAAACATGGAATATTGCACGTTTTTCTTCCAGATGGGTATGCACACACAGTGGTGGTTACTTGCTGAAAGGCACGCAGAGCTGGTGGAAGGGCCTGAAGCACAACCTGGATATTAAAACAGTGAGTTCCCCGAGCTTTAGGAGTCCTTCTAGTACACTCAGTAACTCCATTTGAATTTAGCCATTGGCAAAAACATTTGCAGATGTGGAAATTACATTTTAATTAGTTTGTATGACTACATAAGGTAGGTTTGTTGCAGGAGTTACCATAATTACTAGCAGTAAAATTGATATAATAATGGCCATATGGGTATTTTTCTGTAATTATCATTATTATCTAATCAGTTTCTAAACACTGCCCTGCCTTCTGAACGGTCAGAGATGACTTCTAGGGCTAGATTATTCTCTTGTTGTGAGATAAATGAATGAAAACACACTGAGGATATTCTTCCCTAGACCATTTTGATTAACAGCAGACATTGTTCTCATTAGTGCTTTGAGCAATTGATATTTGAAAAAAAACAACCCAAAACCTTAATGTTTCCCAGCTTCTTTCATTGCTGCTGCTCCTTCTTGCTGCTCACTAAAACAGGAACAGCTGGCTCTTTCGGAGAGGTGTCAGCATCTCTGAACCATGCTGCATGGAGCCCGGGAGATGTGGACCACAGGTCACTTCTTTGGAATCTGGATTCTCGGGTGAGATGAGAAATCAGCCGAGCTCTCGATGCAGGACACAGAGGAAAAGGATGCTGCAGAGGGAGCTCGATGCACAGTGTGTCATCTCTCTATATACATCTTCTGGAGATGATTCAGGCCCATGAAATTACCTGACAGCTGCCGATATAGTTAGGATGATCCTTTAAGGCTCTGCTTCACTCTCTCCACCTGTCAGCTCTCTCTGCACATGATATGCCTGTAAGAAGAAATGTACCATCTCCCCAGAAACCAAATTAATACACAGTTTCTTTTGCCTTTCATGTAAAGATGTCACTATTACTTCAGAAAGTGTTATTTTCTAAAAGTAGTTTCAAATGCATATTAAATTTTTATTAAGACAGTCTTTTGAAATAAGAGATGTAAAAAAGAAAAATTCCATTTCTTTTCCCCTGATATTTACTTATGCTTAAAATCCATCCTTTCTGAGTTCGGTTTTATTCATTATTCCTTAATGAAATAAATTCTGTCTGTTTGAGCAAAACATCTTCTTTAATAAAAACCTCGTGTGGACCTGAGATTTTCTTTGCTTCATTGGGATCTGTTACTTAGCCTTCCTCAGGATCTTTGCAGGTTTTGAATTAATATTAAAAGGGCCACTATAGAGACAGCATCCCATACCAGCTGCTGTTCCATAAATGTACAAAGAAATCTAGCCTCCTATACTTTTTCTAAACTATACTATCTTACAGGACAAGAGGCTGATTTTTTTTTCCACACCTTCACCAGGTTTGGTTTCTGGCTGGGTATATGCCAGGGAGATAAGCAGAAATTCACATCTGGTTTTTTTTCTGGCAGTGTATTTGCCTGAAAAATCAAGTGGAAATACACATCTGGGATTTTTCTAACTGGTCTTAATATGTCTGCAAGTGTTTCCAACAAAGCAAGCCAAAAGAGTAATTAAAAGAATACTAACAGATAAAAAAACAAAACAAAACAAAACAAAACAACCAACCAACCAAAAAAAAACAACAAAACCCCCCAAAATCCCCCCAAAACTTGAGAATCTTTCCTTGTGTTCCTAAGGAAGTTTTTTTTTTGTTTTTGTTTTTGTTTTACATTCCTTTCACATGCAACACTTGTGTTTACTTTCACGCTTAGTGATGATAGCCATTAGTTTTCTTTTCTCAAAAATAAACAAAAACCCCCCCTTCATATGTGTCTGCTTGTAATTCTTAATTTTTATACAGTCTATAAACATTACTATTCTGAAAACAGAAATACCTTCAGTTAGATTTATGAATCACAGTTATTATTTAAGCTTTTGCAAAATTGTAAGACAAATTCAACCATAAATCGTAAATTAATCTCCTTAATTACAAAAGGCTGTTTGAGATGGGTAAGTATATGTTTTCACTCTCATTTAGTCATCTCGTATGAAGAATCAAAGCTATGAGCCTTTTGTTAGTAGCCTCCATGATACAAGTGGTGGATAGCTGAATCCTCCAAAGTTAATGTCATCTAGGTGGCACTCTTTCTGTTTAAAAGACATAAAAGTTTCTGATGTGCCATGACTTAGTGACTTCAATAGAATTTTACAAGCAATAAAAGTCTTCCACTGAAGTGTAAATACAGCATAGCTATATAAGAATATATGGGAGAGGAGTTACCACAATGCACTGGCCAGCAAGAAACTCCAAATACTCTATGAAATCCTGATATATTAACATTATCTTTTAAAATATTTGACAAAAAATTGGAAAAAGTGCTATAGATCTTCCTGAGGACCCAAATTATATATGCATACATTAGTTTTCATTCCGCTTTTCCCTCAACTGACATACACGGAAGCAAGCTTAACGTGTTTACATAGTAGTAAAGATGGTTTATAGGACAGACTTCGTCCAAGTCTTGCATGAAAATTCCCTCTAAGGAGCTGCAGTTATTAAAGGGTAATGAGAATCTTTGGTCTGCAAGATTACCATAAAATTGTATAAAAAATCAGCCACTCTTGTTGGGCAAAAGGCCATACTCTTTATGTGGCTATGTCATTGCTACAACATCCATGACTAGATTCTACATTCATGATCACTGGCTTCTTGATCATGCTTCTTTCATGTAAAACAGTGACACACCACATTGTGTATGGTTTGGATAAGCGAACTCTGCTCTGTCTCTATCATGTCACTAGTGTCACTGCTTTAACACAATTCAATCATAGAGATCTGAGCATGCTAAAATAAATACTAAATATCCCACTAACTTAAAGTACATTCTGGTTCATGACCTCATGTACTGAAAAGAATATTTTCTCACACTCCTGTGATAAACTCCCCTTTTAGGATAGGTTAAATTAAGCTCAAATTCTGCTTTGAATTTGACCATTGATCCATTATGAAACTGATCCATTACGAAACCGATCCATTACGTATGTATTGTCAGTTTGTAATACCTGAAATAGATCCCAACAGTCCGAGTTCATCTTTTAAAGAAAACATCCTTATAAAACTATATTCTATGGCTAATGCAACATCAAGCACTTGCTTCTACATTTATTGTAAGCAAGCCACAGAAAATGTATATTTTCCCAACACTATGTCTTTTTCATGCCAATGACTCATGTAATTGTTAAGCAAGAAATACACAATTTTTTCTATGACTTCAGAGAAATTAAACTGATGGAAAAGCATCACTACAGTATATTTTGAAAAATTGGAAAAATATACACAGATTTGTATTTTCAGGGAGAACAGAAATAAAGATATCTCAATCTGCATGGAGCTCCAGTGTTTGCTGCATTTATCTAACAGCTGCATAATACAGCTGGGTGTCAGAGGCAGAGAACTGAGCAATAAGAGATGAGACATGAAAATGGTATAAAAAACGTGGGGGAAATGGGTATAGAGTGGAGTAGCACAATGGTGGCTAGGATTTTAGAATAGGGCTAGAGAGAAATCAGAGAGCTACATGACAGGTACACCAAGGGATGATCAAAAAAGAAACAAGGTTTTATGGTGATGTAAGCAACGTCCTAAAAATAAAAGAACATTTTGTCTAAGTATTCATTAGACATCATAAGATTGATGTTTATAGAAGAGACAAGATATGGTGGGTTGACCTTGGCTGGACGCCAGGTATCCACCAAGCTGCTCTATCACTCCCCCTCCTCAACTGATAAATATGGTGAAAGGCTCGTGGGTCGAGATAAGGACAGGGAGATCACTCACCAGTTACTGGCACAGGCAAGATGGACTTGACTCGGGGAAATTAATTTAATTTATTGCCAATCAAAAGTCAGAGTAGGATAATGAGAAATAAAAGCAAATCTTAAAACACCTTCCCCCCACACTTCCCTTCTTCCTGGGCTCAACTTCACTCCCAATTTCTTTATCTCCTCTCCCTGAGTGGTGCAGGGGGATGGGGAATGGGGGTTGCGGTCAGTTCATCACATGTTGTCTTTGACGTTCCTTCCTTCTCACACTCTGCCCCGGCTCCAGCACGGGGTCCCATCCATGGGAGACAGTACTCGATGAACTTCTCCAACACGAGTCCTTCCCACAGGCTGCAGTTCTTCATGAACTGCTCCTGCGTGGGTCCCTTCCATGGGGTACAGTCCTTCAGGAACAGACTGCTCCAGTGCAGGTCCCCCATGGGGTCACGGGTCCTGCCAGAAAACCTGCTCCAGCATGGGCTCCTCTTTCCACAGGCCCACAGGTCCTGCCAGGAGCCTGCTCCAGCGTGGGCTTCCCACGGGGTCACAGCCTCCTTCAGGCAAATCCACCTGCTCTAGCATGGGGTCCTCCATGGGCTACAGATGGATATTTGCTCCACTGTTAATCTCCATAGGCTACAGGGGAATCTCTGCGCCAGTACCTGAAGCACCTCCTCCCCCTTGTTCTTCACTGACCTTTAGTGTCTGTGGCGTTGTTTCTCTCACACATTCTTACTCCTCTCTCTGCTGCTGTTGTCACACAGTAGTTTATTCCCCTTCTTAAATATGTTATCACAGAGGCACTAGCACTGTCAGGAGTGTTGATCTGCCTGATGGTAGGAAGGCTCTGCAGAGAGATCTGGACAGACTGGATAGATGGGCTAAAGCCAACTGCATGAGGTTTAACAAG
>VYXH01000822.1:0-68322 GCA_013397275.1 Burhinus bistriatus | reverse complement strand
GCTGAAGGAATTAGGATTGTTTAGTCTGGAGAAGAGAAGGTTGAGGGGAGACCTCATTGCTCTCTACAACTACCTGAAAGGAGGCTGTAGTGAGATGGGAGCTGATCTCTTCTCCCAAGTAAGTAGTGATAGGACAAGACGAAACGGGTTCAAGTTGCACCAGGGAAGGTTTAGGCTGGACATGAGGAAAACATTTTTCACTAAAAGAGTTATCAAGCATTGGAACAGGCTGCCCAGAGAGGTGGTTGAGTCACCATCCCTAGATGTGTTTAAAAGTCGTGTAGATGCGGTGCTTAGAGACATGGTTTAGTGGCAGACCTGGTGGAGTAGGGTCAATGGTTGGACTAGATGATTTTAAAGGTCTTTTCCAACCTAAATGATTCTATGATGGGCTCAGCCTTGGCCAGCATTGAGTCTGTCTTGGAGCCAGCTGACATCAGCTCTATCGGACACAGGGGAAGCTTATGGTATCTTCTCACAGAGGTCCCCTGCTACCAAAACCTAGCTATGTAATCCCAGTAAAAAAGGATATGCCAAATAGGAAGTGGAAGGGAAACTCACCTCTAGAGAAGGAAATATTCAGAGCACTCCATATTTTTATGGGATGCAGGGGAGCGGAAAGAAGATAAAGAGATTTCAGTCTGTCTCAGACTTCTGAAACAACTAGCACATGGCATTGGAGACACAGTAAAGTGTTCTTAATGAATCAAACATGTTAGAAGTCATATAATTTAAAAATATAATGTTACCTAGCAGTTGCTAATGTGACACCTCAAATTAATACTGGGGGATGTATTCAGTCACTATAGGTCTGCTAATCTGACCTCAGCCACATAAAAGGCTTTAGAAAAAATTATAATAAAAAATCATTAAGCTTTCTAAGAGAATAAAAATATATGCTGAAATTGATAATAAAAAGATTCAGGCTTTATTCAAGATTCAGTATATCATACAGGAGAACCATAATCATTTTAATGGCTATAGAAATAAGATGACTCAAGTACCATGCAGTTAGGAATATTAGATACTTAGTAGTCTTCAAAATATGTGATCTGAGATTACTAACTGAAAAGGACTTTGGAGAAGATCTTAATATAATAGTTGATAACAAGCTAAATATGAGGTTCCAAAATGTTGTGAAAAACAGAATCTGAAAATATATCAGAAATGGTATTTCTAGCAGATATAGGAAGATGTATGTGTAATCACACCTGATGTTAGCAAAACCTTGTGTGGAACAGTGTGCTCAGTTACGGGTAGCCATTTGCAAGCGGGCAAACTCGAACTGGAAGATCATTTATTACAAACAGTTGAATGAAAAGTTGGATTTACAGGAGTCAGAAGAACTAGAATTTTAAATAAAATAAGAATAAGAGGGACATGACTGTTTATGACTATATCAAAGCAGATACATACTGGGAAGAGAGGAAAGCTAGAAGATTTTCCTAGTTCAGGAAAAGTTCATATGTAATCAAGTTGGATTACCTTGAGTAAATTTTGTCTGGTATTTGTAAGACAATTCCTTAACAGATGTTCTGGAACAGCCTTTAAGTCAGAGGAAGGGATGGGTACATGACATACTAATTCAAGAGGGAACTTCCTAGATTTATAACAGGGATTGTGTCATTGAGTTGCTTCAGCGGGAGAATATGTGATAGCTTCTAGCCTTATATTCCACTACAAATGTTCATCTAAAGGAACTGGATGTGCTCAGGATTTCTGAATCTCTGAATTTCTTTGCGGGGTGGAAAAGACTCCTAACTGAGGAGGGTTAAAATGCATATTTCCCCCTTCTTTTAAGATTGGTCTGTGCTGGGCAATGGACTTCTGCCTATTATCTTTTGAGTCAAGTGGTGTAGTCGTGTATTTTGGATTTGAACATTCCACTGTTCAGTCCTTTTGATGGCAGAAGTAAAGTGTTAAACTTGACATACAAGTTAAGAAAAGCACATGTCACTCTTACCTTCAATAAAAGCAAAAAAGGAAGATCTGGGTGTCTATGGGCCTCAGATCAGTCCCTGGGAAGGTGATGGAGCAACTAAACCTGGAAATCATATACAAGCACATGAAAAACAAGAAGGTGATTAGGACTAGTCAGCATGGATTTACAAAGTGGAAACTATACTTAACCAACCTGACAGCCTTCTACAATAAGAGGACAAGGTGGCAGGACAAGAATCAGTGGTCACAAATTAAGACATATTAAATTCCATCTGAAAACAACAAAAAATTTTTTTACTGTGGGGATGGTCAAACACTGGAACAGGTTACCCAGAGAGTTTGTGGAGTTTCCATTCTTGGAGACATTTGAGGCCCAACTGGACATGGCTTTGGGCAACTCATTCTAGATGACCCTGCTTTAAGCAGGGGTATTGGACTAGATGATCTCCAGAGGTCCCTGCCAACATCAATGATTTTGTGATTCTGCAAAAAGTTAGATTTATTCAAACTTTCAGAAAACTTTCAGAAAAAGCCTTCAGAAATTGTGAAAGATGCAGTAAGTTAGAACATTATTACATGATGACACAGTATTTTTTTCTGTTTCTTTCTTCTTAATTTAATGTTTTTTTGATGGATGATGTTCAGTGGATGCCTTAACTTTGGTCTTCACAGGACCTTTATTAATTTATTAAGAAAATTGGATAACATGCTTTGAATTCAGTTGGCCTAAACCTAGAACTATCATTCTACAGAAAGATTTGATTTTCTGTTTCAAGTTTCTGTCTTTGTAACTTGAATACACTATTATTCCCACCACAATTTCCCCTGAAAAAGGATTATTTAAAAAGAATTATTATAGGTTAATAGATGAAACTTACATGAAAGCTTTTCTTAGAGAAAATAATTTTTTTCTTTTTTAAGAAAATGTGAAAGTGAAAACAATATGCTTTGCTTTTCATTTTTTAATTTCTATGTTATCACAAAACCTTTAAATTTTATTTGTGAAAGAAATGGAAAGTCTGTTTATTTTTTAAAGATTTTTTTTTTTTAATCTTCTTAACAGACTGGAAAGATATATTCACAAATCCAGTAATAATTAAGACAGGGAATCACATAAAGAAATGGTCTACGAGTTCGATTAATCAAACACATTGAAGAAAATGCAATTCTATTTCTGTTTGTTAGTAATGCTAGAAAAATGTATCAAATTTATATATATATGTATATATGAAACATACCAAATTTTTCACTGACAGTAATGGCAGTGCCCTCATCCTTCTTTATGCACATTCTCTGATACAGGGTGACTGCTAAAACCTCATTCCTGTAACTGAGTGGTAATATGAGTTATAAAACTGTGAATACCCTGAAGAATCAGACAGATCTAGGGATAAATGATGGGAACATCGGGAATGGAAGCTCAATACAGACTTTTGACAGTTTGGGACTTAGTCTCCATTCTTTAATTTTCTATCTGCAAATGGTGATATCAAGTCTACATGCCTTCATGAGGCCCATGAAGACAAAAATAAACTATTATCTCTGTGATGTGATAATGACTGTCCTAGTACGGTGTATAAGGAAATGTATGATTTTTATTTAGTGTAGGGCTTAGAAGTTGTGCTGTAAATGAGGCAAGAATTAAATTAAGGAGATGTTATGGTTTGAGAATTCCACAACAATTTATTGTCGTTTAGACAATGTTTCTAACACCTGATGACCCCTCCCCACCCAGGAAGGGGAACAGGGAAGAAAATAAGGAAACCCAGGGGTTGAAATATAAACAAACTTAATACAATAAGACTAGACAATTAACAGTAATAACACTAAAGAACCAATATAAAATATACAAGGATTATACTCAGCCAACTATATCAGCAGGAAGCTGTGCAGTCCCAGCAGTGGACAGTAAATGTCGGACACTGCGAGCGCTATGGCTTCGGGAGGAAGGGAAGGTCTCAGGGGTCCAGCACTGGGGCAAGAAGGTCTCTGGATCGCTGCCATCAAGGGAGAGCAAGCTTCATAGAATCATAGAATGGTTTAGGTTGGAAGGGACCATAAAGATCATCTAGTTCCAAACCCCCTTGCCATGGGCAAGGACATCTTCCACTAGACCTGGTTGCTCAAAGCCTCATCCAACCTGGCCTTGACCACTTCCAGGGATGGGGTCTCCACAGCTTCCCTGGGAAATCTGTTCCAGTGCCTCACTAATCTAAATCTAAATCTACCTCCTTCTAATTTGAAGCCATTACCCCTCGTCCTATCACTACATGCCCTTGTAAAAAGTCCCCCACCAGATTTCTTGTAGACCCCTTTGCAGCAAACTTTCTAATTTATATTGAATGTGACGTTCATGGTATGAAATAATCCTGTTGGCCAGCTTGGCTCAAGTGCCTAGGTCTCACTCCTCCGCATCCCTGCACCTGGTGAATTCAAAAACACTGAGACCTTGAAACCCACACACCATAGCTGGCTATAAAGTAAATATTTTCACAAATTCTGACACTGGAGTCTTCTAAAAGTACGGTTTTCCCAAGCATTAGAAGACAAATTAGTCCTGTGTCACTCAAACCAGGACAGGGGATAAAAACAGACATTGATTAGTTGTGACCCATGAAGAAAGCAGCATCCATTCTATGTATTGATTGAGGAAAGGGTATAATGTTAAAAAAACCAAACCACAAAAATGGTCAGTCATGTAATAAAAGATTGCATCATCATACCTGTACACAAAGGCAAAATTGTGGGTGTTTTTATTATTATTTTTGAATAAAATTTTTCTTTCAACCTAAACATTCATTGTCATGATTTTAAGGGAAAAAAAATGCAAGATTATTTTTGTNTCCCAGCAGTGGACAGTAAATGTCGGACACTGCGAGCGCTATGGCTTCGGGAGGAAGGGAAGGTCTCAGGGGTCCAGCACTGGGGCAAGAAGGTCTCTGGATCGCTGCCATCAAGGGAGAGCAAGCTTCATAGAATCATAGAATGGTTTAGGTTGGAAGGGACCATAAAGATCATCTAGTTCCAAACCCCCTTGCCATGGGCAAGGACATCTTCCACTAGACCTGGTTGCTCAAAGCCTCATCCAACCTGGCCTTGACCACTTCCAGGGATGGGGTCTCCACAGCTTCCCTGGGAAATCTGTTCCAGTGCCTCACTAATCTAAATCTAAATCTACCTCCTTCTAATTTGAAGCCATTACCCCTCGTCCTATCACTACATGCCCTTGTAAAAAGTCCCCCACCAGATTTCTTGTAGACCCCTTTGCAGCAAACTTTCTAATTTATATTGAATGTGACGTTCATGGTATGAAATAATCCTGTTGGCCAGCTTGGCTCAAGTGCCTAGGTCTCACTCCTCCGCATCCCTGCACCTGGTGAATTCAAAAACACTGAGACCTTGAAACCCACACACCATAGCTGGCTATAAAGTAAATATTTTCACAAATTCTGACACTGGAGTCTTCTAAAAGTACGGTTTTCCCAAGCATTAGAAGACAAATTAGTCCTGTGTCACTCAAACCAGGACAGGGGATAAAAACAGACATTGATTAGTTGTGACCCATGAAGAAAGCAGCATCCATTCTATGTATTGATTGAGGAAAGGGTATAATGTTAAAAAAACCAAACCACAAAAATGGTCAGTCATGTAATAAAAGATTGCATCATCATACCTGTACACAAAGGCAAAATTGTGGGTGTTTTTATTATTATTTTTGAATAAAATTTTTCTTTCAACCTAAACATTCATTGTCATGATTTTAAGGGAAAAAAAATGCAAGATTATTTTTGTCAAGAGGTAGACTCCTGCATTTTTTACTTTTTACTCTATCATAGCAGAAATAATTCACTCATGGTCTCCAAAGCTTAAGAAAGGCAAAGGCTAGTATTTCTGAAGAAGTTCAGACCATGAGTCATTTGCTCCATCCTTTCTTTGAATCAGTAATGAAATACCAACTCTGGCACAAAGTCATGAGGCACCGGTTTGTAACTCAGTCTGAACATGATGAGAGATTGGAAAGAGGCCTTGGTAGGTCATGTTTTGGGAAGAGGGGTGCTTATGGAGGTGGCTTTAAGCTATGTCACGTGCTCTTTGAAGATCAAGCCCTGCCAGCTGGCACACACACAGCACTGTAGTCTCTCCTTACTCTGTGACACCATCTGCAGCGAAAGATAATAATCGAAGTTTCAATTCACAGAGCAAGGTAAAAGCCACATTAACTTTATATATGATAGCTGTGAAAGAACATGAGTTGAGGCCAATTGTGTATTCCACCCATGGTGTAGGACTCAGCAGGTTTCCTGTGCTCATGTTAAGCTTAAGTGGCAGGAATCCAAAAGAGATCCTTCGAGCTTGTGATGCTCAGCATTGCAAAGCCCGAGCTATGGCACTCAGCTCTGCCAATAAAGTGCACAGCAGTGACTGACATCCAAAGAAACCTAGACACAAAACACAAAGAAGTTAGGCATCTACTAGATTAGAATTTAGTACTTCCACAACAGGGAGTTTATTCTGGAAGCTGTGGGTGCCAAGTATGTCACAAACATAAGCAAATGATGCAGCACTTTTCTGAAACATACTCTATTGTTTCACCTCAGCTAAATGGCAATTGGATGACAGATCCTCAAGGGATCTCATGCACATACTGACAAGAGGTGAAAAACTTACAATTCCTTACTTTTATTAGTATAGCCACGTTAGGAATAATTTCTGTAATTTGAAACCCAGAAACAGTTAACACAGTATTTTCCAGTCTTTTCCCTGAAGGTTTTAATGCAAAATACCCAAGCAACCCTACTTCCTTGAAGATAAGCATGTATTCCTCTGCAGATACCTTGACCAGAGTTTAATTTTTGTTGTTACCTGTAGTCTTATTGAGGTAGCTATCTGCAGGCTGGTGCTGGGAGCTTTTGTAATGCATCTGCTTTTGGTCCAAATACATTCACTGATATTCTGTTCAGATCTCAAACATTGATTTAAATTGTATTCCCAGGGAAATTCTCTCACCTGGACGTTCACTTCGCAAGTTCATACTAAAGGTGAAGTTACATTTGTTAAAATATTACTGTGGTAGAATAGGGGATTTATTATGATCGTTGGCTTCTACTTGCTCACCCTCACAAGCCTGGCATAAAAGGGAGCTGCTTGAGATGAGCAGGACAAACTATACACAAATCAGGTTCGTCTGCTGTTTGTAAGTAGCAGAGTAATGTGGATTTCTGCGCCAGAAGAGGATTATGATAGAAACTGGATATCAAAATTAGAAATAGTAATTTTGACCTTTGTTTTCAAGGGAACTGAAGAGTCAGCCAGGGACCCCACTGTACGTTATGCAATTACTTACACTAAAGCACTAAGCGGGAAAGATAAATAGGATTAAGTTAAGTAGTATGAATGTTATAAATGACTAACAAGGTACAGAATAATAATGGATAAGTGTCTTACTCAGACTATTTAACTTGGCAGTAATAGCATTTATGTTCAAGAGAACTGTAAGCAATTCAGACCACCTGCTCTTGAGATTTTCTAAACGTCAGCTCCTACATAGCTGAGAGAGAAGCAGTTGCAGTAATCCATTTAGACACTGAAAGCATTATTTCAATAATATTAAGCTTAAAAAAAAAAGGAAAAAAAAAGACAAACCCCCCACCCCCGAAATCACAGGCTGGAAGTAAGGCAAAGTAAACATCTCTTTAATTATGGAATTGCCCAGGGTCGATTTAGATGCAAGAGATTTATATTTGGCAGGAAACCATTTAGTAGGACTGTAGAGGGAGGGTTAACACAAGACAATACATTTCTTCTAGTGATGTTATATTTGTAGTTGCAACACTAGTTTCTTGGAAAAATCACAATAGGGGAAATCAGGAAAAGAATATCTGTCTCAATTGAACTGCACTTGCTGCTTCCAGACCAAAAGGTAAGCCAGATAAATAGGAAAAGTATAGAAGAATGGAAGGGAATAGATTAGAGACATGTTTCTTGTCTCAAGAGCATTTTTTCTTGATTTTAAATAACCTTGAGTATTTTCTTGAGTACTTTCTTGAACGCACTTCTCATGAGCCAGTTTAATGAACTAGATGCAGTGACGCCTTTCGTTGTATCACAAGAAACCTGACTTCAAACAGTATGTAGTTATGGGGATTTCAGAGAAATATAGAAGGAGCACAGACAGCTTCATTTATAGACAGGGAAGTTAATACATCTTGCACTTCCTGCTGCCCCTTATTGATATGCAGAATTTATTGCCTTATTCTATTCCCTTTTCAATTTCTTCACTGCAAAATTAAACTCCAGGAAGAAAACCAACTTATGCCAGTAGCACAGGACATTATGATTTTGATTAAGATGCCAGACAGGAGTCAGAAATAGTAAAAAATATTCTTACCTCACTCAGGTTTAGGCACAAATAAGAAAAGATAGTGTATTTTTATTATTTCATAGATAGCAAGTTTATGTTTTCATATATCTTATGTACTCTCATGACAACAAATCCATTTTTTTCCTTCAATCTGAAATGGACATCTTAATCTAACATTTTGATGTCAATTCCCTTTATGGTGATTCATCTGATGATGTCTATTGTCATAACAAATCTAACTTGTGATCCCCAGACTGCAGAAAAGCTTATAGAAAAGCCATTGTTGGGAAATCTTTCTTAAGAAAATCATTTTACATACACTAGTTTAAAATAATTATTTTTGGGAAAAAAATAATCATTTTTTAGGAGAAATTGGGGAAAAGACAAACAGCATTCAATATGAATCATTGGTACAGATAAAGAAAAATGAAGAGCATAGTAACACTCCTAATTTTATTTCCATTTTCTTTAAATGGGAGTAAGTGAATTTGCTTAGGAATTTTTGCTTAAAGCATTGGTCATTGATCTGCTTTTATAAGCATCTGTATATACCCCAGAAAATCTGTTCTAAAATCTCGATGGAGACTTAATTATTACTAGTGGTCTTTCACAACTGCTGAGGATGTCTAACTCCTTTTGAATACAGCAGTATAGACTGGCCCTGAAAGGCAGAATAGTTTTAACCTGGTTCAAAATTGAATGTTCTTTTATATATATAAAATATATATTTATATATTTGATAAATAAAATAGATCATTGAATTCTGACCCAGGTGGTGTGGGTTTTGGTTTTGGTTCCTCGCTTTCCCCATTTCGTCCTTTTAGCCACTACCAACAGAGCAGAATTCGTTAATTATTTTATGCAGACAAATAAAGTAATTGAAATAAGGAACCAGTGCTAATCTTTTATGTCTTTTGTTCAAAGAAAAACAAAACTTGAAAATACAATTTTCAAAACCATGCTTTTTTGGGAGGAACTGGGAGTTAAACTGATAAAAGGCTATATGTAGACCTACAGATGCTTAGCAAGAGAGTGCCACATACAGCAGTGCAAAAGACATCTAAGTTCTCCTATTCAGTGCATTGGAAGAGCTTAGCATCGCAGTAAAATGTTGACAATCACCAGCTTCTTAAATGGCAAACAGGCTAAATCCAATGATAGATTTTATTGTGATCACAGATCTAAATCATAACACCATATGAGCTGCTATGAAGAAAACTAACTCTATTCCAGTCAAAACCAGCACACCCTCGTGCAGGCAGAGCTGAGCATCTCATCTTCCTTAACCGAAATTTCCGTAAAGATAGAGGTAGTTCTGAAGGTAGGACCTTCAGAAACATTAGCAGAGAAAATGTAGTGTCTCATAAAATTTATGGGTGGTATATATCTAAACCCTGTTAGGAGTAGTGGTACCACCCTCGTAAGAGCTCAGATGTGCCTGGCTTTCAACAAGTCTTATGCCAATAAGACAGTTCTGCGTTTCTGAACAGGCTTTCAAAATACTGTGGTCCTTTCAAAATTCTTTGCTTTGCTTCTGAACCCACACCTCTCACTGAGATGCTTGAACCTATTAAAGGATTATTTTCTTGAATGCGAATTACAATGCCAACTTCTACCCTCTGTCTCGCATCTAACCTTCACAAAACTATGTGTGCTGTTGCATTCGTCCGTGTAGATCACCTGGTCCGCAGTCGTGCCTTACCTGGAGTACACAGGAAATCTAGTGCGTCTCAAATGTCAGGAGATGCTGGTATAGGCAATCTCAGTACTTCTAAATTAATTTTGGTGAAAAGTATCTGTTATTGAAAACATCTTAGGAAGCAATCCACGTGCTGGGTGGCTGCCTCAGGTAACTTACGTGAACATTACAATATTTCCAGCTTAAGCAAAGAGCAGATTTTATTTCTTTGCAGCACAAGCATCTTTATTGCATCTGCCAGCTGATGTAGTGATCTGATGCATTTCTTTTCAGCAGTAAAAACAAAGATTCAGAATCTACTTATGCTACGAATGAAATGGTGATCACATTGTTTTCTAAAAGCTATTTATTCATATATTCCAACTATTCTCTAGTTAGTCATATACAGAAATTTCTGTTGCATAAAACATAACGAACAGGCTGCTAGGAGTCCTATATATTAGAAAGCTGTGCTGTGAAAGAATTGGGCAAGGGAGTTCGTGTGCAATTTCCCATCTTTATGCACAGATCGATCCAGCACATTAAAACATTTAAAAATTGTATTAAAAAAGACTACATTGCCAAATTTTAATGTAAAATGACTAATTCAGGTTATATAGATGTAAAAGCAGGTGCATAGAAGGCTCTTTTGAATTATAAAGAAGCTCTGCTTCACAGAGCATTTCACTGGGACATGATGGGATAAATATAGTAAGTTTGAGAACTTTTAAAACATGGCTTTCTATCAGCAGGTTTTGCAGAGGCAAGACATCCAGATGGCACTCGAAAAACACAATGATGAATCAAGCCTTTAGAATGCAATATTCATCACATTCTCAGATATAGCAAGTTTTGCCAACACCTGGTAATCAACAAATTATTCTTGCAGTAGAGCCATTAAATGGACTAAATAGAAACTGTGGGATACCTGTTAACAAGGTCTTCAGCTGAGGAGAACGTCTGGTTTTCTTTTCTTCCAAGGTTTATAAATCACAGCACACAAACCCACCAGAATATTAATTTTGAAAGAAAATGCTTAAAAAGCATTATTTAATAGAATAATTTACTGAAGAGAAAATAAATTTTCAGGGGAAAAAAGCAGTTATTACAAAAAAGTTTCAGGTGAATATTTCTGAACACAGAAATAGGAAGTAAGTGTGTGTTCAATTCTTGCTGATGTATACATATGTTCCTTGAAAAAATGTTCCTTTTGCCTTTAAAATTTCCTTATTAATTTTTCTATTGCAGTCTCTAGGAACACAATAGTTCATGAGAGTATTTCTATCAAATGCAAAGCAGCAAGAAGCTTTGGTACTGATATGAAAATATTTTTTACAGTTCTCAACTCTCATGTGTCATATAAAATAGTTTAAATTCGTATTTCAATTTACCACCTTTGTCATTTTGTTTCAAAAAACTAACTGAATAGTATTTAGACCTCTTTTTATGGAATGTTATTTAAAATATTGTGAAAGCTCTCCAGTTACTATATATAACTAAGGAAAAAACCCTACTGTTAAAAATAACAGCATATTTCACACCAGATTGATCAGTTATTGTAGTCACACAGTATATAGAGGAATACTTGTGGACAAAACCACTGGATGTTGTGGATTTTCCCAGTGTCTCATAATTGGATGTGTATTTCTGCTCTCAGAACTTTATCAAGATACCAATTTTCCATTACAGAAAAATAATTGCTGCTGGTGAGTAATAAGTTGCACCTCAGTTTGTTGACGCAGTATGGACAGCAATCTGATTTCCATTGTGCAAGCCTACCAAGAGCACATTTCAAGAAGACACCACCAGAGCAGGGGGACCTCCCATCAATGTAGATACATTTTGAGGCATCCAGTGTGTAGGTGTTAGAAGGCAAGTGACTCCATGCAAGTTTCTCCATAGTGTCTCCAAGCCTAGTATATCCTCTGAACAGAGCAAACATAAAAGAAATATGGTAAGAGGCAAAGGAAGAACACTCGGTGATGTGTACAGTGTGGGTATATTTTCAGGAAAGTACACAGGAACTCTGTTCATTCATGCCCATTGTCACAGGCCAAATGGTTTTACACCTTTAAAAAATATTTAAGAACTCCAACTACAACGGTTACAATTAATCACATGATTCAACATTTACAGGATTGCTAGTGCCATGCTGGACCTTGTTCTCACCAACAAGGAGGGGTTTGGTGGGGAATGTCATGGTCAAGGGCAGCCTAAGCTGCAGTGATCATGAGATGGTAGAGTTTGAGATCCTTAGGGTGGCGAGGAGGGCGTGCAGTATGCTTGCTACCCCGGACTGCAGGAGAGCAGATTTTGGTCTCTTCAGGAATCTGCTTGATGGAATACAGTGGGATAAAGCCCTGGAAGGAAGAGGGGCCCAAGAAAGTTGGCTAACATTCAAAGACCACCTCCACCAAGCTCAGGAGTGATGCATCCCAACAAAGAGGAAGTCAGGCAAAAGTGCCAGGATGCCTACGTGGATGAACAAGGAGTTCCTGGACAATCTCAAACAGAAAAAGGAAGCCTACAGAGGATGGAAGCAAGGACAGGTAGTCTGGGAGGAGTACAAAGATATGGTCCGGATGTCCAGGGNGGACAGGTAGTCTGGGAGGAGTACAAAGATATTGTCCAGATGTCCAGGGCTCAGATTAGGAAAGCTAAA
This sequence comes from Burhinus bistriatus, assembly GCA_013397275.1. Taxonomy (NCBI): domain Eukaryota; kingdom Metazoa; phylum Chordata; class Aves; order Charadriiformes; family Burhinidae; genus Burhinus; species Burhinus bistriatus. The sequence continues at coordinate 55,680 of VYXH01000822.1, read as the reverse complement.
GCCTGGATAGAGTTAAATTTGGCCAGGGGCATCAGGGGCAACAAGAAAGCCTTCTATAGGTATATTAGGGACAAAAGGAAGACTAGGGAAAATGTGGGCCAACTCAAGAAGGAAACGGGAGACTTGGTTACCTGGGACATGGAGAAGGCTGAGGTACTCAACAACTTTTTTTCCTCAGTCTTCACTGGTAAAGGTTCTGACCACACTGCCCAAGTTGCAGAAGGCAAAGGCAAGAAATGGGAGACTGAGGTACCAGTCACTGTAGAAGACCAGGTCTGAGAGCAGCTGAGGAACCTGAATGTGCACAAGTCCATGAGACCTGATGAGATTCATCTACAGGTCCTAAGAGAACTGGCAGATATAGCTGCCAAGCCACTATCCATCATATTTAAGAAGTCATGGATGTCTGGTGAAGTTTCCGCTGACTGGAAAAGGATATTCAATTGTAGCCTCTAGTAGAACATTTAGCCTTTGTTTTAGTTCCTGAATGTGTGTTCTATCACAGTTTTTTTCCTCGTAAGATTTCCCAGCAGGGATACACAGTTCCCAACTGATTTGCATTACTAGCATCGATGAAATGCTCTCAGTGTTTATTGTAGCCACATTTCCTTCATATTTCAGCTATGGAAATAAAAATAACAGAAATGATAGAAAAAGTCATGGTGACCTACAGTCAAAATTTGTTTTATCTTTTGCCTCTGCTTTTTATTAGACGTTATTTAATCAAGTTGGACACTGTTAATCCAACTTGTCGACAATTTGTAGAGTGCTTGTTCTGCTACTCTCCAAACAACCAAAATTTGCATTTCTTTCAATGATGATTTTCAGTTGTGAGATACCTTTTTTCCACAGCTAGACTCAGGATCTGTGAAAGTCAACATGCCTATTTGTACAAAGTAATATTAGGAATCTAAATATTAGGAGGCCTAAATTAAAGATGTATTACAGTCAGGTTTTCTTTATAGTTTGTGTAAAAAAAAAAAAGAACTATTCCAAAAGAAAATTCGGAGCATCTGGATTACTGTAAAATTCTAAATCATTGTCTCCCTATAGTCATTCACTATTCAGGAAAATTTATGAAACTGGCATCTAAACATTGACCTAAAGCTCGTGATATTCTTGCAGTTCCAGAGAAGTGTCGTCTGAAAAGATGTCATCTCATGGTCTAAGAGACCAACTGAAAACCACTACCACCACCAAAAAAACCTGAGCTAGGCAATTCCTGTCTGGTGAAGGTGTGATTGTGATTTCCTTTCAGTGTCATTCCAGCTGGCTGGGGGAAATGGAGCATGCACAATCTTTTACTGATGCAACTTTCCACTTACTTTAAATTGATTTACTTGAAGAAGAGAATCACCTATTTTGGTTTTTTATTAAACCAGATTTAATTAAGACTTCTGAATTCTTTTGTTTCATTTATGTCCAGCCACAGCTTTCTCAGGGGTGTGAAGACTACATATCTTGTCAAGTCTTTTGCAGCTAAGGCCCTTTGTGCAAACTGTGGAACATGAATACACTGGAATCTTGAATCTGACAGAGGATAAGTTTGGCCCATAAATAGAACAACTAAAGTAATTTGAATTTACATTGTTCTGTGGCCGTTGATTTTTGCTTTTCATTCTGGTTAGCGATTACAATAAAAGGAATACTCTATTACACATAGTACAAAGGTGGGTTATTCCATACCTCACTGTTAATGTGAGATTTTCTTCATCTGCTTTTCAAATTAACATAATTGTTTTGTTCTCCATAAAATAAATATTGAGTCCCTTAATGTGTCAGCAGCCATTAGGTTTCTATTTCTCTTCCTTGCAACTAACCATGCTGTAACTGAAATCAGTTGAATAGTTCACATACTTAATTGTCATCTTATCTATGAGGTGGCTTAGTTTAAGACAGGCAGTCTTTATAGACAATTAGTTAATTTTATCTTTGAACAAAAGGAATCAACCTCTAGATGACACTTCTCTCAACTGATTATTAAAGGAATTTAGATGAAAAACTAAGGAAAAATATATAAAATTCTGAGGTCTAACACTACATGAATTGTATCCCACTGTAAAGATTTGGGAAAGAAGTTGAGCTAAAAAAAGAAATAATAAAATTAGCAATATACTAAGAATGAACAGTAACCAGATACTGTCAAATAGTATCATCATAGGGACCCCTCATATATCTTACTTCAGTTCTTTAATTCAACTTTATAAATTCAGCTAAAGCTAGCATATTAGAAACAGAATATATCTATGTTCTTTCAAGTGCACTGTTATTATGATTAGAACATTAAGCACAGAGAATTTTTCTTCTTGACAGGAGACTTATACAGGACTGTTTTAAACAGTCTAAAAGAAATATTTCCATTTACAAAAGAGTAAGAAAAGCTGTAGTGGGTATGGATAACCTAAAGAAGAGACATGGAATTCCAGCTAGGTGTTTCTAGCTCTCTCCTGGTAACTGCAATAACAAAAAAATCAGACATATACATGCTTTATTCTGAATCAGATACAGTGACAAAAATTTTGCCACCAACCTCAAATGAGCTACTTAACACATCTTATAGGAATGAAACGATATTTGAATTTATGTAGCTGCTCAGGAAATTTCCACAGATTAATAATTCTCAAGATGTTAACTAATAATTTTCAAGGTTAAGAATTGCCCGCTTCCTTCATATTGTACTGCTTCTCAGGTGGAAGAATTTCATCTCTGTCTGCATCATCTGGTGCTCACTGTTGCTAGGCAGAACAGCGGACTCGTAGAACATTGGTTTATTCTGCTATAGCCACCTATGTATTTGGGTACCAGCGGCTAAAATACACAAGTAATCAATTCAAGAAAATAGCTTAAGAAAAGGATGATGTATTTCTAACTGAAATGGACTTGCTGTAAAAAGACAGTTTAAATAAGTATTTATATGCTCTGTTGCCTGCTAGTCCCTAATCTGACTGAGAAGTGAGAAATGCCCAATGTATTATTTAAATAAATAGAGCAGGTAAGGTAACAAACAATATTGCAGCATGTTTAATTTGTTTCTGTGAATTATTAAAATCACAATATAGCACCTGGTGTTCATTTCAATCAAGACTGAAAATCCTCCACCTACCCTCTTTGCCATTTCAGTTATACAGTCCACTGACTCTTAAATTTTAGAAGATCAATCACTGAGGTATTGATTTAAAAGAGGTATAAAAATCAAAGCCGAATGAACACATCTGACTTGTTCATAATGCATGGTCAGCTTTGGGGAAGAGAAATTGTGAAATAACGCGGCGGTGGAGAAACAGTTGGACTGTGACTTGAATAAAGCAGATTACGCTGGCAACAAATCAATGATAGAGCGGAGTGTTCCATTTCATGCCTTTTGCAATAGACAGATGCAGAAAGGTAGTGTGGATGATACAGTCCCATCAACATTCCATTTTCTAAGCTGGGCAGGAGAATAAAAATGCATGCAGGCTCCAAAATAAAATGCCGTGTTTAGATATGGAGCTGCAATATTTATCTATCTTCAAACCCAAGTTTTATTTGAAATTGTACACTGCTGCCCACTACATTTGATGAAGATGTCTTTTTACAGCAGGAAGACTGCACAAGTAGTAAAATTGTTGCCAGAATTAATTACCTGCAGACAATAAGAAATGACTTGTTTCACTAGGAGCCTACATTTCTTTATTAAATTGGAAAAAAGTCAGACTGATTTTTCTTCATTATATTCTCTCTCTCTTTCTTTACCGCCACCCCTTCGGTTTAAAATTTTGTACCAAGATAAGCTTTGGTCAGGATTTTATGCCAAAAGTAAGAGATGAGTTGGAAATGAGGCAATAAAACCTGAATATAACAGCTTAGAACACATGATCCATTCCTGCCCTAAAGACAGCTTCATCCATTCAAGCTCCACAAGTGTAGTGAAATGAGAAAAAGAAGAACCTGCATGTTCTGACAGAAAGAAGAAAAAGAAGAAAGCTTGGTCTGATTTAAGTTTGTGGTTATCACTTTAAAATGACTGCATATGAGGTAAATAAAAATGTAGGGATATGACTAACAACACATCTGTTGTAAGTTATATAAATTTATTATTTAAAGCATAATAATCTGAATAGAGAGACAAGCAATTCTGTGTATTGATTTTTATTTGTTTTAATAGAACAAGCTTTATTACATGGCCTAGTGTATTGCAGAGAAATTAGCAACAATATATTGCTAAATAACATGTGCTCAATAGTTTGAGAAGTATTCAACAGTTAGCTTTTTAAAGGGAGGAGCTGACTTTTTTTACTTTGGTAAATGAATAAAAGTCTCTATAAAATTTGAAAGATAAAAAGTATGTTCAATCTTGAACAAAGCAGTAAAATAGTCTCCTGAAAGACTGTGTACTCCAAGGATTTCTTTAAAATAGAGTGTGGGCATTTGGGAAGCCTTTACTGCAAAAATGAATCTGAGATGAGTTTGCAGAATCTCTGCTAAAACATGCTTTACAAACAAAGTGAGGAGTGACAAAGATGTACAAAAAATAAAACATTAAAAAAATTTCTGGTTTGTGTTTTCTGGGGTTAGGTGGGTTTTTTTTGACTTTTGTGTGTGTGTGTTTCTTTTTTTCCCTCAAGCAAGAGGAAAGAAAGGAAAATTTCCCAGTTAGTAGAAATAATGGGTGGGAATGGAGAGCTTGGCACGCAATCTAATTTTATTCTGACCCAAAGGCAGCAACACCTGGACAATATCTTTAGTATCAGAGACATTTCCTCTCAGAGACTGATGACATTGGACATGAAAGGAAAAATCCTTAACTGGCATAAAGGTCCATTTCAGCTAAAACAATTGTAATTAGGCCTGTAACATTCATTGTCTGTTTTACAAAGCTTGGTCAACAGTATTTGTCCCTGATTCTAGAAAATATCACAGCAATTGTTGTCTTTAGGAAAATACAAACCAAGAATTTAAAACTTTGTTAAGTTTTACTACTTGTTTTTGGCAACAACTTCTGATTTATAATGTCTATAACAAGAATAAAATAGGAATTCCTAGTAGATTATAGGCATTTTTACTTAACACTTTTCTACACAACATGGGGAAAAAAAGTTCACTTCTGAACAATATATATATCAAATACAATAACTTAAATTCTTGCAGTTCAGGAATTTGAGTTGTACTTCTCTAAACTGAATTTTTTCAAAGGAAAGCAAGAGGCTGTCCCTACAAAAAGAAGGCTTTTCGGTTCAAATGGAAGAGAAATCCCAAAGGCAAAGATCTTTCCTTTAGACATTTCTATTACAGCTCTGCTGTAGAGCATGAGTAATCTCTGCTTTGAACGTAACTACTATCACAAAGCAGTATTATACAGTGAGACAATCTCTCAAGGTAATATTCATGGTTTTTAGAATACTCATACAGTCATGTAATTAGTAAGAAGCATGCTTATCACTGCCCTGGTCATGTTGCTGATTATTTTTTTAGCTATAGTTTGTCAGACCTTTCAGGTTTTACATTCTTCAACAGTGACAGATATTTCTCTTATAAAGCATCTAGTGGATTTCCAATGGTATATAAATTAAAAAAAAAAATTATCAAATTAAAAAAGCATGACTTTCAAGTTACCAAAGTCAAATATTCAAAAAAAATAGGAAATGGAAAACTTAACATTCACCCCTTCAAAAAGAAAAAACAAAAAACAAAACCCCCAAATCCCTCCCAAAACCTCTGGATTGTATTTTGTTTTCATGTAGTGATGAGAGACATTTAGGGAAACTGCAACTCGCTACTGAAGTCAACTGGCAAATGCATGTTCCCTGTCCCTTGATGGAGCCTATCTGTGTGACTGCGAAGTCTGTGTGACTCTTCTCAGTCCAAGACCTGAGATCATACCTTCAGACTTTCATTCTCATACTTCCAAAATCTTTCTTCCTTACAGATGGATGACACATCAGTACTTTGGATGACACAGGGAACAGCTACTTATTAAATATTTTTTTGGTTATCATTGTTCTGAATTTTATCACCCAGATACTATCTCCAGTGCAGAGTTATTTGTTTCCTTAATGGCTTTTCCAGTTCTAATTTCTTGGCAAACACCTGTGTATGATTTTGTGCAGTACTTTCCTGGAGACTAGGATTCTCAAAGTGCTTGTACTTTACAGCACTTCATACAGTCACAGCAGACTTCTCAGCACTGTTACTTCCTCCTGTGAGTTCACAGAACCTGTGCAAATCACATGGAAGTCTTGACTAGTGTGAGAACAGCTTCTGTTACCACACTCGTGGGTAAGCTTCCAAGTGGCTATGTGCCAGGTACAGGAAGACTCTTGATTTTGTCGAAGCTTACAAAATAATAAATAAATAAAGAATAAAGTAGCCCAAGGCAGCTTATATGTTTGAAGCTTGGCAAAAATGTAAGCAACTGAAAATAGAGTTTTGTAAAGGGAAAGTGGCAGACAAACATAACTGTAGGCATAACTACCTGGGTCACCTACAAGAATAAGAACATAAATGAAAGCTGCTACTTCAATTTCCATCTAGAAATCATTCCCTAGTGAATAACATAACCCTGCTTATTATATTTTCCTCGCATGGAACTCAGTATAACAATCTGGCTGACATAGTCTGTATTATTAAATTTGACAGTTTGCAAAGGCTATCAGTGAGTAAGCCCTATACTTGCTCACAACTCCATACTGGAATCTGAAACAGGGCTTAGGCAGCTTCAACCTGGGACGTGGGGGCTACACAGCAATGAAATGCTAATCATACTTTGGTAGCATGTGGGAAAACATGCCACTCTTCAGGAAGTCTTTGTGGCTATAATGTCTTTTCTTCCCCCTCCTTCTATAAATCATGACCTATATACTGTGAGAACTAGTTAAGGCAGAAGAAGCTCCAGACCTGCTTTTCCTGTGAACTGTGTAAACCCCAGGTAATTACAGTAACGGAGGTAAAAATTCCCTGTTGGACCTGTAGGATCCTTGAAAGTAATAACACTGATATTGTGACAGAGGTGTTGAGTTATTTTTACATTAGGACTGTTGTCATGCTTTTTAATAATAAATATGACCACTGTGGACTTTTGATTAGCTAATTAAATAAAAATTAACATTAGAGAATAGATAATAATGCTCTTATAGCGGTTCTGAAACTCTCTTTATCATTTCCATCTTGTTCTATGAGGTAAATCTTTCCCCTTCGTTGCAAAAATTTCTACCATCCTCACACACTGCACATCTTCTTTTACCCCGGGTACGTGCTAATACTATCACTTCTGGAGTTTACCTGTTCATTGGTTACAGCTAAGATGTACTGCAACTTCTTTTTTTTACTATGTAGTATTTTTACTATTAATGTAGCATTTGTCTTATTTCTCACACGTAGAAAAAATGATAAATACTTAAATACCCTCAAGTGATATTTTAATGGGGCTAATTTAGAAAATATACACTGAGATAATCCTACACTCAAAAGGCTTAATCCAAAAATCAGTTTGCTTATTTATCTATTATTCCTTTTGTGTATTCTCTGATTTGTATCTGGTTGCCTTTACTTTTACTGGTGTGAACAACTGCCTGACAACACAGAAAGAGGGTAAATAAATGCTGTTCAGAAGGGCTTTAGCCATTAGCAATAGGTTTCCCCCTGCTTTTCCTGCTGATAGGAAAAGTAGCAATGCCAACAGTAGGGAAAAGAGTGCTAAGAATAGAACTGAAATCCTTGCAAGTTATACTTTTCAAACTTGTAAATGAAAAATGGATTGACTATATTGGAATCCAATGCAGTACCTAAATAACACGTAAGTACTTTGAATTTCAAGGATATCTTTATTAGGGGCATGAAGGTGCAAGCATTTATCATATGGACAGGAAGAGTTAATCTTTAGAAGAAAACCCCAAACTTTTAAGAGTTCATATTTCTAAGTTAGGTAGTCTAACCACTGTGTGAGTGAGAGAGAAGTGCAAAAGAGAGGGAAACGTATTCGGGAGGCAGGAGCAGACTGAATAAGACCAGAGGAGAATATAAAAGTGAGACAGGTTTGAGGAGGAGAAAAGAGAAATCCATTGACTGGTGAGATAGAAATAGTCAAAGTTTCAGATAAGTAAGGCCTTGTGACATAACATGTTGCGACGGAGGGAAAACAAGCGCACTCAATATGAGTGATCAGCAAGCTTCCTTTATTAAGTGATACATTCACCTTTTATGCTTTGTTATAATTAGCTCATGCATATTGCAAAACGGAGCTCCTAATTGGCTTATTCCCTTAAGTGTCAACTCCACCCTTAGCTCCTTCTTTGTGGTTAGCTATTCTCCTTTTCCCATGCCTGGGTGAGCACAGGCATTCTGTTGTTATCTATTACGCGCTGGAGTGTCCTTGCAGGTGGCTGCAGGCCTCCTGTTGTTATCTATCCCACGCTGGTGTGTCCTTGCTGTTCTGGCAATTACAGAAGCTGAGTACGGTGTTTCTCAAGCTCCTGCTCGGCCAGCTGGATTATGTCTACGTGACCTCTCTCCGCTAACCAATTTCCCACAATAACACATTACATTTGTTGAACTCTTGAGCTCCTATTTTCCACAGCTGTATCTGCCCAAACAAAAGATACAGGAGTGAGGAGCAGGTATGCAAAAGCCAACAAAGAGTGGGGAGGCAATCAAAGAAGTTAAGAAAACAACATTTCTTAAAAACTCAACCCATTTTAGATTTGCTGCCTTGAACATTTGCCTGAAGGCGTGTGGCTAAGTCCTTTCTTCCACAAGATAAGGTGCTGTTTCTACCAAAAACCAGCTAAACAGGAGGTTGTTATGCAAGACATCAGCAGTGGAAACATTCAGCCCCTTCAGCCTTCAAGCCTCACTGTTCCATACAGCAATGAACAATCCAGCTACTCTCTACTCCACACTGAAAAGACCTTAGCAGAAGAGAGGATTCAGTCCAATGTCTATGCTGAATGGCTAGTGGCTGGAGACTCACAAGACATGGGAGTCTAGAAACCTGTGACTTCTGCAATACGAGGGTGGCTCCTTCTTCGTCTGCTGATTTGCACCAGAGAAACAGATAGACACATTGACACTTAGAGGAAGCAGTGGGTAGCAGGCGCTGAGACTCCTTTCTGCAGCGAGTGGAGACACCCATCTTTTTGTATGACTTGTCTCACGAGGTTGGTTGCTTAATACATCTCAGATCCCAGAAGGTGTGGAGGGACTGCTGCAGCCCATCTTGATCTCAGACTATGACCTTTTGCTCTTCATTCACATGGGGACCAAACATACTGCTCTGAGTGCATCAAGAGTGACTACAGAGCCCTGGGGGCTGGGCAAAGTGCATCAGAGCCCGAATATATTTTCCTCTAGTTTGTTGGAACAGGGAAAAGGCTCATATAAGAGCACATGTCTCTTGAGGGTCCATATGTGTCTGACATTGTAGACAGCAATTTTTTTTGTTTGTTTGTTTGTTTTTTTATGACTACAATTCACTTTATGAGGATTTGGGAGCAGTGGGAAGAGACAGGATACACTCAATTAAGTGAGGAAAGAACATCTGTGTCAATGCACTTACTATCCTAAGTGAGAATGGCATCAAGCTAGGTTCTGTGGGGAATGGTGACCAGAGACTGAAGTTGAGGCAGGGAAGGCAGTGAGAAAGTGTGTGGAAGAACAGTGTGAAGGACACAGCTCTCATATTTCCCTTCTGAAGGCAGCATGACTGGGCATCTAGCTCAAACACCTGTATGCAAGACATGCGGCACGGGGAACGAATAGGAATTAGAAGTCTGTGCAGAGTGGCAGAGCTATAATCTTACTGGATTTACAGAGGCACATTGAAATAGCTGGCATGGCTGGAGTGCCATGGACAGACAGAGGGATGGGTCCCGGCCAGCAAGGTTGCAGCCCTGCCAGCCGTGCTACCACACTTGGCTCCTTGCTTCCTGTCCCTTACGGAGCAACACCTATCTTGGTGGCTTTCTCACAGGCTTTGGCATGAACATGACAGAAAGGTAAAGATGCAAAAAAGGGAAGAACAAGAAGGTGATGAAGAATGAGATGTTGGTATGGAGAGAGAACAGGGAAAGAAGGTAAGAGTGAAAAGAGCCAAGTTTCAGGAAAAGACAAAAAAAGAGATAACAGAAGTTTAAATTATTTGAATTAACACATCCCTGTGACTGTAAGAAGCTGTTCTGTTAACAAACTGCTGATTTGAGGATAGAGCAGCAAGTTTGGAAGCCGGAGATATGGAAGCTAGTGAACACCTCATTTTAATCTTTTAAAAAATGTGGCTGAATGGAAGAGTCAGTTTTATGCACTCTTAAATATAATTTCTCATATAAATAAAAATAACATTTGAATTTACATCTCTGCATATTACTTTTAGTTTATACTCAAACTTCTTTTTTGGTATCACCTGTGAACATATACTTCTTTACTTCTTCTATGGGAGCAAGTTAGTAATTTCTCTTTTTTTTTTGTATTGTATAAGAGGATATGGTTGTGTTAGATCCTGTCTAAATGAAAAGATATTTTTAAAACAGCTCCATGGCTTTTATTTGTAAGATATATAAACTAAACAGATATTCAGGATGTCAAGCTATTATACACAGACTTGCAGTAATATTGGATTATGAATCTTTGCCACTCCAAATCAAATTCCTCTACTGATAGCCATGTACGTGGTTGCAAATGTGTAGTTAGTCTGGCTTGGCTTAATAATCACAGAAGCAAGTTGTGTATACTTATTCTGAAAAGGCAAGAACTGTACAAGGCATTTAGCTTAGATTATTTGAAAGGTATCAGCTGNTTTTTTTTTGTATTGTATAAGAGGATATGGTTGTGTTAGATCCTGTCTAAATGAAAAGATATTTTTAAAACAGCTCCATGGCTTTTATTTGTAAAATATATAAACTAAACAGATATTCAGGATGTCAAACTATTATACACAGACTTGCAGCAATATTGGATTATGAATCTTTGCCACTCCAAATCAAATTCCTCTACTGACAGCCATGTGTGTTGTTGCAAATGTGTAGTTAGTCGGCTTGACTTAATAATCACAGAGGCAAGTTGTGTATACTTATTCTGAAAAGGCAAGAACTGTACAAGGCATCTAGCTTAGATTATTTGAAAGGTATCAGCTGTTTAAATGACATTTTCACCTTCAGCAAATACATCTTTGCCTGCTAGAAATGGTGATGCTATCATGTTGCAGGCAATCTATGACACAGTCATGTCACAAATAGGTGTCAACTCTCATTACATTCTCAAGTATAAATTCCACTTATCAGTCCCCACATAGCTGCAGATGTTTCAACAATCCCATTTTATCATGATTGCACCAAGGCTCAACCTCAAATGCTTTATGATGTATTTGTAGGAGCTACTGTAGATGCACCAGATTTGGGAACATTATGTGTAGTTGGCAGCCACATGGGAATTTTTATTTCAAAAAAAAATTGAATAGACTAGTAACTTACTGTCTGGCTACCTTGACAAACAAGAGAAGTAATTTGTAATTTTCTATTACTTGTTTCTTCACAGTTTGGTTTACAGTATTACAATGAAATTACTTGTTATTTGAAACTCAGACCTAACTTTTCATTTTCTGAAATATTATTTCAGGAAAATACATCACTCAACTCACGTTTCGATGATTAGTAAAGTTCTTGGGCTTTGGCTAATACCAAAACCCATATGACCTATTAAAAATGTGTTTTTAAAATAAATCTTTTGACAATTAAAATTTATGACAGGATTTTTGTACATATAACTTTTAAAATCAGAACCACATTGCTATGAGAGTCATCATATTTTAAAGACATTCATGCTACCTTTCTGTTTCCTATATATTTCTAGTGTAAAGTTAGCTTCTATTTTTCTTAGCTAAGTGAATTTTGAGAACTCCTCAGTACTGTAATAAAATACTACATAGAAAAAAGCCACACAATGACCCACTATGTTTCTAAAATATCTCATTTTACTACAACTGTATGCTAATTTTATAAAGTCAGGTACCATCTAACACCTGACAATTTCAAATCAGCTAGTAACAGATAAAATACTGAAAATAAACATAATATATAGTAGTTATCAGAGACAATTTTAGAAAAATAAATGTTGCCTTTACTTAGTGGGATAGCACTCTGCTGCGTGCTACATGTTTATACTGGTGTAACAGAGGGAATAAAATCTGAAAAAGACAGACAGTCTTTTACCACACAGGTCATAGTTTGTTCTTCTAGCAGTCATACTGCAGGGTCATTCCATTTCATGTTAACTTACCTACAAAAACTTTTTCAGCTCAATAATTTCTATTTCTGTCTTCCTAGGCATTGTGCATTTATCTTGATATCTTTCTCGTCTCTCACTTTGCTTTGTAGTTAATAAAATACACTGAATATTACAATATGCTTATTTTAGATCTTAACTTTATTACTAACTCAAATTTTAGTAATCTAAAGTGGATGAGAAGGGTGAGAGGAAGTCTAACTTAAATGTCTACTTTCTCTAGAAAGTCAATAGAGAGAAAAATGAACTTCTGAACAGTGGAAAAATTTGCTTACGATAGCTGTGTACCTGTTCTATAGGGATGTAGAGAATCAATAGGAAGTGATAAATGCCATTCTTCCCATAGGATGTGACTTGCTTGACCCTCCCCTGAAAAAAACTCCACTGTAGTCATTATTTATCTCTTGCTTAACAATCAAACAGTGGGGTCACATGACAGTTCCTAGGATTTTCTTAGTTTGAGGTGACTGAATGCACTTTTTCCACAGATCAGACAAATACCAAAAACCAAACCAAAAGCAAAGTGGAAAACATGTCAGTGCATCGTCCTCTGAACCACACTACAGCCACCCAAGCAACAACCTTATTTCAGAAAGGCAGCAGACAAAATAATTATTTTTTTTTTTTTTAGTTTTTTGGGGAGCAAACCTCTCATCTGGCTGGTGCTAGGACTTCAGTTTAGTTCCAGTTAAATCTGTAGGTATTTCATATTTTATCTTGACTGGGTGAAAAGAAAAATAATATTTGGAATAAGGAGCAGAACCCCTGCTTGGCCTGAAGGGACTACTCATCTACTCAGATGTTTCTGTCTTGCCTTTTTATTGCCCCTTCCCCAGCACATACATAGAGACACACAAAGCAGCCCAAAATGGCATTAATCCTCCTCACTATCCACAAGAACCAGAGGGGAAAAAAGGTCACTTTAACAGTATGACACTTCATAGGTAGTAAAGTAGCTTGAGTGTAGCGAAAAGTGTGTTTCCTCTTTCAAGACAGTAAATATCACCTCCAGGATGATTCCAGGTCATGGCTGTTTGAGGAGAGTGAGAAAACTTGGAGGATATTGCCGAATCAATTTCTCTGCATCTTCTACCATCAAACTAGAATAACCAAGAAATTACATTTCTGCAATATATCCAGATACTGTCATTACAACTCAGTGTTGTACAAAAAAAAAAAATGAGTTCTAAACTTCCAACGTTGCAATATGATATATGTTTCTATAATGTACCATGATTTTCATTAATACTTAATTACTGTAACACAGTATTTGTCATGTCACAATGATTATTTTTCAGTTTTGTTTTTTCACTGTCCTTGAAAAAAATTACCTCATTCTAGATGAATTTTAAAATACTCAACATTGCATGCTTGAACAAAATATTGGTGATTACCTGCATCTAAATTTTAAAGAGTTATAAGCAGTGCTATACAATTAATAAGGTCTAATGTGATGAATATGACTGGCACTAACAGGTGTCATTTGCTCATATAGAAAAATTATTATCAGAGATTTGTAGTGACCAGACAAGTTAAATTCAGACTAGTGCCTAGCATTCAGCTTTTAGATGGAAGCAGATTTTGAAGTTAATAGCACTGAAATCTCATGCTGTCTCTAATTATTTTCACAAGATTTCATGCTCAAAAAACTAGAAAGGTCATAATTATTAGCAGAAAATTATAATTCTTCCTTTCTTCCCTGAGTGAAGTGTCAAATTCCTGAAAGATCAGGACATATCTGCAGTAGAATAGAAAAACAGTCGCTTCTTAGTTTATAAGGAAAAATATTAGGCCACATCTTAGATTAGTAATTCTAATTCATTATTTCAAAACCCAAATACCTTCATAAGTCACAGGCTTGAAGTTCTGTTATACAGTTTTGCTAATCTTTATAGTTCACATATTTTCTCATAACTTTATTTCCCTGCACTTAAACATTATATTATAAAACTTGAAAAGAATTTTGTATAATATTATTACAATAAGACAAAACAGGAAAAAAAAAAAAAAACAATCCACAATCAAATATCCAAGCTGTAATTCTCAGGTTTTTTATTATTCAGAAATTTACTAAAAGTCTTTTGGTCCTATAAGGAGATGAGTTTAATGTATATGCAACTCTCAGAGAGAACAGTCCTTGTTTCAAACAGATTTCCTAGTGAAGCAATGGAAGATTTCAAGATGTGATTTGCTTCATGATCCGCATCTGTATATGTGAGGGGAAGGAAATGTTTCTGTCTTCACAGAGCCTGTGTAGAGGCAAAAGCCCAAGCTGTACATTACACAGGAGAGGCTGAACTCTCACCATAACAGATACCAGAGGCTTGTAATAGACACTGGAGGCTTGTGACTTCTGGCAACAGATTTTGCCACCTGCAGTTGTTCATTTGTAGACAAGCTGCAGACATGGCAACAGAAGATGTGAAAGAAAGTCTATTGGTGACCGTGTGTACCTGGGCTTGTTATGCCTAATGCATGTCTGAAGCAGTGCCACAAAGAGAAAGCAATGGACAATGATAGTCAGAGGTCCCCTCCTGCAGGGGAAGAAGGCTCCCAAAGCCTCCGCTTTTGCAGCCTGCCGAAGAGTAACAGAAATATTATATGGGCATATAGGGAAAACTTTGACAGAAGTTGAAACTAAGAAAAGGTGTGAAGGTCAAAAAGAAGGGCATCTAGAGGTACGTGCAAAGCATTTGACACTGTCCCACATGACATCCTTGTCTCTAAATTAGAGAGGCATGGATTTGACCAATGGACCACTTCATGGATAAGGAACTGGCTGGATGGTCGCACTCAAAGAGTTACAGTCAATGGCTTGATGTCCAAGTGGAGAGCAGTGATGAGTGGTGTTCCTCATGGGTCAGTACTGGGATCGGTACTATTTAACATCTTCATTGGTGACATGGATGTTAGGATTGAGTGCACCCTCAGCAAGTTTGCTGATGACACCAAGCTGTGTGGAGTGGTCGACACACTAGAGGGAAGGGATGCCATCCAGAGGGACCTGGACTGCTGGGCCCGTGCAAACCTCAGGAAGTTTAACAAGGCCAAGTGCAAACTCCTGCATGTGGGTTGGGGCAATCCCAAGCACAAATACAGTTTGGGCAGAGAGTGGATCTAGAGCAGAGGAGAAGGACTTGGGGGNAAGAAATTTTTCACTCTGAGGGTGGTGAGGCACTGGAACAGGTTGCCCAGGGAAGTTGTGGAGGCCCCAGCCCTGGAAGTGGTCAAGGCCAGGTTGGGTGGGGCTTTGAGCAACCAGATCTAGTGGGATGTGTCCTTTCCTATGGCAGGGGGCTTGGAACTAGATGATCTTTATGGTCCCTTCCAACCTAAACCGTTCTATGATTCTATGATTCTGTGATTCTACGTCAGCTGTAAAAAGGGAGTCTAAGAAAAAAATCTTGTCCTGTTGCTACAAGAGCTGGTGATCTAGTGGTAAAGGATATTGAAAACATAGAAGTTTTCAGAGCCCTTTTTACCACAGTTTTTAATTGCAAGGTCTGCTCAGCCTGTCAGGCAGTGGCAAGAGTTGCTCCATGAGGAAAGACCAGCTGGTAGTCAAGGACAGTGCCTTCACTGGTGGGGTGCAGTTCAGCACACCCAAGCAGGGCTGGAGTGGTGACTGACAAGTTCTGGTTTGATAATCATCAGACAGAGCAAGGCAAGGTAAAGAGTCAGCTTTAAGTTCAATCCAAAACTGCAGACCAGTTTGCAAGTCAGGACCAATAGGCAACAGGGCTGAATGCACCTGCAGTATAGACCAGGCAGACACTGGGGGTTCAGGACTGAGCCCAAATGACCAAGGGTGCATGGCTGGGATCCCAGGTGAGACTGGTCAGGACAATAAATCCTATTTTTGCATGCCAGACATGACACAGGCATTCCAGACATCCATGCTTACTAATAAAGTTTGGGGGAGAAAAGTACAGCCCACAATAAAGCACGACCAAGTTACAGTCTCCTTGCTTATACTGGATATGCACACATCCATCATCTGAATGCAGTCTGGTGAACACAATTTTGATGCCACTCCCTCTAACCTTTGACAAAAAGTTAGTGGATAGACTAAGGGCTAGACTCTTCTCAGAGGTGCACAGAAAAAGGAAAAGAGACGATGCATGCAAGTTGCAGCAGAGGAGATTACAAACTGGATTTAATGAAAACAGAATCTTCATAGTTGGAGAGCCTAACTGGTGAAGTAGGTTGCCCAGAGAGGTTGTGAAATCTCCAACCTTCACCAAGACCCCACTAGCTTTTTTTTGAGTAGGAGGTTAGACAAAATGACCCCCTTTCCAAACTAATTGTTCTACGATTCTAATACAGAA
The DNA here is from genome assembly GCA_013397275.1 of Burhinus bistriatus. Lineage (NCBI taxonomy): Eukaryota > Metazoa > Chordata > Aves > Charadriiformes > Burhinidae > Burhinus > Burhinus bistriatus. The sequence continues at coordinate 39,103 of VYXH01000822.1, read as the reverse complement.
GGATTTTATTAACTTTCTGGCAAACATTTCCATGATAAAGTTCTTTTCGTAATCCTTATCACAGCACAAAAACTGAGAAAAGGAACATAATACTTGTGAAAATTGACTAGCTGGCTTCTTCATATACTTATTCAAAAGTGTAGAACAAATACTGATCCATAATTTTAATTGAGTTGAGCATATCCAAACCTTGTCAGGAAAGAGTAATATTACAGCACAGACTAAGAAAATACTATTGCTTATTATCCAGAAACTTAAACTGGAATAAATATTTCAAATTTCAAATAAAAATGGTGAAAATACAGTTAAATAAAGAAAACTGGGTTTTGCATCTGTAGGGTGTCCACAGTTAGTCTTACTGTTTTGGTCCTGAAGTTTAACTTCAAAAAAGATACGGTAAAATAAAAAGCCATTGGAATTTACCATCTGTAAGAAGGTGGTGAACTAGGAACAGACCATTTTCCATGTAGAAAGATTAAAGGTCTTTTTAGGCTCTTTTTTTTTTTTTTCTTTATTGATACAACTGGAATAAACCAGAAATAAACTCATTCAGATACACATATTCTTCTTCAAAATCATTGCTCCTTTAAACTCTTACTGAAATTTAAATGATTCATAAACTTTTCTTCTAATTCTGTGTGCTAAAACATAGATTAGGAATTTTAGTAGGCAGATATGATCTGAAATGCTTAGCTTTTTCCTATCAATCTGTGACTCTAGAAGCTTTATCTCTAATTTACCTTCCCAGAGACTGTACTTTTAGACACCACGTTGGCTATGAAATATGAATGTTTTAGCAAAAGATTGTATTGAGTTCTTGAAATGATAACGAATATGGGATTTTCGAAACGTCTGTTGTATATGTCTTATTAGCTTACTCTTTTTATGCAGGTATTGATATCAGAACATTGTCAGGACCAGAAGGTAGAAGTGAAAAGAGGACATATTTCTTGTTGAAGAGGAAAAAGGATGCATAAATTTAGTGGTTTTATCCAAATAATAGTGGGAAATTTCTTTCCTTGACTTTGATCCACAGCTGATGGCAGGTTAATACAGCTCTTACAAACAACTTGCGGAGATCTGGAGATAGTCAGAATAATATCTCTGTCCGCCTTACACATTAGTTTCAAAAATAATTCTGAATTGACAAGAGGTTGATAGGTTTCTTTGACAGTTTTTTTTTCTTTTAAGGCAGTCAAATGGCACTTGAGGAAAAACTAATAACAAAGGAATTTTTTAAAGACTAACTACTATACAAAGAGATGAATTACTGAATGTATTTACTTATTTTAAAGTATATACCCATATTTCATCTGTGAACATAGGCAATTTTTTGCACTCTATCACATTTGTATTTTGATTTTAATATATCAAACTGTATCAAAATACTTAGCATATATAAAATCAGATGTATTATAAGTGAAAGAGTATCTTCAATATTTAGAAAGTAGGAAAACTTCATGAGAAAAATTTATACAGACATTCATATAAAAAGAAATACATGTTATATGAACCTATACTGAATTCACAGTGACTGTTTTAGCATCACCCTTACCAATTGGAATGTAGTTATTCCAATCTCACAGATACATATGTAATATAATATAAATATGTAACATTACTGGAAGAAAAATACTTTCTGCACAGCAAATCTATTTCATCTTAAAATAGTCAGATCAAGATAAACAGATCATTTATACTGGTTTGAATTATATGGTGATAATTAACTCTCCACTTAGCAAATTTCCTAGAAAAATGTAATATTTTAACCTACTCAGTCTTATTTAATATTTTAGCTGTTTGGGAGATATAGAAAATAATGACAGTACTGTTTTAAATGAAGATAGAGATGCTTACTAGAGTGGATTAGATATGGACACAAAAATAGCAAATTTAAAAAAAAAAAAGGGTCTGAGTCAGCAACCTGTTTTATTATGTATTGCTGAGGCCAATGTGCAAACACATTTGGAGACCATTAAACATTACAACTGTCCCCACTCTGTCATAACTGTACCAGCACCTGCTGCAAAACTACTTTGTGCTGATCTGCTATGAAAATGCAGTATTACCAGGTCTCACATTGATTTATGTAGTTCACACCTGCAGAAATAGTAGTTGGACATTACAGTACATCAAAGACTATGTCAAGAAAAGTGGTTTAACATTTCTTATAGAATAATTTTTAACACTGCTTGCTAGGTAGAACTGTACTTCCTGTTAATGTGCAATATTTTGTATTGATGCTTAAGCTAATATAGAGGAACAGAAATCCATTTTCGTTGTACACAAATCAGAAATGTCAGAAGTATGAGCCTTTAGCTGATCCAGTATGCTATAAGAATCAATCACAATGATGTCCATATAATCTCTCTTTTACTTTAAACATAGCTCCCAGCCAAATACACTTCTTTCTTGCCTAGTCAGCGATGCTACTGAAAATACCATTCTTCCCACAGCCAGAATAGGGATAATCTTACCTTTTAGAGAACTTTTCCAGCTGTGTTATTGCCTGTCTTTTGAGTCCATCAGCCACCTTGTGTTTCATTTACGTTCCAGAGTTGCCACCAACTAGCTTCAGACTTTAGAGTTCCATGCGGAAATCTGACCATGACTCTTCTTTGCTTGAACAATCATGTTGTACCAGCCATTAGAAATGTTTTTTAAATTGTTTTTAAAGTTTTGGGGTTTGTATGTTTTGATTTAATACGAACCTAAAAGATAAGCGCTGCACACCTTACTAAATTATCTATGCTCACTGAATTTCAAGTTAGGGCTTCTAATCACTTTGCCTTCTGCAAATATCTTGGGTGAACTAGGTTTCAATGTTCTTACTTTGTTGGCTACTTCATACTATTGATCAGAGTTTCTCAGAATGATTTTTGTTGTAGAGTTCAATCAGGATCAATTTGAAAAATCTTAACTAAGCCAGAAATAACTTTTTAAAGTCCTCACTTTTTTCCCTTTCATTTTAACTCAAATTTCTCTTAAAAGTCTTCTCTTATTTTCTCAGAATTCAATGTCCTATAACCCTATAGACAAGGAAGAAGCAGACAAATCAGAGCAGTTTAAAATCAGCTCTAGCTTGGAAAACTGGAAGTATTTTTGTTAAGGCTTCTTCTCCTGGAGTCATTAATGAATATAGCTTTACATGAATGAGTCTACTTTTGTGTTTATTTTTTGCTCTTTTTTAAGGAGCTAAGTTAAGGTTTTCATACTTTCAACATCTGCCTGAAACAATAGACTCAGTGACATGAACACATAAGGAATAAGCACAGACTACTTCTGTTGTTACTAACTTATTGTGTATATGTCAAATCTTTTGTTACTTGGGACATAATAAATTCTTTGAGAAAGTAAATGTAACTTTTATGAATGGTTACATGAAATAAGAACAATTACCCATCTAATAAAGCATTCTGTGTTTAATGTGGCAAGTGGTAGATACTTAGACAATGAATATAAAAATAAGTTGCGTATAGAGCCATCTTCTCCCCAGTATATTCTCTCCCAGCTTCCAACAGTTTGCAGTATTGACATCTCCCGAGTTAAAATTTCTATTTATACCTTGGTGTTTAAAAGGTCTGGAAGGACTTTTGAGCCATAGATATCTCTAACTGTTTTTTTACTTCATTTATACATTTGACTTTCATCTTGTGGCAACTGAATTATGCAGTTTAATTGAGATTATAATAGTGGGATGAGACTCAGCAAAGGATTCCCTAAATCCCATTTTGAGATCTCCCTCAGCATGTTTCACTCACCTATAAAGAGATGGTAGATGCCCTGTGTTAGCACAATGAATTTCCTTCTGCTGGTAAATTTTGGTAGATCAGAAGCCTGACCTTTGAAGTTAACCTGTTTGTAGAAAATATTTTATGTATGAATATAATCAGGACTAGATGAAGGTAACTTGTAAATAGAACTGGTCAGGATTTTTATAAAAAAAAATTTTGTGGTAGGGGATTTAAGCACCAGAATCGAATTGTTGGTTTTGACTGAAAAAGGGAGAGAGCACTGTAACAAGTATTGAGTGCTCACACTTGAGATAGGCATGACTGTCTTTAATACCTTGTTGCGAATCAAGGTAAAGATTGAAGCAAAGTCTCATCCTAGGTGAGTATAATAACCATCAAGCAATTTCTGTTTAATGTATTTAATAACTTATTTTTATTTGATAGACTCTGAAAGATCAGTCCCTGTTTGTCCTTTTAGAGATTAAGATATAACCTTTCCATTCTAATGGTTTTAAGAATCAGAAAATTTAGCTCCATATTAATGATTTACTAGTGAAAAATATAGACTGAAGATGTTACCCGCTAAAGACTTCTTAACAATTAAATTTTAATCCTTAAGGACTTTTTTTGTAAGTATTCACTGAAGAACCAATGTTGGAGAATTAGTGCCAGAGATGGACTTTTAAAATGGAAACAGAAAATAAAACTGGAAATTAAATAACTGCATGGAAATCATGCTCTTCCAAATCATTCTTGTAAATAGCAGATATTGATTCTCGTAGCAAGACAGTGTACAAAACTTAATAATGAAGTAGATTTTTTATTATAGTTTCAATATAATGGATTTAGTGACAAAATTAACTATTGGAGCATGCTGGTGAGATTTGTGCAAAATCCTAGTAAATTGTCTTTTTCTTTATACAAAACCCACATTTTTTTTGTGTTATTTCTGTTCCTTTTCTTTTTCACCTTAAAATAACTTTTCAAAGTCAACTTCTATTCTCACTAGTTTTCAAATCTAAGTTGTGGGTTTTTTCTGACATATCAATCATTTTTAAGGAAAGAAGACAGGTTTTATGACAATTTGCACTTGATTGAAAAAAGCTATATTTTTCTGTCAGAAAAAGAAAATTCAAGAGAAAATCACTTTACTGCAGTAACTGTTTATATAAAAGAAAAGTTTAAGAGAATTTATTTACGGCTTGGTTGTGCTGAGTTCATAGGCAGTGTACATTAGAAAGGACTGCAAATAGGTAGATTTATTTGCTCACATTTTCTAAAGCCCATCAGCAGCCCAGTGACAATGACTTCTGCCATTTCTAGCACAGGGCTCCTGCAGAGCACAGGTCTCAGGGCTGGCCTGGGCTCACCTTGGCTGGAGCTGGGCTGAGCTGGTTTCAGCTCCTGCCTCAGGACCTGTTGCCTCCCCTGCCTGAGCTTGAGCTCTGCCAGCGCCTCCGTGGGAAGGGTCTGGCAAAGCCAGGGGGTCGCTGCCCAACAAACAAGAGATCCCGGTGGGGCTGAGTCTTGTGGGGTCGTGCTCACACTCAGCTGGGAGCAGCCAGAAAGCAGCAGCCCAGGGTGAGGAAACATAAAAATGAAGTAGGCTCCAATACTGAGGATGAGGGGAACCCCACCAGCAGCACTGCGTTTCTTCTAGGGAAAGAACTCAGGATGCCAATGACTTACTATGACAGCCCAGTACTGCTTGGCTGGAGGAAGGATGTCTCCATTGGCCTTATGAACTGTCGGAACACTGGGAGGGTGAGCACAGCACCAGCAAAAAGGGGTAGATGTTAGAAAGATTTTTTGTGTAAGAATTCTAAGGGTATTAATATATATTTTTTCCTGTACTAATTCGTACTATGATTGTTCCTATCATTGTAATTGGACTGTTTCTACATTTCAATTGGATTTTAAAGTTTTTAACTAGGCTAACAATAAATTCTTGACTCCATACATGTGCTGTTTTCTTTCACCCATAACACAGTTTTGAATGTAAACCAACCCCTTAAAAAATCAGGGAGTGACTGGGGCAATCATACAAAGTGCTCAGAAGTATTCCAGAATACATTAAAACTGATGTAGACTCTGACATTAAACTCCTAATACAATTAATGTAAAGTTAATTCTGTTATGTTTTACCAAATTTTTGTACTTTAGACCTCAAAATAATTTAACATCAAGAAGGAAAGTTCTACTTCAAAATGAGGAAAAGGTGTCCAAACAAAGAATTGAATACTACTGTCATTAATAATTCTTCTGTCTTTCTTCTTCTAATTTCTTTAAGAACTTTACTGAAAAGTTACTTTTAAAATATAAATAATTTAGAGATTGCAAGAGTTTGGAGGATATTGTTATTTTTGGAATGGGTTTTATTGGGCTTTTAACTACCAGAGACTTTGAGATGAGCTCTCTGCAAGTAAGGAACTTTCACTTATGGAAAATACAGGCATGAAATCAGATCAAATTTTATTTTTGTTTCACCTTCTAGTGTCTAGAATGACACAGAAGGAAGGGCGTAAACACTGAAAAATATTTATCTTAAAAACAGTAATATGAAGAAGCGTATCCTAATGGTAATGAAAACTGTGAAAGATCTTTATCTGCTATGGCATTGCAAGATGTCAATAAGAAATGAATGCACTGCAGTTGCTGCTTTTAAAAATATGAAATTTTATAAACCTCATCATTGTGTGTGTTATCAGAAAATGCATCTGCTGAGAACTACAACATGCCTCTCACAGTTTCTATTCGTTGAAAATGCTTTTTATTGTAATAGAAAACAATCTTGAACTGCCTACATAAATTGCTGACTGCTACATAAATCGCTGAATGGAAACTTGGAAATATTTCGAGTTAGAATTTACTAGGCAGTGTCACACAAAATAAAATATCAGGGGTTTATTCTGATAATTAGTAGAACTGGAAGGTACTGATCAGGAAGAACGACATAGAATGATAATATTAATGAGCACATGAATTCGATGAGCTGATTTTCTTACAGATCATATAAACCCTAAAACTATGTAGAAAGTTGACCCTTCTAATTGTTATTTTAAAACTATTTTTAGTTTATATTCTACAGAATAGTAAAATAGAAACCTTACATTTTAAGTTTCCATTCCTTTGAAGACCTTTTTTGCTGAAACATTTTCCAGCCTTGCCCAAAGACACAGCATCAGTGACATTCTAACAGAGCCGGCATTCTAACATAGCTCAGTGCTAGTTAGATTGAATGAAGGCTTTCAACACCTAAGTTCCTCTGCACTGCTACTTCATTTGGGTTCTAGGAACAGATTTTTCAAGGCACATGTCTTAAAAATTATTTGATGATTAAAAATACAAAACTATTTAGGAGAACATAAACACATTCTGAGAGACTGGGATGGGCATTTTTAACTTAAATATGCTAAAACGCTTGCTCACAGTATTGAACGATGTGTGTGCTTTTTCCTCACAAAAGGTGACTGCATGAGATAAATCTTGAGCCCTGACTTTTTTTCATTCTGGGATGGTTTTTATTCTGCACCTTCTAAGTTGTGACCTCAAAGTTCAGACTTTTGAGAAAACATTGTCCTGTGTACAGAAAAGTCTTATGAAAAAATCAACTCTTCTAGGGAAAAGCAGTCAGGAATGTCACGCTTGTCCTAGATCGCAGTCATATGATGTGCCCCTGAGAAGATATCTCACTGCTTTTTCCATTAACTGAACTACTTCCATAAGTCTTAATAACTTTATATATAGATGTAGTCTAAACAGTAAGAAATAGGGGACCTAGTCTTGCCCAAGAGAATTTGTACAGTAACTGGTGTCAGGAAGGGCATTTAGGAATAGTTTATTATGAATTGGAAGGTGACGGAGACGTCATAATTAAAGGAGATGCAAACCAGGGATAACTTTCCAATCTTCAAAAAATGTTGCCTTTTTCTTAGTGACACAGAGAATCAGGAACCTAATTCTAGGACAGAAAAACACAGACTCCGCACCTTCAGTTTTACTGTTGTGGTGATTCTTGACATGAGGTTCCCCTAACCAAATCAGATCTTGTTACTTTAAAAAATCTTAAGAATCAGGACTGTTTCCCTTCATGATATTTAGTGCTTAATTTAAAGCACAGTGAGGTGTCTCTGTACCATGCTTCACTGCAAAGTACAAACATCTCTCTGTTTCCCAGGCCTTTCCTAAAATTTCCGTTTGATTTTTCACAAAAGGAAAAAAAAGGGGGGGAAAAAAAGAAAGAAAATTAAAATCTGAGAGATGAAGGTAAATTGAGCTGATATGGTCCAGTTAACGTACACAGAGAAATTTTACATCCACCCATCTCATATAAGAAATTCATGCACTAAACTTCATTGATTTTTTAAGCAGTTAACTTAATTCTAATCTAGCAAGAATTCTCATGTGAATTATACCTATAGTATCAAATTCTTGTTATTGTTCAGCCAAGTAAGTGTAATCTGAAAAGAAGTATTTAATGCATATATATATTCATGTATACACACAGACACAACACAGGTGTGCACAGTCATACATACAGCCTCAAAATAATATTTAATGCCGTCTTTCAGCAAATCTAGACATCTTTTGGTCTGCACCTCTTCTCTACCTCAAGCTTGTGAAAGTTTCCAAAGCACTGTAACAATGGAGACTAGTTTACCTTTTTTTATTCAATTGCCTCATTTAGCTAATTATTTAATCAATTCATGTATTATACTCGTGAGTTAAGGAATAATACTACTTTAGTAATTGCGGCACATTGCCAAAAAAACAATGCTGGCTTCCTCCTTGAGGTTCTAAACAGATCTGTGCTTGCAAACCTTAAGTTAATATTGTTTGAGGAATATGGGGGAAGGTTCTTCAGAAGGTGGGATGCACACCACATACACACCATCCACAGTTCCTACGGGCTTTGGTTTAATTGGTTCTGAGCCAAGGAGCTGACACATTCATCAGTCCATCAGAGTATAATTCCTGAACAATGCTTTTTCATAAGATCTCTTCAAGACTCCACTGGAAGTAAAATCTGATATGAATAACAGCTGGGGCACAAGAAATATATGTATAGAAAATAGACCCATATTTTGTCTACCTCGAATGCTAGTATATTTGCAAATTAAACAATGTAAAAAGAAGTAGCTCAAAATAGCCATCTCAGTGGCAGTTCCTCCTGTGGTACACTAGCACACCAGCCTCCAGATACAGTATTTTCTCAAGAAAATAGTTTTCCTCAAAAAAGTGTGATATCCCAGACTTAAAAAATATAATCACAACAGAAAGACCAGTGGGCATATTCTGAGAAGCACACAGAGCCAAAAATTTGCATTATGTAATGAATAAGTCACTTACCTTTCATTTGTGGGATGGTAGAGAAAAGAAATTCATGTCTCAAAATGAATTAATTTTGGCTAGCTGACTCATCAGTGAATAATTTGTTCACTTGCAAAATAGACATAATCAGCAAAAGTCTAGATTTTGTTCACCAGAGATAAAATTAATTGATGTATTTTGCAAGTAAATTAAGTAAAGCAAGTAAAATAAGATAATATATAGAGTGCAATATGACAGTAAGAAAAAACTCAAAAGACAAATCTGAGACAAGTCTGCATTATTCATGTTAATAGCACCCATACTGAAAGTTTCCTAAAGGCTGTCTTTTAACACAATATTTTTAAGTTTATTATTTCTAATTGCTTAATCTAAATTTTCATACTGTAAGTCATCTTTAGAAAAAAAAGTTTTGCCATTTGTCAGAATTAAATTAGATTCTACAACATATTTTTAGCACCATTAAACATTTTTTTAGTACATTTGTATTGTTAATTGGTTTGGTGTCTTTTGGAACATTTTTCTTTATGAAGGTGTGGGGGAGCAAAACCATGAACATTTGGCTAAGTGATAAAAACTTAGAAAAATCTGATCTTGTACAACACATGATTATTCAAGCCTTGCTAAATTTTGACAGGGAAACAATCTACAGATTCTACCTGTATCCTGCTCCTATTCTGGGTAAGAAGGTCTGAGCAAAATTTCCTGTGCAAGACATGTTCCATCTGCTATGGATCTCTACTCTACAACCCCCTTACCTACCTAACAGCAGAGGAGAATATCCCACCACTTCTCACATCTGTCTCTTACATAAGAGCATAATGTCAGCAAGTTGGTTTGGGGTTTTTTTTGTTTGTTTGTTTGGGTTTTTTTAAATGAATGATTATTTATTGTAATAAAAATAGTATTTCATGCCTTGGAGATAGGAATCCATAGTACAAATGGAGTATGATACATGAATAGCAAGAGCAAAGACAAAGATGCACAGTGTGTGCAAAATAGCAAAGTGATGGCTTGTGACTCTCACCATTGCTCACAGTTTTGCTTGTAGTGATCAAGGTTGGGGGTTTCTTTTTAATTCTAGAGATGCACTGGGGGGAAGAAAGGGATTGCACAAAAGGGCCGTTTGGGCTCCTGTACAGATAAATAAGGTAGGCCTACCTATACTTCCACCGTTAAACTAGACTAAGTATTACAGGTAAGCTTTATGCAGCACTTAAAATCTCTTGTTTAGAGGATCTTGGCACTCTGTACACTTGAACGTGCAGCATAAGAACTTCCAAATGACGAAAGTGCAGCATTTGAAGGAAATAGTGCTAGCAAAATTAGTCAGGAGCAGGGAGAGAAAGGGAAAAGAGGAGGGGAACATGGGCAGACAGGACAAAGACTGAGGTGGCAAACTGACAAACAGTATGATAGAGACCCAATAGAAAGCTTTTCTATAACTATACCTAAACTTATAAATCGGTATAAGAATATCAAGAAGTACTAGTTACATTGCTTTTTCAAATACTGGTGTAGCCTTCCACTTCCTACAGTTTTTTTTTTTTGATCCTATGTGCTTATGAGGAAGATAATCTACAAGGCAATTCAACTCTTTGCTCTTGTGAACTGGTTTACTAGGTAAATGGTTCATCAGATATGTTATGTTGATTTTCTCATGCACACAGGCTCAGGTTCAAGAGATGGTTCTGCAGCAAATAAGCGTTAGGGGCTTTAATTTGCTACCAAGGATGGTTTCTAAAAATTTATTCTTCAAATTTTATCTTAAAATGGTATGCTTTGATTTCTCTTCCATAAAGCTTTAAAGTCTGATAATGGCTAGTCTAGATCAAAGTAGGTCTTTTATTTAGGCATTTTCTACTACAAGAAAAAAGGAAATATAAAAAGGAGCTACTAAACATCAGTTACAACAATCTATTTATTTTCAGGGACCTCAAAGAAATCCAAATGAAGATCCAGTCTGTTTTTATACATATATATATATATAAACATGCTAAGAAAAAAATACTATGGTCTACTTTAACTCTTTACAATATAGACCAAGATGAACAGAAATTTGTAGCTTTCTCCTTTCTATCTTTTGAATGTAAAGAGGGTTGTTTTTTTAAAAAATAATATATGACATTCTGCCAACCTAAAAAGAAGCAAAAAAAGAATCACTGAATTAGACATTAAGAATCATTAGCATAGTTCATTGTCACAAGTCTGATTTTGCTTTAAATATACAAGTTATTTTCAGGAACAACCTAAGGAGACCCTTAAAACTAGAGCAAAATTAATGATGTTACACAGAAAAGCAATAGGAATTGTGTCCAGTGGCTCAGCATGATCACAGTTCCCCAATGCCTTTACAGCTTTAGACAAGTTATTTAGCAACACTTAGTAGCTGAGAACATATAGCAACACATCTTAAAGGCCTGTTTGAAAATAATTAGCAAAATTAATTTACATGCAGGGTCTGAAAATTAGCTTTACTGTATCTTGCAAAAGACTAAAAGCTAGTTAATCTTGGTTTTATCCAAACTTCAGAATATTCTTTTCAGAATAACTCTGAAGAAAAAGAAGTTTATAAATTTTTGATACCCATACTACTTCCTAAAAACTGAGGGAGTGTACTTAGGAGTAGATTTACACAGTGTAGCACTAGAAAGTACTATATCTTAGTGGTGGGCACTGAGACTCATAAATGAAATTTATTTCTTGAATTGGCTTCCAAAATCACTAGTCTGCCTGCTAACATCCCCCTTGGGTAACACAGGTACCAAATAGTTTTAATTTTAAGTCCTCAGGATCCTGCACTGTCAGTATAGCATCATGACTGTTTCACCTTTGTCCCCATGGTTGCGACACTACATGTGCGCAAGACTACTCCAAGAAGTCTTTCCTGTAAGATGTCTCATGTGGGATAAATATTCATCTAAACGAGTCTTTAAACACTGCCTAAATATCTCTGGCCCAAAGAGATGACCGAAAATAGACTCAGGCCTTTGTGGCACCATGCCTCAAGCTATCTTGGACGGGGGGGATATTTGCAAAAATTTAGCCTGGTCTTGTGGCAATTGTTCAAAATCCCAGGCAGGTCCACTCAGAGAAAACAAACCAGAACAGAAAAAAAACAAAACAAAATGCAAGTAATCGAAAAGCTGACTACATTAAGGATTATGAGAAGAACCAGTACAGAATGAGGGTGGTCAGGCACCATGATAGTGGGAAAAGTACTGAATTGAGTGATGTGACCATTGTCACATATGAGTCAGTGAGGATTTAAGCCTCTTTGTGTGAGTTCGCTCAAGGAATGTCTAAATTTCCCCCAAATGGACCAAAAGGCAAAATACTTTTTCCTTTTTTAACATAGTAAAGTTAGACTCAGAGCAATCACTCCTAGCCTGAAGGTGGCTGATTCCATTTCAGAGGTTGTGTGCGCAAAAGATTGTCTGTTCTCTCTCTCTCTCCCAACAATACAGCTGACTTTAAAAAGTGACACTGTTACAAATTTACCTAAAACTGGTTTCGTATTTCATCCAGTGTTCTGCTTCATGCAAAATTCATAAATGGCGCTAGGAGCAGAACCCAGGATTCCTTTCTTGCAGGTCAAAGCCTGCATCAGTGTATTAGAGCATTGTTTGCTTGTTTTTCCTTTCCAGCTTCACTAATTTCACACTTATATCTGCACGGGAGAAATAGTTATTGTGTAGTCAGATTAGCATGTGGTTTTACGGTTAGACTATTCTCCCAGAAAGGAGAAAAATAGGTTTGATTTCTTTCAAGTTTAATAGAACATAAAATGTTTTTACCCCCATGCAAATATGCAAGAACTGAATTATTTAACCCTCTCTTGTATATCTCAATAAAAACAACTATTGCCCGTGTATTGCATGTGTGAAACTTAATTCTTTGATATGCCTGATCAATCAAGTCACCGAGGCATTTTAGGGCAGAGTTGCAACAGAGACCCTGGTTTAGGCAGCTTTTGCCAACAGTTCCTTGTCACTCCTGAACACCCTCATCAAGAGTACAAGTTCCTTTTTCTGGGGCCATATGATGACCCAGACAGGACAATTTGCCTGGATTAAAAATTGGAGCAGGGCAGTATTTGCTTGTGTTTTATCTGATTGAATTTTAAGCCAGAGTAAATCCTAGTCTAGTTCATCACGTACAGAGGTAGTGGCAGTACTGAGGGCCTTTCACAGATTTAGGAATGGATAGTCAGAGAAGATAGTGGAGCAAGCACTCCTGCTGAAAAATAATTAACCAACCATGCTCTCAGTCACAGTTTAGATGGTTTTTAGACAGTTCCAGCCTTCACTACACCTCTTATGTTTCAAAATGGGGTAAAGCTGTTTTACATTATCTATACTTAAGTTGAAGTCGATGTGAGCAACTCAAAATTAAATATAGCTCTTTGCCAAAAGAAAAATACAGTGTATTTTATTAGTATATATGTTGATAGGAATGTGAACTAATGGACTAATTCACAGTCAACAAGTATGAGTTCCTAAAGGAAATCAATAGTTTTCAATTTGAAATGTAAACAAACATGTTTCTGTACTTCTGGGTGTAAACCTGAGGGGAGACTATAAATTAATTTACTGTGGAGTTTATTATATTAACAAATTAAAACTATGCCTTTCCTTCACTGCTGTAAGTTGTTTGACTCAAGTTCCAAGAGCTATCATGACAGCTTTGAAGCTTAGCTTTTTTGTTGTTTTCTTTCACTGTGTTACTATCTTTAAATTAAAATTATTTCAACTCTCTACAGACAGTTTTTTAGCCCTAGGAAAAGATATTCTAAGTCAAAGCACCATTGTGAACCCTGGTCCTAAGTGAGATTCGGATGCATATTCACATAATCTAAGTACAACATCAATCACTTCATTCTGCAATTCCATTCATATTGCTATTCAGTATTAGAAACCAAAGAAACACTTCCATAGATGCAAAATTTAGCAGCTTCAGAAAATACTTGGAGGTTAGTGCTTAGAGAGTGCAGAATGGCAGAACCAATGCAATGCTTCATTTCTGAGTGCAATCAAAAACTTTCTTTTTTTTTTTAAAAAAAAATAAATGTATAACTCCTTGAACAGTTCCCTGTGGGCTACAGTATTGCACTCAGTAAAACAGAAGCTTATGGTTGTAAGTAGGCACATGTAGAAACACACATACAATTCCTAATAAAAATATAGGGAAAGCAAAAAACATCTCCATGAGCTCACAACACTTTCAAAAGACAGATCATGATAATAACTGGGTTGTTAAACAACTCTGACCAAAAAAAAAATACTTTCTTGTTTTCCTCCTGTACTTTTCTAAGTAGTCTCTAGTCCCACTGTTTTGGAATGTGCTTAGAAGTAAAAGTGAAGCTATAATGAGGAAAGTTATCACTATCTGTGCTGATTTTCACTTCAAAACAATTCATTTATTATATGTAAAGGTGCAAAGTAGCATTTTCAGAGTTCAAGATTCTGAACTTGATGCAATGTGCCATTTATTAATTAAAATGTGCAGAAATCTTTTGGATAAAGCTTTTAAAGGTGCTCAGTGGAAGTCTGTTCATAGCTTTTTTGAAACTAGGTAATGGTACTTAATTTGTCATTATATAGTCATGAAGTAATAGACTTTGTTCTGCCAAACTAATTTCTTCGATCAGACAAGAGCGATTCACAAGAAACTCATATTATAGGTAGCTTAACAGCTGCTGGTCCATGTATATTATTCCTCAGAGACTTTCCAGTGATACATAGTGATGTTATTTTATTTTTTTAAAGCTACCAAACTGTTTTGCTAACAATAAAATAAAGCAAGCATTATACACTTTCCATTTGCTGACTGCATGGAAGAAATGTATTATAGCTAAACAACCTTACGTGCATGTACATCTAGTTTTAGCATCTGCTCTTGATTTACTATGTCTCACAAACTCACAGGTGAATAGACATTCGAGTAAGGATCTATTTTTACTGGGGCTTCAGGTCTCAGAGAATTTTTAAAAGTGGCTCTGTTAAGATTTACAATTCTTAAAAAGCAATGACTTCAAAATTAAATAGTCACAAATATTTCTATGAACAAAATGACAATAAAATCTAATCTATCCATACGAATGGGAAACCTTACAAATAGAACATATGTGGAGGGGAATGTGACGTTACATTTTAAGTAGGAAAATTTACAACTTTTGAATGACCACAGTTCTTTTAACATTTATATGCAAAATTTTATATTCAAAAATACTCCAAAGTTAAAGCAATCTAAACTACATCATTACATTGTTTTCTGTACATATTTCTCAAGGACAAGCATTTTGATTTACACTGTTCTCATGGATTTTCTCTGAAAGCTCTCTTTGATCATCTTTCCTAAATTGCAAATCTGAACTGAACATAGATTTCCATACTCACCACAGTTAATAGGGTAAACCATCTTTTCAATAATTCAATTTTTTTCATCAAAAGACTCCATGAACTCCTAGAAAACAATATTACAGAGAAAGCTTGCTTTTGAAGCTACATTGCAATTATCAAACCATTATGTCTTTCCTTACAACATACACCAGGATCCCAGTAAAATTGCTGTCCTACAGAAATGAACGGCATTTCAGCCCCATCCCTTGATGTGTACTTTTTGGTTTGCTTGTATTGAATATACATTGTTTTGTCCAGTTCATTAACTGGTTCTCTCTTATATAGCATTATTTTTCAGTCTGTTTTTATATTATTTGTAAATTCCATGACTGTCAGGAGTCTGTTTCCTTTTTCAGAACTTTTTTTAAAAGCACAGAAGGAAAAAAAAACCCCAACCCTCAGCAAAACTTTGCAAGTAACACAAGGTAAGTGTTCCTCATTCTGAGTCCTCTTGGAGATCAAACCTTAATCTATTTAAGTTGAATTGTGTTCACTATGGATCCTTCCAGTTAGTCAAAGACTGTACAATAACTAGTGAAAGCCTGCACGTATACAAAAGTAATATAAATTTTGTTGATCAAGTACCTGGTATAGAATGAGATAGGATTTTACAAAATTACCTGTGCATAAAAATACAAGTCATTAGAACTTCAACTACACACACACACACACACACAGGAGTGAGTTTCATCTCCTGGGTGGTGGGATTTCTTTTTTTATTATTTTTTCATTGCAAAGAATTGCCTTAAGTACTTGGAATTACTCAGCCACTGTGCTGAAATTTACAGTTGTGAATATGTATAGATATTTTCTTTCTAGTGCAGATATCCTCAAAGAAAATGCACAATAAGTAAAAATGAACATTGTTACATAAAAAAGAAGATTTAAGTAATACAAGTTATTTATTCCACAAAATTTTACATTATAGTAAATAATATATAGATATTTTCAAAATTATCTCATTCTAGCTGTGGGTACAGAGACACGTTACACAATTAACACTCAAGAATTCCAACAAGACTCTTCAAACCATACAAAGTAACAATTCAAAATTCTACCAGCTTTCCTTCCAATTAATTTCAACTATTTCAGACAAGTGGGTTTACCTGAAAACACCTTTAAAATAATGTTACTAGGCAAGACATATCCTATGGTATATTTTACCATAACACGACAGTGCAGGAAAAGATTTCATTTTGTTACATAATGTTTCATTTTATTTTTTATTATTACCTTGCTGATATTTATAACAACAGCATCCTATTTGAGTATCTTTAAAAGAGGAAAAATATCACATTTACATTAAACACATGTAAATCAAACTATAACTATTGTAAATAATATTCTTTAACATTTTGATGCTAGAGATAATCATTGTTCTTGATTCCCATTTTTGCATAAATTTTTACATGAATAACACACAAAGTTCTGATAGAATAGACTGTAAAAAATCCTGTATAAATGAAGACTCCAGGATACATTGCTGCACTTTACACAACACAAAGAACTATTTAACAAAAAAATATTTTCAGAAGACTTTTTTTTGAAAATTCATAGTTTATATATTATTAGAGTATCTCTTTTAAAAAATAAATTAGTCATAAGGCATATGCTTTTGTTTGCACATTTATTTTGTTTTTGAAAAGAAATAGACCTTGCTGGAATTTTATTTTTTTTTATATATGCAATTAACCTGATCTAAGGTATATTATTATAAAATAATTTTATTGGCTTCAAGATAAGTACTCTTTTTACTTGTTTAAGTGAGAATAACATAAGATCCTATTCAACTGACACCTGCAAGCTTTATGTGAACTTTTGTCAAGACATAAAATTTGCGTAAATTTTTTTTCCTTTCAAAAATAGTAAACTTACTTGAATACATTCTGGTGGAAAAATAAGTTGTAAAAGAATAAAGACAAAAGTACCCTAAATGAGACAGTGAATATATTTGGAGTCCCCATGCAAAGTCTAGATGTGCGAAGTTGCCAGAGCTGAATGATCTCAACTGCTGTTCCAAGATTCGTTAAGATCTGATAATAAGTTTAGGAGTAAACTGATTTAGTTGCAGACACACTTGGTAAAGAAAGAAGGAGGTCAGGTTTATAAAAACATGAAGATGGTGAATAAGATAAATGAATAACATACTAACCAAACGTCACAACACTAAAACTTGCAGGGCACTTTTTGAAACTATAAGGAGGTAAGAAAAAGATAAAATACCTTTTTACATAAAAGGTCACAAATTTCTTTGCTTTGTTACCACTGGGGGTTGTGAAGGCAGATAGAATTCCCCAGTTCAACAAAAGATTAGGCAAATTCATGGATAACAGGTCCTTAAACACATTCTAAAGGGATTAGGCACGGTTGTTCTTCTGTCTACTGTTGAGGGTGTAGGAAAAATCCTGGAGGAATGGACTGTAGAAAGTGGCCAACCGAGTTTGTCTTTCCTCAGTATTATATCTTTGTCACTGTGCGAGGCAAACAACGGCTCAACCCAGTAGAACAATTTTACATCCTTATAACCAAAAAAGTTAAGGAAAGAAAAAAGAAAGATGGCGCAGTGGGGTGGGTGTTTCTATACTATAGAATGGTGGCAAAGTCAGCACACAGCTGGACCTGCTTCTAATCACAATCTTCTGGCCAACCGATCCTGCCCACAACAGTTGTGATAGGCAGTGGTAAATCAATATTTACCAGAACAGAATATATACAGAACTTTTTTTTTCCAAGGCACCTATTACATAAATATGCTATATTCAATTTGTTTACCTTTTCAGTATGTATCACTAAAAAAGGTTATTTGTAATTTGCTAAATGTATTTAACTCTTGCTTGATGGCTACTTAAAGGAATTTGGTTTCTAATTCTTTTTGTTAAACTGTCAAAGTTCTCAACTTGCCACCAAATCTCAAATAAAAGACAATAATATATTACCATCAAAATACACAAATACAATAAATAATATACAGGTTCAAATGAAGGATGATGCAAAATGTTACAAATATGCTTGCCTTCTTATAAATAAAACATTACAGTTTAAGAAGAGGAACAGCAAAAATAACAGATCAGGCATGCAATTTTCATTGTGGTCAAGTTTTTGAAACCTGGCCACCTAAAGTTAGTGGTAACAAGCTGCTGTCCTATACCAAACACTCAAACAATCAAAACAGTCAGTCTTCATAGGTGCCAGATATTCTCAACTTCTTTTTAGTTCATAACAACTGCAAAAGTTTGACACCATGAATATTTGGTCCACAGCTATGTAACTAGTTTCCTTCCTTTAGAAATCTTATTTTGCTAAGTGTGAAATGGAGAACACAGTTCTGCCTACAGTGCTGGAACCAAGCCTACAAGACTTTGACTATGATCACCCTTGTAAGAGATAAAAATAAACCTGGGTATCAAAGAACTTAATTCTTGTCGTTGCTTGTTTATTTTTCCCTTTTCAAAATAAATTTCCGTAGACTCCATGTCCAAAGAATTAATCAAAGTGTGTTTCAAATTTCAAACGCATTTAAAATCTGCTTAGCCTTATAAAAAGTTAGAATTTTGTTGGATGCATTTACATTAAGACATTAGATGGGAGTTCATCATTTTCCTAAGATCTTCGAAATTACAATCTCTCATTCCGTATACACATCATTCAGCTTGGACATTTTCTTCAAGAAAATTGCTTTAGAACGCAATTTATCATTTTTTACACATAAGCATACTGTCACCGATCAGCATGTCTTTTTTCATCAAAAAGTGCTAATCAAATCCCTCATGATGCCTAACTTAGTCTTATGATGTAGAGTATTTGTATCATCCTCCCCTACCAAACATTTGAAAATATTTTCACTATGAATTGCTTGGCAAAAAAAGTAGCTCTCTTTTCATGTTATGTTTCTGCTTGTGTCTCTTCAACTTTTTTTTTTTTTTTTTTTGGGTTTGTGAGGAAAAACAGCCCCTGCAGCAGGAAAAAAAAAAAAAAAAAAAAAAAAAGATGAAGTGGCTAGAAATAAGCTTTTAATTTTTGGCAGAGCAAAACATAATTTATATGAATATTAAAACAATTATTTAAGAAATCTTTGAGCTACCAAAGTAATTCCACTGCAAACATATATATGTATTATTTCTCTTAACTCTGTCTTTATTTAAAAGGTTCCAAAACTACTGTTGATTCAGAGCTTATGCACATAAATAACAAATTTTAAATAATTTAGACTGATTACAGTATTTTAATATCAACAGACCCTTGACACAGCTGCTTATGGAATTTCCCGTGCCATAACATACACATACAGACAGTTGAAGCAGACCAGACAAAGCAGACTTTTTCCACAGGGTTCATACGACAAGTCCCTGTGGTTTAAAAATAACTTCCTTCTTTTTTCTCATGCTGAAGCAGTTCAGTCCCATGACATCTCATGCTACAACAAAAACAACCACCTAAGGGCTTGTTATTTGCAGCTCTGCAACCTTTCCCTGAAACTGCTGAGGCAGCATGTTCCGGAGACTCTCTAGCAGCATTTTCCCTTGCTGTTCTCCTACTGTTGTGATCGTGTTGTCAGTCTCACAGCCTAGTAGCTGCAAACCCCCGATAGTGCTGTTTTGGTGGGTTCTCAGGGGGGTCGATTACCTGTGGTGGGAGAATTCTACATCTTCCCTGCCTCTCTTTAGCTCTTGCTTTGTAGTTTTTAGTTTATATTAGGGAAAACCAAAGACAGGGCACAACAAAATAACAGTCGTGTAATACTTGACAAATACTGTTCAAACATTTGTGTGCAGAGATGCTTAACAACCGATGTGCAACATTTGCCCCTGTTTGCATACCTCAGTTGGCACCAATAACACCAGAAACAAAACCAACTAAGGCCAGGGGAGAGAGTGGGGGCAGTCCTGATGGAAAGCACATAGCACTAGCAGAAAGCATGATGACAAACCATCATGACTGGTTGCACTGGAGAGAGCCTCATCACTGTTCTTTCCAGATGACCACAGGGCAGTTTTCCCTTTCCTTTTTCTTTTTCTCTCTTTCCTTTTTCCATATTTTTTTCCCAAAAGGAACTCAGACTGTTGAAGTCTATATATGCCATAAGCTAGAGAGCCCATCAATAAATCTTTGTGCACTTAAACCTGCCTCAGCGTCCTTCATGAAACTCTAGCATTCAGAAACTCCTTCATAAGTGATTGGCTTATCATGTTTAGAGGTGATGTCAGCAAGCACTATTCATCTTCTTGACACCACATTGGGACACTGGAATAACCTGTCTTGAAGAAGCAGTCATATTTATTATGTATTCTGATTGCAACATAAAGGAAGAGGCCAAGCTAAGAGACATGACTGCATGGCCACAAGAAAAAAAAATAAAATTAAAAAAAAAAAAAAAACAACCAAAAAAGGTGAAGTGAAGGAAAGCTTTCTAAAAATGTTCAATGTGTTGTTAGATATTCAAAAATAGATGGCAAATATGAAGCTAGTAGTTCTAAACCTGGTGAGATTTTTGTTTTGTTCACTGAGTACATGTTATAAAGTGCTATTGACTACTGTGGCAACAATCTTGAAAAAGCTTTAAATAACATAATAATGAAGGAAAAGGATAGAAATATAAATTTAGAGAAATCCAGAAGGGGCAGAGACAAATTCAGTCAGCGAGCAAGTAGAGGATAAAAAGGAAAAGGATACTCATCGACAAAGATCAGAACAGATAAAAAAACCACTGAAATTATCACAAACATACTTTATACAGATTCTAAGTCTGAATTTCTTTAAGAAAAAGAACGAGGGAGGAAAGTAAGAATAAAGGCAGAGAAAAGAGGAGGAGGACCTGTCCCAAACAAAGAGAGAGGATGTGTTATGAAAACATTTGGAGTAAGGCAGAAGAGAAGGGGAAGAAATGAGAGTTTTCGGAGAGAAGTGAAAGACAGAAACAGCTGAAGATTGTTTAACACAGAAGTTCTTTCCTGGAACTGAGTTTTATATTTTTCTTTTGTAATTGTATTGCTGAATTTGTAATAAAGACCTTGTACTTTAATTTTATTCACATTAAACTGTTTTTATTTTAAGCTTGCCCAGTGTTTAAAAAGAATTTCTCAGGCAGACAGGCATAAGTCATCTTCAATGAAAGAAATGACTCAATTTAAATTAGTTGAATAAAGACAGATGCTAGTGTGAGTACAGCTCAAGAGAAATATAAAAATCCCAGAGGCTGAAATATATTAAAACTTCACCTACAGAAAGGCCAGAAAAGTCAATAAAACATTTTTTACCGTTACTGAGTGAAGTGTAAGAGACTTGAGCCTTTGCCTTTTCCTTTTACAAAAAATGAACAAAAAGGTTTATAGGCAACAGATAGAGGCCATCTGCAGCAGCACCATGTCAAACAGTGGCCTAATTACATGAATGGCAAGAAATTTGAATTTCCTGACTTAGACCTCTGAGTCTTATTTCATATTTCTGACTGCACAGAATGCTACTAATAATATTCAATAACAATGTTCAGGAGGGCTATGCAACCACAGCGTGTAAGCAGCACTCAAACCAAAATCCAATTCTGAATTTAAACTTGAACAGCAGACATAGACATGTGTAGTATTCATGTAAATCAGATACTGGTTTAAGAGTGGGAAAATTATGGAGTTTCATTCCAGTGTCTTACTGAAGGAATTGTATCTCTCAATTACCAACGACCAGCACAACATGAAGTGCAAGGCAAGGGACAGGGCAGTCTACGTTACATGTGGACAGGTAGACAAAAGAGAGAGTTACCTGTTGAATCACGTAATCACAGAATTTTCAGAGTTCAAAGGCACCTCTAGAGACCATCTAGTCCAACTCCCCTGCTAACGCAGGAATACCTAGAGCACATTGCTCAGGACTGCATCCAGGCAGGTCTTGAAAATCTCCAGAGAAGGGGACTCCACAACCTCCCTGGGCAGCCTGTTCCAGTGCTCTGTCACCCTCACCATAAAGAAGTTTTTTTGAATGGAACTTCCTATGTTCTAACTTGTGCCCGTTGCCCCTCATCCTGTCACTGGGAACCAGTGAAAAGAGTCTGGCTCCATCCTCCTTCAACCCACCCTTTAGATACTTATAAGCAAGAATAAGGTGTCCCCTCAGCCTTCTCTTCTCCAGGCTAAAGAGTTCCAGCTCTCTCAGCCTTTCCTCATAAGGGAGATGCTCCAGTCCCCCAATCGTCTTTGTTGCCCTACGCNACCACTGGTTACAGGCCTCCAACTTGACACTGCTCCATTAATCACAGCCCTCTGAGTTCTGTCACACAGCCAGCTCTCAATCCACCGCGCTGTCTGTTCATCTAACCCACACTTCCTCAGCTTCCTAATGAGAATGTTATAGGAGACAGTGTCAAAAGCCTTGCTGAAGTCAAGGCAGATAACATCTACTGCTCTCCCCTCATCCAGCCAACCAGTTATTCCTGTTCTTCAGTATGTTTGGAGATGACATCCAGAAGAAGTTGCTCCATTACCTTCCCAGGGACAGAGGTGAGACTAACCAGCCTGTAGTTCCCTGGGTCCTCCTTCTTGCCCTTTTTGAAGACTGGAGTGATGCGGCCTTCCTCCATTCCTCAGGCACCGTTCCTGTTCCCCATGACCTTCCAAAGATGATGGAGCATCAAGATGTGCAACTTGGCTTCTGGAAAACACCACATTGGAGTTCAGCTTCCTGGAGTCAGGCCAGGAAATGACCACCATTTTATCAGATAATTCTGCCCAACTAGACTGAATTCCCCTCAGCACAGACATCTGTGAGAGGAGAAGGGGAAGAGCCTTCTGCCTGAGGACAACCCTACATGCAGGGACCTACTACAATAAATCCAGCAAGAGCTCATATAACACACTAGACCTTTCGTGAGTGGTGGTCTTTCCATTTCTAATACAGTTGATAGGGCTATAGCAATTTATATCAGTTGGATTTCTGACTCATTGCTCACATGTGCCTCAAATTCAGTCAGGAAATTGTAACATTTTACTGTTACTGCTTCATCTATGCTCATGTACATGTTGCATCTCTCAGTTTAATTTGGTATTTCTTGAAAAGCTTTTTGTTTTTTTTTTTAAAGTTTTGTCCAGTGTTGAGCACAATTGGCTCAGATTAAATAGCTAACATTAGTTATTGTCTAAGAACGAAAAATACAAAATTGTAGCCACGATGTATTTGTAAATTAAGACATTAAAAATTCTTACATCACCATGAAACTGGAATGCCACATTAGTGGAAAAAATCTTGACATGTACTGGCCTAAATCTGCCTGTTCACACACTCAACAGCAAGAGTACTTTCAAAAACCAGCATTGTGTCAGTAGAGATTAGAATGCTTTCATGACTGTGGTAAAGATTCCTGTGGGAATAGCTTTGGTATAGCAAGCTGGAGAGAGGCTGCTGTGATAAAGTACCACAGCTGGAATTAAAGAGGGCCATCACAGAAAAAAGTTAATATGAATAGTATATGAAACTCTTTAAGGAGACAGACAAGAACAGAAGGAGTACACACGGTGCTACCATATCAAGGACTCCATTACCTAACTATTCAGAAACTTCCCCTCCAAAGCGCTGTGTCCTGCAGCAAAAAGAAGTATTAAATTATCCAGGTACATCAAAAGAAGTCACATAAGGGATAGAAATGAGATTGCCATTGTCTGAAACTTCAAATATTTCCACGAAACAAAGACAAAGAAGACCTTAGAGCCCAAGGTACAGGAAAAGTTGGAAAGTATTTCAAAAGAAGTTGCAAGAGAAAAATATTAAAATATTTTTGCCCCTTCCAGCTTAAAGGCAGGTAATAGTAACGAAACATAAAACTGGGACTGTGTATGTATGAAGTTATTAAAGATCCATCATTATAGAAAGTAGCAATACGCAAAGCTGAAATTAAATGATCCAACCATGAGCATAGTAGACCCTCTAATCTGAAGTCTACATGATCCGCATCTTCACTCTGATTAAAGCTGCATTTTCACAGAAGACCAGCTGTGTGTTATAAAAAACCAAAACGAAACCAAAACAAAACCAAACAACCCTCCCACCACTTTTACTCCTTTCATAGACAAAATGTTTTAATTTTCCTGTCACCGCATTAGAGTAACTCCTATTGAAATGCCAGTACTGGTTACCTGTTTCCTGAAAAAGGACCATAAGTGGCATGAATAAAACCATACTTCATACTTTTATCCTTCAGTTGAAATTTTATTTTTCTCTGACTCTTTCTGAGATTTTTTGTTAATGTCTTGCAATTCTGTAAAACATCTACTGGACAAAACTGACCTCAGGGTCCTTCCTTTGATAATTCAGTATTAAATTTGCTCCGTCCCCATTCTGAACAACTCAAAAGGCACTTCAGCATAACATTTCTCTTCTTCCATCCAGCCTTTTATGCTCAGTGGCAGGACTCTGCGTGCACCCTCCCCAGTCATGGGATTTTCTCTGCTGGGACCCAGGCACCAAGTGAGCACACCTGGTGATGCGGGAAACGGCTCCCAGATGCCGTGGGGTGGCCATGGCCAGGGCTGACCCCTGGCCCAGGGGACCCACTTTCAGCTGAGGCTCTTGCCTTGGCCCCACTTGAGCTACAGCTCCTGCTGTCCTGCAGCTGACTGCCCTGGCCATGGGTGCTGCTAATCCAGGCCGAGCTGTAGGCCAACATCCCAACCTGGTCTTGGCCCATCCACAGGGACGTCTTAGAATCTGCCTCGTCCCTGTAGACTGGCCAAGTGATCTGAGCTCTCAGATGACCCTGGTGGCCATCCCCAGGCTCTTCCTGTTTCCTCTCTCAGGGGCTGTTGGATGGGTTCTGGCTGGTGAGGTCACTGATCTCTGATACTTCAGTTGCTTTAGTGAAATCTATTCAGTTCTTTAGCCTTGATTATTCTCAAAGTGCTCCTGAAATCTCACTTCAGCAGCACGTTTTTTTCCCCCAATTGAGGAAAAAAAATGCCTTCCGTTGAGTCCTATGGCTGCTAAATCTAACTGTACATTCCATTTTTTTATTTATATGCTAATAATGCCTAACAACAAGCTTGCAAACATGTATGAAAGGAATGGTATTTGGGAATCCAAATTTAACTTTGGACACACAGTACTTGGCCATCTGAAATATTAGTGCAAGATGAGTTGCCTGCAGGGGGTGCTCACTTCTCTTTCTTGACTACACGAAAATCAGTATGACAATCTTAGACACAAATATCTAGAATTGGGCAAGAGAAATCTCTCTTTTTTTTTTTTTTTTCTTCAATGCAGCCAGTGATTTTGGTTTCAGCATAAGTCCTAAAAAAATACATAAAATATCTGCCTTAAAAAAAAAAAAAAAATCAAAGTAATTTTTCTCACTTGTCATTGCAAACTACTGAGTATTCTTTTCTTGAACAGAGGCTCCGCTGCCTGCAGATTAAATGGTCAGAGAACACTGACAATGAGGTATCTCTTTACACAGCCAGGACATCCTTATAAAAACTGCCATGAGTAGGAAGATATACAGGTCTGCAACTAAATTTAATGTCCAGTGTAGCAGTCATGCCCACAATACACTGTATAGTTGTAAGACTTAGACAAATACGGCTTCCGTATTCTGTCTATCCATCAGCTGGACAGATATACATAACTCGCTATCCTTTGCATGGCTGCAGATGTTTTAAGTACAGTGCTATATCTGAGGAAGCATAACAACAGGCTTCTAGGAGAGCCATAAAACTTTCGCAAAAGTTAACAGTGATATTCAGGAAAGCGGCCAGCACACATAAATCATAATTTTGATCATAATTTGAAATCCTCTCAAGGGTAAGTAAGCATATGTTGTTGCACAATCCAGTTTCTTCCATTTTTTTCTGAATTTTCATGACAAAAGGGGAGTGGAAGAGATGCAAACATTCTTCGAGCTATGACTGAAGGGCTTTGTAGGAGTTCCTTGCCATTGGCTAATTGCTTGATTAAGGGAATACAGATTAGCTACAAAAATAGATATTGGTGATGTTGAAAGACTGAAAGAAAACAACAAGTGGTAATCAAACATTTATGTCAACTATAACCTCAGAAATTTGTGTGTGGTTATACAGTAAAATGCGTATCTGATATCTTCTTTTCAGATCTTGTGTATGAATTACGCAGGAAAAAGGGGTCATTATGAATTATGTATGATTAAAGTTTAAATGTAAGATTAAAGTTTAAATATATGAAGCTAAGGACAAGACTTAAATACCCTTTCTTGTTCGATGGAATTTGCTATTAAAAAGTAGAGTGTGTCCTATAAATCTTTGTCAGAACATAATCTTTGTTGTCTTACTGAAAAAAACTTTTGTCCACAACTGGAAATCTTTCATTATCACAACAGTAACTCTAATCCTTCCTACATAATAGATCTGTGATAATTTTCTTTGCTTTGACAGTATCCAGAAACTAATTTCTAGATATCAGCTGATTTTAATGAATACTATTAACTGGTAGGTTAATTAAATCATATTTTGACAAGACTATCTTTTCAACATACATAACAAGAAGATTATTATCAAAAGCTATTTATGCCCAGGATAATTACAATCATTTTGCTTTTTTTAATCAAAAGGTGGTTTTCTGAATGTTTCTAATTTTTGCTTTTTCCCCAATTGCTTTTCTAGTTTTTTCTAATTGGTTGTATTTTTCTATTTCAGCAATAACTGTGATTGTAATTTTCTATAAACCTAAAAAAGAAAAAATATCACTAATTCTTCAAATGGCTGTTCAATGTTATAAATCCATTTAACTTTACACCACTGTAAACTGCCTAGGCTTGCTGATCATCACATGCAGCAAGTTGCCATGAAAATCTCAGTCTGTTTATGAATCCATCTGGCAACCAAAACACTCATATAAGCAAGACAAAAACAATAAGCAAATATCTCTCCAAAATTACTTCCTTTCTCCCGCCTCCTACAATCATTTTTTTTTTTTCTTCCTAGAGAGATGATTAACTGTCTCTATACATGTACTGTAGACAATAGTCATTTGACATCTTCACACCTTAAAGTCTAATCAGCTTTGGGTTATTATAACCCCTGATGTTTTCTGCACAATAGATAAAATATTCTAAAAATGCAAACTCAAAACCATTTTGCTGTGTAATTACAACAGCTGTAATGAATGAAGACAAATGATAAGAAAAAGAGAGACAGGATCTCATTCACAACAAGATGGTTCCTAGGGAATATTAGTAATTTAAGAAGAAAGAAAAGAATGCACTTGAATTCTTATCCACTGAGCACAATTATGCATTCTATTTACTCAGTATGATTTCCTTTGTCTAAAAGACTGCCTAGAATTTATTATACAGGATTCTCTGAGGACTAGCATCAGAAAGCACAGGCAAATTAGAGCATTTTAGCAAAGCCCATACTGTCAATGCCAGTATAAGCTGAAAAAATATTAAAGCAATTACAAACAAAAATTTATCATCATCCTTATTACTGGGAAAGTAAATAAGAATGCATCCTTTAAAGATATACAGAAAAAAATCCAGTATAAATTGTTTAAGGTTTAAAGGAAAAAAATAGGCTTGAATAAGACCATCTTTAACATATTTTGATTTGGGCTGGCTAGAAAATAAGAACTTTGAAATTTTGCAAATTTTTTAACTTTGTACTAGATCAGTGTATTATGCCCAACTGCCTTTGGGAAACTGAGGTAAAAAAACATTTTTCTATTTAGCTGACAATAAAATTGATTGTTTCAGGAAGAAATACCCTACTTTGTAGAAATAAGACTGCAACAGTTAGTTTCTATAAGCCAGTGATGAGGGACTGACTTAATGTAGATGAGTGACTGTGCACACTGCCTAGGTAGACGAAGGCCATATCCAAACCCTTCCTTTAAATGTTGCTAGGCTTGAAAGCCATTTTCATATAGTACAAATAAAAATTCTAAATTTCTGGGTTTTACACTTTTTCTTAGGTTTTTCATTTTTGCCCATGAACAGCATATATTGGGATGTGTCCTTAGAAAAATGAGAAAGGGTCAGAAAAACCTCTACCTCTTTGCCTTAATTCCATGTCACAGAAATCTCCTTCAACTAGAAACCCTGTACCCAGCTGAGACTGCTGAAAGTTCTCTGTTACTATGGTGGACCATAAATAGTTGATAGCAGCATACAATGCAGGAAATTAGCAGCAATCCATTATTATATCACTTGGCAGAATGTGCAAATGATGTGCTCCTACAAAATAATATAGTCCCCACATTACTCATACATTAGACATCTCAGAGGAGAACTGGGACTCTGAGGTTTAATCTTTAAAAATCTCCTTAAAGTTAGGAGTAGTTTTTGCAATGTCCATTTCCTGTAAAAGAATGTATATAAGCTGCACACACTAGAACATTTTAGAGAAAGTAGTAAAATCTTAAAAAGGAAGAAACAATTTCACTTCTTGTTAACTCTACAATGAAGAGAATTACTAATTTCAACAAAATAAAAATCTGTTAAAAAAGATGACATTTGACCACACACAAAAATGGTTTATATGTCATTTATGAAATAAGAATACAAAACCTCTTCTTTTTTCACAAAGGAGAGGGAGTAGAAAGGATGTGTGCATATAACAATTTGACATGCATTATTCTTCCTTTCTCTGAACCATTTAAATCTGGACTAATAATTATATTAAGATTTCAATTATACTAACAATTTCTTTGTTTTATACATCTATGTATCTATACAGTTATTTATACGTATTCTTTGCTTTACTTATGTATATATGTATTTCTATCTATCCATATGGTATACTTTCTTTTTGCCCATAAACAAGATTTTGACTGTAAAAAATAAACAAGTTCATTTGCAATTAGATATTGCTGAAGTATAATTAAAAATATGTGCCAGCTGGAGACATCAGTTGCTTTGACTTTTAATAGTGTCTGCTAGCAAAGAACTTTCTTATTTGCTTTAGCTTCGTAATCTGTGTAGTCCACACTTGGTTTATAGCCAAGTAACTATGCTGTGGCTGTTGAGGAATACTTTTAATTATTTTTCTTGCTGCAACACTGAATGGTTGTAAGCTTGGATTTGGGACCTGTTGAATACATACTATTTAAAGACATAATAAAATGATTCTTTCCCAAGAGAATTCACAAAACAAGTCAGGAGATGGATGCAGGCAATCAAGGGAGTACCAGACTAACAATGGCAATGATGGTCAGTAAGACAGAAAATGATCACAGGGATGCTTAAGAGAATATTTAAGTGATACATTGGGCAAGTGATATTTGATGTAGCATTCTGGATAGCTGCATTAAAGACACAATATTTTTTTCAGAGTTAGGGAAAATAATGTTTCATGATTGCAAATACAAACTCCTTGAGAGCCTGGATGCTTTTCTATGCAAGGTTACATGCCAAAACTGTGCGCTATTGAGGTTACAGAAAAAGAGAGGCTATATTTAGACAAAGTTTCAGTGAAGAAAGATCCAAGTTGAAGATGATGCCTTGGTTATCAACTGGACTATTAGATAGGTTGCTGCTTTTGTCCATAGTGACCAAGAAATAAGGTAAGAGGGTGGGCTTCAGGATGGAGGGAAGAAATTATTTCTAAACATATTGGGCTTTGGTTACATGCCAGTAGTGATCTGAGTGTTTGCATTATACAATTTTACAATTATACATTATACAATTTTACATTATACAATTTAAAATTATTCTTCAATGCAGGGACTCATCACAGAGTGCCACAATCTGTTCTGTTCTAGCACGGAGTGAGACGACTATTGGATTTTACATATATTTGAATGTATTCTACAATATGTTACCAAGTCCTTGGTTTTTGCAATGTTCAAGAAGCATCAGATACTGTTTTCAATTGAATAACTGAAAACTGTAAATGCTTTGGTCTTTCCTTTGTTTCTTTCATAAAAAGGAATGTGGACATGAAGTATTCGAGAGCAAATACTTTCTCAACAATTTTTATAATAAGGAAACAGACCCCAAAGTATATAAAAGCACTTTAAACTTCTCAGAACCCATAATCTGATAATTTATAATAGGATAGCTATTACAGATCTTTTATTCTAAAGTGGAAGGAAGAAAATACCAGAGTAGATCCTTTTTGCTTCACATACCTGTAAACTTGAAGGTAAAGGACTGATTATGGAATCATACTATGTTAAAATATAAATATATGAAATATGTAAAATTTAGTTACAACAACACAGATTATTGAGTGAATAGATAGCGTATCTGACACCAGCAAGGCTAACACTTGAATAGAAAATCCAGTTAAAAGAAGCTTTCTAGCTTGTGTTGAGGTCTGTTCTAGATACTTTAAGAGGTTCTTTCTTTCCTTTTAAAATGTTAAACAGGATCTCCCACAGTAGTTACATAAAACCACAGATAAAAAACTTAGAACAAACCAGAGCAAATTTTGAAGAGGAAACTTTTATAGGAGGTGGACTTACACTACAGAATTTATTTCTGCAAAACCTGAAAGTGAGGGTGAACACTGTCCCATTGGAAAGAGGTACAACACTCATGTATTTGATATAACTGTTCTAACAGTTGCTTTCAGATAAGTGCGTACAATTTTGGAACTGATCTATTCGCTCAGACAGAAAAGAAGAGGGAGAGGTGGGACAGTAAAGGACAGAAGAGCAACACTGTACGCTTCAGGTTATTTAAAGAGCACAACACCAGTTATATGTAAGTCTTAAATGGGCAAAATCCTTGCTAACAAAGATTTCCAGTTTGCCCTTCACAAGATTTTTTTTTTTTAATTTTTCCCCTAATTCTGTGTTTCTGGAATGTATATGTGTACTTAGCATCAAAAATTGATGAAGAATAACACATCTTTGTTTATTTTAAAGTCTAAGCTTTATCTTTTGGGTTTTGTGGCTATGATTATCCAGGAAGAAATCTACCTTATTTAAAATCACTATCATTAAAACTAGCTCTCTGCGTTTCACACTACTTCTCATTGGAAAGAAAATTCAACGATTGGTGGAAATGCAGCATTTCTTTTATATAAGCTTTGAAGTTCATCTAGCAAATATTCTCCTAATCTATATCACGACCCTTTCCAAACAGCAACTGAGACGTGAGGGATAACAACAAACAGAACGTAAAGACCAGGAGAGTTGAAAGAATAAAAATTAGGACTACAAAGAGAATGAGGGAAGCCCAGACAGAATTCAGTTTCATAGGTAAATTTCTTTTGTTTGCATTATTCTTCTAATAGTACATTTAAGTCATTCAAAAGGGAGATAAAGGAAGGATTTTGTAGAGGGAGACTTACAGAATTAAAATTACCTAATACTTGGGAATTTCGGCTCAGTAGATAAGGATTAAACCTGAGAGGTAGAATTAGACATGGAAAGCAGAAAATGCAAAAGAAAGTAGAGCTTCTTAAAGTCAATAGCAGAACAGATATACTAATAACTTGGTGGATAAAACAAGAGATAAACATGACTGAGAAAAAAAGATAAAAAAATGCAACAGTATGCCTCCAGGTATGTCAAGAACTAACACAATGTTCCTTTAGTGAAACAGTTAGTTACCGTTACATTACGATTCTTAAAGTAAGTGAAATAGAAACATGCTCACAAGAACTTCGTGAACCTGTGAAAAGTGCAGTAGGACTCCACAGACAGCACTCTACAATGAATAATACATTTAAATCCAGAACTGTCTGACAGATCTGTGTCTGCTGACACTCTGCTCTTATCCAATAAAAACTAGTTACATTTCACCCTAAAACCTTTACCTGTGAGGTTACAACCAGTAATAAGAAATCTTAAGGGTATAACCGAGTTTTACATCATTGAGAAAAACAAACAAACAACAAAATAAAATGCAGACACTTACTAAGCTTTAGTGTCAAAACCAAGTAGCATGTTACTATTAAGACTCAACATATTCAACTGGTCCTGAACACTATTAAAAGGCCTCTTATTGTACAAAGCAAGCCTGTCAAGAGGAAATCAGCAGAAAACACTGACAATAAACAACTTGAAAAGAAGGTGGTTTTGTTTTTTCTTTCCTACAGAATTCATCACTATTCAATGCAACTTAGATAAGCACTGCCAGCTGGCAGCTAATTACATTCAGCTGAACCAAATTACTCAAAACCCCCTTAATAAGAGGGGAAGCTATTGCTGTTAAGGACACACAAGTGTATTGGGTGAAAAGATGGTAAGATATTTTAAAGCTATATAGATGTCAACCTACATTTGTGATGTATTGTTACTATTCTTTCTCCTTCTGAGTGTGCTTTTAAAATCATGCTATGTCCATTATTTCCACAAGAAAAAAAAGAAAAATCATAGGATTTCCTTACAGATACAGATTTAGCCGTGATTAACTAGTGATTTGAAACAGGGGGGGTAAAAACAGCCTCCTCTTCCAGCAGTTCTGGGCCTTCCTTCTGCTCAGCTGCTGGAGTCCAGCTTGGGGACCCGGGGGTCTCTACCCAGGCTGAGGGATGCAGCTGCTGCTTTCCTGTTTGCAGGTACAACCAGCAGCAAAGCTCAGCACGTATTGCAGAGACACACATGCAGGATGCTGATACGGCCAGTCACACAGGCTGCTGCAGACAAGGCTCTGCCTTCAACAGCACCTACATAGAGGACTCACAGCACAGACTCTTCTCTTCTGCACAAGCACGGACAGCCAAGTCCTTTCCCTCCTCTTGGGTTGGCAGAGAGAGGAGGTCACTAGCACATGTGCACACACAACACTCTCCAGATTCACCAGCACATACACATACGTGGATTCCCTGAGTACCAGCACAGCACCTCTGTCTGCCCAGTGCCCCTGCCCACATCCCAGCCCCCTTACCCATCCCACAGGTCCCCTACTTGCAGGCTGGTCCAGCTCGGTGTTTGCTGCACACACAGAGCACTCTCACGTTCCACTCATTCCACTGACACCCCGCACTTGTGGGGCCCCCGGGTACCAGCGGATACCAGCACATACGAGCACGGGCCCCATGATTGCCTGATACTCTGGCCTGGACCCAAGGTCCCCTTACTCTCCAGCTGGTCCAGGTAAAGGTTTGTGAGTGACTACACATGGGCACCCCACGCACACCTGATCTGGGGCAGATACAGGCACTCGGCACCTGGGCTGTGTCCCACGGTCCTGCTTCAGCTGCCGGTGTTGAGCCCCTCACTCACCTTGCTCATGCCAATCCCCCCAGTAGCTGATTTTTGGGACATGCACTGTTCCCACCCCACAGCTGGAAGTTAAAGACCTCCCCCTGCACTGGCTCCAGTGGTCACTTGCTCTATTCTTTTCTGAACCTCATGAGCACATCATCCTTGCTATTGTACTGGTTTATGTTTCCAGGTTTTGGTAGTGGTGGGGCTGCAGAGTGGCCTGTGTGAGGAGAGGCTGGGGCTGCTGCGTGCCAGACACAGTCAGTTCCAACAGACCCACCGCAGGGCACAGATGAGCCCCTCAGCCAAGATGGAGGCTCCTCTGGGAAAATGTATTTTAAAAAGGGCAAAATACTGCATGACAGTGAGGAGTGAGAGAAAAACGGGTAAGGAAAAGCCCTGTAAACACCAAGGCCAGAAAAAAAAGGGGGTGGAGGACATGGTCCAGGCACTGGAGCCAGGATTACCCTTCAGCCCATGGAAGAGACCACAGCAGTGTAGGTATTTCACTGCAGTCTTTGGAAGGAAAGAGCATCATCACCAAGAGCAAGAGTATATTCCCTGAAGGAGCTGTGCCCATGGAAAACCCATGCTGGAGCAGAGTTATCCTGCAGGACTGCAGCCCATTGGGAAGACCCACTCTGGAGCAGGGGAAAAGTGTGAGGAGGAAGGAGCAGCAGAGAGGAGCTGTTGTGGACTTATCGCATCCCTATTCCCCATCCCCCTGCGCCATTTGTTTTGGTGAGGACTTGGAAATGAAGTGAATCTGCATGTGGAAAAAGGCAACAGTGGGAGAAAGACTGTTTTAATTTTGTTCGTTTGTTTCTCACTAGCCAAATTATTTTAATTGGCAATAAACTAATTTTTCCCAAGTTGAGTCTGTTTTGCCCGTGAAGGTAATTGGTAAGCAAACTCCCTGTCCTTATCTTTACCCATGAGCTTTTTCCATCTTATTTTCTCCCCCTGTCTTGTTGAGGAAGAGGATTGAGGGAGTAGCTGGGTGGGCATCTGGCAGCCAGCCAAGGTAACCCACTACAGTCGTTAGGATACTTCAGCACTGGAAGAGAGTTTATGCACTCTGTGTCCGCCCTCTGAGGTTTTTGAGACCAAACTGAATAAAGCCCTGGCCTGACCTCATAGCTGAAATTTAAGCAGGAAGTTGGACCAGGGGACTCCCTTCAGTCCCTTTCAACTTCAATTATTCCATAACTCTATGATAATCCAGATGCTTCCTGTTCAAAGCAAGCATCTAGTCAGGAAACTAATAATAAAAGCAGAGCTCACCCAAAATTTAAGAAATGTTCTGAAATCATTCAGTCATCCATGCTGGAAAAACAAGAAGTATCTATAAAATTTGGCTGGAGAGAAAATTTTGTAAGAGGAATCTTAGAATTTAGTTTAAATCTTAGAATTTACTTTAAATCTGAGCTACAGGTTGTCTACCTAATATTCTAAAAACGTGTCAAAAATACATTTGTAGTACCAAAATGTGACTGGAGTCATCATGTCACATCAAGTCAGCCTGCCAATTTTATGACTTGAATAGGTATTGTCTAGAAGGAAGAACACAAAGACAATTACAAACCCAAATATAACACAAGCCACAGGAAATCTGCACACCTTCTAACAAAAGAAAGACCTTTAATGTCACTGGAATTCTGCCTGGATGTTTGCAGAGAATGACTGTCAGCTTCCAAAGTCCTTTTGTGAAACACAGTTGTCATAAATAGGGAAACCAACTAAACAAACACATTGCAACAATCCACAGATCTTTGCTGGTCTGATACGTGAGGAAAATGCTTCTTGAACCTAGATCTGAGGATCTAGGAAGAATTTAAAGAGTTAATCCTCTACACAGTGCGCAGCTTCACACAATTTTTAAACAGCCACATACAAAACTAACTGTCTTCAGTGACCCTTCCCAATTCCTGTGTAAAAGCTCTGCTATATCATGTTTTGAAGCCTTTCTGCCATCAGCGGTGTAGTGCGTTCTGTACTGCTTCATATCATATCATATTAGTGTTCCTATCTTCCTCTGATGCAAAGCAGTAGAAGGCTGTACTTTTAGAATAATTTTATATAAAAAAGCATTACTCTCCAGGAACCCAGTTTCAGGACAGGGTTATGTTCAAAGTAATATAGGGAGATCCAAGAAAGGTGATCTGATGCCTGATCTTATCTAGGCCTCACAATTATTTTCCATGTCTGGAAACTGTAGTTTGCTTGAAATTGTAATGCTGATTTCACAGTTTAGTAAAAAAGGATATGCAAATTCTGGTAATAAAAGATGCGGTAGAAAATTGCCACATCCTCCTAGCCTGTTAAAATCTTCTGGAATAAAATGGAAGGCATAAGTCTATGCAAGTTGCATAAAGAACAAAGGGTTTATCTTAAATTGGTCTGAAAAAGAAAAAGCAATGATTAACGGCAATAGTTATCTATGAGACCTTTATTATCAGAAATTCATAAAAGAAGAAAAGGTAGTTGTATTATTAATTCAGTGCTATGTTTTTACAGGTTTAAATTAAATTTCTGAAGACTTTTAATTAAAACAAAAGTTAAGCCTGCACTAATAATCCTCTGAATTGCCAAGAGTGCAAGGAGTTGGCTTCGTCAGCAGCCAGTTATGTCCAGACCACACAGCCTTTTTTACAGAACTAAGGTAACTAAGGAGCAACTCGACCTGAGGAAGCAAAGCCAGGCCTAGGAAAAGCAGTCTTAATATTAGTTAAATTTTAATTTTTTTACTCCATTACCATAAACTCTGAATATATTCAGTAATGCTAACAACATCCAGAGACTGTTTGCTTGAGGGAGGACAGCGGAGCTGCTTGCAGCATTACCTTGAAGACCTGTCATTGTCATAATGGTCGAGAGCAATATGTGGTCCATCACATTCGCTTCTTGGATAGATTATCAATGTCCACACTACCTTCTTCCTCTGAAAAATCAAAAAATGAGGGAGCTTAAACATGATCAACTTAGTATAGACAATTACGTATTATGTCTGATAATGCAGGGAATGTTTCTGTCAGATATGTTCATCAGGAGTATCTAAATGGAAATTATCAAAGTTACATTAAGCAAACAAATGGGGGGCACTATAAATATAGTCTCCTCTGCAGGAATTTTTACATCGATAATATTGTGGCCTTATAAAATAAAATAGGTTTCTTATCATTCCTCCCTTCTTGATATAAAAACAATTTTAAGATTCCTTATCTTCTCTCACAAATATCCTTGAGAATATGCAAGACAAAATGCATGGTGCTTGCTATCGGAGTCATTCATGTGTGTTATCAATCAGCTGTTTCAGTGCCTTGCAATGTGGCAGTTAATAACTGTCCATAAATGTAGAGTCAGTAAAAATAGGCATGAAATATGAAACTGCCTATAAATATGTAAATTGTCTCAAAAGTTTAAAAATGTTTGACACCATGGGTTTTTCAGTATAATGTTTCTGTTATTGCCCCTGCAGTTTAAAAGAACTAGTTTTCATCAAGGGTGTCAAACAGTAATATGGTTTTGTTAAATCTGTAAAATAACCGGTTGCTGAAGTTAGGCATCTGAAATTTTAAACACAGAAAACAAATGGCAGAATACACAAAATGTTCCAGAGTCTCCAAAACTAACACCACATTTCTTAAATAGGAAGTGGGGAATTTTGTATTAAAAAGTAAAATATGGAAGATTTTTAAATACTGATAAGTAGTAAGCATCATGCTGATTCTCTGTATGTCTCACCATGACTTTGTCCTTCCGTCACTGCAAGAAATCCTACTAGCTCTTATGGTTTTGTCCTTGTATGTCTGCATTTACTGTGGTGAGATCACCTGCATGACTGACACTGAAGCCACAAATTGTTCTAATGGAGAGATCTAATTTCTGAGATTAGAATATTGTTGTTCATGACCATTTCAACATAAATGTATGCTGAAAAGCTTGTTGATTTATACTTTTGGTTGTAGGCAGTAAAAGAGAATTTCTCCTACTTCACTGAAGTTTTGTGATAGTCCACTGAGAGATTCACACTAGAAAGTGGAATTCAATAAAGTCAGGTATATCACACTTCCCTTCTCCCAAGTAAACCTCCACACTAGTACACTAGGCTATTGTTTGTGCAACAGACAAAGATGTTTTTAATAATATTTCAAATTTGCATGTTTAAGAAAAGAAAGAATTCTTGATTCTTTACCCTCTAGTCATAATACCCATAGCAGTTACAAGAACAGCCTGTGATGTTTTCAAGACCATTGAAGGCTATTCTTTGGTGGAGTGGTGGAATTTAACTGGTATGGGAAGTTGTTGCCAAGGTCTGCCTTTTCTTGGTTGATATAAAAAAGCAGCAGAGGACTTGCTATTGAAAAGTATTTAAATAATCAGCAATAGTAATGGTAACACAGGTATATAATAGATACATAAAATAGGGAAAAAGACCTGAGACTGGTCATATACTAAAACAATTATTAATCAGTGTGACGATTCCTGGGAAAATCAAAAATATTTTTTTATGACATAGAAAAAGCTTTTATACAGGAAGGAAGGAAGGAAGTGTCCAAACACGATGTACTCAATAGACAGTGGTGAGGTAAGTTTGCTACCCCTGTTCTGTTCTATTTTTAGAGGAGACTTTCTCAAAGGGGGAAGAGGGTCTTTGCTCACAAGCTAGCAGGGCTCATTGACACAGCTTTAAACTAGGCTTGAAGGGGGAGAGGGATAATACCATGCTTGCCTGTGACAAGCTGTCAGATGACATGCTAAGGTCAGAGGGACATGGTGCTAGTGGGGGCCCTCAGCCTGTTACTCTTAGATGTGCTGGCTACACTGCAGCACACTCGAAGTGTTACAGAGATGAGCCAGGGGCTCCTGAGGTAGTAGGAACCAAGAGGGAAACACCAGTCAAACACCTCAAAGGAATTAAGCAGTGTTCCTCTAAGAATGTGACACGGCCAACAGCCCAGCTGAAGTACCTCTACAACAATGCACACAGCATGGGCAACAAACAGGGGGAGCTGGAAGCCACCGTGCTGCTAGAAAGATACGACCTGGTTGCCATTACTGAAACCTGATGGGATGAATCCCATGACTGAATTGTGGCTATTGATAGCTACAGGCTGTTCAGAAAGGACAGGTGAGGAAGGAAGGGCAGAGGCATTGCCCTCTACATCAAGAAATGGATCATGTGTGAAGAGCTGTCTCTGAAGAATAGCCATGAGCAGGTTGAAAGCCTATGTGTAAGAACAAGAGGCCGAGGCAACAAAGGGAACCCAGTGGTTGGTGTCTACTACAGGCCACCCAGTCAAGGGGACCCTATTGATGAAGCCTTCTTACTCCAGCTACAGAAGGCATCACGCTCACAGGCTTTCATCTTGGTGGAGGACTTCAACCACTGCAACACCTGCTGGAAAAGTAGCACGGTGAGCTGTAGGCAATCCAGGAGACTCCTGGAATGCATTTAGGATAACTTCTTAACCTAGGTAATAGACAGCCCTTCAAAAGGGGATACGATCACAGAACCATGGAATCACAGGGGTT
>VYXH01000821.1:1343-16960 GCA_013397275.1 Burhinus bistriatus | reverse complement strand
GGAGGAGGTAGAGAAAATCAGGAGTGAAGTTAAGCCCGGGAAGAAGGGAGGGGTGAGGGGAAGGTGTTTTTAGTTTTTATTTCTCATTATCTTACTCTGATTTGATTGGTAATAAATTAAATTAGCTTTCCCCAAGTTGAGTCTGTGTTGACCATGACAGCAATTGCTGAGTGATCTCCTTGTCCTTATCTTGACCCACAAGCCTTTTGTTATATTTTCTCCCCCCTGTCCAGCTGAGGAGGGAAGTGACAGAGCAGCTTTGGTGGGCACCTGGCATCCAGCCAGGGTCAACCAACAACAAGGATTTTGTACTAACTTGTTATACACTATTTCAATAACTCAATGCATTTCAAAACCAAAGAAAATTTCTAAGAGAAGATTCTCAAGGTGTTATCTTAAATCAGTGAAGTTAGTGGAAATTAGAAATCTCAAATTCAGATAAATGCAACTATTTCTCTCTATTCTCAAGGAAGTATCACCTCACTAGGTTTTGAAGTTCAAACAGTAAAAACAGTGTAAGATGAGGGGTTGCCACCTTTTCAATAACAACAGGATTTAAGCATTTCATTTAGAGAATGAGAAAGCCATTTTCATGACGTTTCCTTTGTACTATCTTTGGAAAATACTGACATTGTAGCTTTGAAGCCATATGGTGTTATCTACTTGCTTGGAAAAAAAAAAATTTAAGTGTGTAGAAACAAAATTAAAGGTTTGACACAGAAGGGCTACAGAAACTGAAAGAGGAATATGTTGCTGTCCACACTGGAATGGGTACATTTTCCATTGCAATCAATGTTTTTGCGATCTTTTCTCATACACATACCCAAGTTAACATCCCCAGTCTCCTGTGTAGGTCTCAGCACAAGCTAATCACCAAGATTCATCCTTGGGGAACATCACAGAGTGCATGTTGCTAAAGGCAGACCAAGGCAGCCAAGCACAAAATAACAATGCCAAGCCTTCAAAGGCTGCGCACTCTCCAGAGTCTCACTGAAGCTGCACAACCCCGGTGTCTAGAGTTTGCCTGAACACACTTGCAATCACCCTTTCATTGACTCAGTATGTGCACAGGTTGGGTTTGTAGCTGGTGAAGACACTCTTAATAAACATGTAATAGACATTTCATCGTTTCTGCTCTTGAGAGCATGGAATGTCAACATTTTTCTAGTTTGTGTTCTAGATTGTTGAGGGTTTTTCTCCCCCCTCGCCCCTCCCCACCTTCTGAAGGACTTTTAATATCACTATAGCTTAATGGGATTTGAAATTTTATTTCAAGTCCAAATGTTATTCCATCCCATAGGAAGAAAATTTCTAGTTCTGAGAATCATCTTTATTACTTGCACAATTCTTAAGGAGAATGTTTTAAAGCTGAATTATCATCAAAGGAGTCCGTGTATGTTCCTGTCTGTCTCTGGAAAGATTTCTTCTATCTTTTTAATTATGGTAAGGAATTTGCTTAAGCTACACTAGAAACCTAAATAATTTCTTAATTTTTAACAGCACTTTATATCACATTATCCATTTCTATACAGATGATATAATATAGTCTAGTCTTCTTTACAAATTAAACTGTTAACGGCTGTCAGTCACATAGCATGTTATTAATATTTTTAATAAGCAGCACTTCGTTAGTTCTTTCAATAAATTCTGTTCACTAGATATCAGCAAATGTCAACTCATTACTCACTGGTCCTGAGGGGCTGAGAAAGGAAAGGAAATGCCCCTCCATACTTTAATAAAGTTTTAAGTGGATGCTAAGTGTATTTGTGCCTAAGTAAGAAATCTAGGGTTTGATTTTAATAAGTACACTGTCCACGGGAAAAAAAAAAAAAACAAAACACAGCCAAACAACAGAAAGGACCCAAATTGAACTTTGGCATACTACTTGAGACACTTTTACCCCAAAGTCCAAGATGAGTTTGTTATTTATGAGGCCTGAGGTAAATGGAAGTTGTCAAAGCTCCAAATGGGAGACTGGAACAGTGGGTTGCTTCCATAGATGACTATATTAGATGTAGTAAATTTGGCAGAACATCTGATGCCATGAATAAGGAAAAGCCAAATTAACCTCCAACCCACAGTCTTCCAAGAGTCTTGCCTCAACCTCAATAGTCATACCATTTGTTTGACTACCAAATTGGTTTTTAGGTAATCAGCAGTTATGGGGAAAGGAGTATTAAAACATTAATTTAGTATTCGGGAAATAAATGTAGTATTAGTTTAGACCAAAATAATTGCAAATTGTTTAAATTAATAAATATTTGCTAGGAGACCAGAAGATCCTAGATCTGACCAGGGAAAATCAAAATTTGAAACTTACAAATTCTTTGCAAAAATTGTAATTGTTACACCATTCATGGATACTTTGCCTTGTGTTTTGAGAAGATTCAGCATATAACCTAAGACGATCTGTGGTTTTTTTATAAGAAATCTATTTACGTCCATGTTGCACAACTGGTAGTGCTTGTTGCTGATACTGATTTCAAATAAGAAGTTGATCAATACGTGAATATGTAGCTAATCTACATTTCTGAGTTTGGTTGTTGCTGTATTTGGTCTTCAAGTAAAATGCGCTGTATATGTAAATCTAGTTATTTGTTCATTGACCAGTTCCTCAGCTAGTGAGAAACACCATAGCTTAACCTACTTCAATACATTGATTCTTCACATGACAAGGTTAAAATAGTTAGGGCTCGTCTAAGTACTTTCTTTCCATTTCCATTGTCTAACGATTAATTTCAGTAGCCTAGTTCCTCATTTATCTGGGACCAGTGTGTTCAAATTCAGATCTTGGTAACCTGGTTCGACCCTTGGAGTAGTGACCTCTTCAAAATGGACTAATGACTTCACTGTAAGATGTTTCCAGGAAATACTGATGGTACTTGAATCTTGGTAGAATTGTATATAGAGGAGTAATCTTTCAGCCCTAAAGCTGTCAGCTGGTAATTTCACAAACATTTAATTCACTTATTAATCTAGGGTTAGCAACTGCTCTCTGTTCATAGGGGAACACCTGTTGATACCAATGCCAGCTTAGACTGAGGATAGAATGTAACTTTTATAAAAGAAAAGAAGTAAACACAATGCAAGAAAACACATCTTACCTAGAATTTGGAAAAATCATCTTTTCCTTACCATATTTACCATTCCGTTACCATTCCATTCTCCTTACAAAAGCTGAGAGAATCATTAACACCAGATGCCATACAGGAAATACGTTTTAAAGTCAAATGAATTAATTTCCACCTCACTTGGCAGTCATTCTATATGCTGAAGAAGGCAACTGGAAGGGTTGATCCTCAAACTGTAGTGTGCTATCATTTTTGAAGCCCTAGGAAATAAAGGACTCCTGTGAGTTGCAGATTTTGCTGATCTGCAATAAGCATTGCGATAACTTAAAACCAAATATGATATTATATGGTTTATAGATATTTGTGCAGAACTACAGTCCTCTCACATCTGTTCAAGGAGAATGGACTAACCAAAACCAAATATGGAGACAATCTGCAATGTTAAGTACTGTAAAACTCTGTGTATATCTGTAACTAGTTTGCTATCTATTTAGTTTCCACACCATCAATTTGGTCTTAAATCGCAATGTGTACTCACCATAATTGTTTATTTTTCCTTCTTTTTATTCACTTTGGGTTGCTGAGAACCCCAGGTATTCTAGCTACTTTTTGTCTATGATGTGTGTACACAAAAAATTATATAATGGAATGCAAAATGTAGTTCTCTGCATTGTAGTTGTTCATCTAAAGTATTTAATTGTAAGGGACAATTTTCTTTTAACTTGAACTTATTTTGTCTGCAGAAATGTATTTGAGTAGTAATTGCTTTGTAATAATCCCTTATTGTAAATTGCCATTCCCTCTGAAGAAGGGACCATACTTTCCTGCTTCATTTGACCTGTATTTTAAGGAAAATAACTTCTGCAGAGAGAAGAGGTATCTAGTCTACATAGGAAAGAGGTGAAGAAGGATATTTTAAGATGACTGACTCCAGCTTGAATGCTGTCCAAGCCAATCCAACTGGAAACCAAGACGTGAGAATGACACCTTTCTACACTAGGCAGCTATGGGTTTAAAGGTAATGCTAATGCTCAGAATTGGTAGAAACTTCACAATCAATCATTTGATAGATCCGGTTATCCATTTCTCTGAAATATCTATTATGTCTTGTGAGAATGGGAATACTAAGCATATGTGCTCTGAAGCAAGAAAAAGTCTGTGTCAACTTGTTACTTGCAAAAGAAATTCTAGAGAGAACCACAGTGGACCAGTGTGGGCTTTATATATTACAAATCAGTGTTTGCAGTCTGATGAGCTTTAATGTTTGGATACCTTCATGACTCAGAGTTAAAATTACTTATTAGATATGTAACAATGTGTGGTGATTGAGGGAAATTTCTAAGGATTAGAAGGAAAAGATGTTTCAACTCTAAACCCCTGGAGTGTTTCATGTTTTGAAATGTTACTATTATAGTAAGGAATACCTTTAATACTCTGAGCAGAGCTTGAATTTAGGTATGAATTATCAAATTAACTTTTCTATATGTTCCAGTGGTTATTTTGTCACACTTGCTTGGATGTCCACGGGAAAAGGAGGAATAGAGAGAGATTTCATTGTGATCCAGGGCTAAAATGGCTTATATCGAGTGAAGTCTGCTTCTCCCTTCAGTGAATTTGACCAATTTTCTAAAAAAGAAAGGTAAGTTTAATAGGCTTTGGCCTCGAAGAGGCTTATTCACATGTGTCCTCTTTGGAAACCTTATTATCATGAGATAAAATCCTCTAAGAAATTCTGAAAGTTCATTCCATGTGAAAATTTCACGTGACTGTATAGAAGGTGTGTTTAATTCTTGTCTAAAGAGTTACCTCTTTATTGTCTGTACCCTCATGAGTTAATGTCCTTTATGACAACACAAAAAATATGAACTAGTGAATGAGTGATGATTCAGTGCATAACCAGTTTTCAGAAGCCTCTTTCTCTATTTCTAGACTTGTGCATGATCCAAACCTAATTCGTTTTGTTTTTCTGATTGTTGTTTTCTTTTCAACAGAGCCTCTGCCCCTCTACATTCAATGTATTCTGGAATCTAGATTACTTGAAAATCTGAAAGAAACAGCCTTTAATGGTTAGTCCACTTAAAACACATAGAAAAAAATTGAAAGAAATTTTGCATTGTGGGAGATCTGAAGGTAAATATTAACACCTACAAGAATTTGCATAAAAAGTCTAATGCTCTGTTTTTCTGCACAGAATTTGATCTTCAAAATCTGACAACTAGAACATAAATATAAGTATGATATTATGGGATTTTATCCCAATGATTATAGTTAAGCCTCTGTAATATACCACTGGGGTTTGTGATGAAGTTTCCAGGGGCCGCAAATCTGCCTAATGATTTTGTTTTCTGCATGGGAGTATGGAACTCCCAAAAGAGCATCTTATCTATTAGCTGTGTGGATCATTAGCTATATCCAGATTCAGAGAGCCGTGAAGATGATTTTTATCCTGTGTCTCAGGCTGCTTGTAAGACATACATATCAATGCTCCACTTTGCTTAGATATATAGTGTGTTACAAATGGGATGAGAAACAATAAAAATTAAAGAGTAAAACAGATGGTCAATGAAAAAAAACCAATCAAGGAATCTTCTGGTGACTCTTAAAGTATTCTTTATTTTCTGTTGTAATTCAATGACCTTTTTACTATTAAAAATGTATAAATGTTGAAACCTAGTGCA
Organism: Burhinus bistriatus; assembly: GCA_013397275.1. NCBI lineage: Eukaryota > Metazoa > Chordata > Aves > Charadriiformes > Burhinidae > Burhinus > Burhinus bistriatus. The sequence goes on along the minus strand of VYXH01000821.1, from coordinate 11,211 downwards.
CTCCCAGCAATTCTTCACAAACTGCAATAGTGATATGTAAATGGTGCTCCAAATGTTTCTGCAAACACCAAGGCTAAACCCCAGTGATATATATTTTTCCCAGGAATCCGATTACATTTGTAGGGTAATGCAGTGAAAAGAGACTGGAGAACATGTTACTTTTACTCAAGAACAGTGTGTGTATATGTGTGTGTGCACGTACACGATTGTAGGAAGAGAGGTGTATCCCATATGGAATCAGTTGCAGAGTATGACGATTCAGTCTTTATGGTTTAAGGGTTGTAGGTGTGCCAGCTATAGGGTGGATGTATATATGAATGTAAGTTATAGCCCAAGGAGCAGAAGGAGCTCCAAAGCATATAAGAGAGTGTTTGAAGAAGTCAAGCCTGAGCAGTCCAGCTCAACTGACATTTTAGCTTTTATTCAGTCCAGTGAGAATTTCTTGCTTAATGTTCAGCCTGTGATGAACTGATTAACTGAATTTGAACTTAGGCTATATTCTTTACATCTTTGCATGCCTTTCTATGCAAGTCTGTTGTTCCTTTTCAGGCAGCCATGCTCTCCTTCTTCTTGCATACTGGCACTGCAGTTATCCAGTTTACATTTTATGTTGATTGCTGAGAAAATATGTATTAAAGGGTTTAGGTGTCATCATGAGTCAAAAATACTTTGTTAAGACTTCAGGACTAATTGGAATTCAGTTGTGCACTCCTCTGCTTACTTTTATAAGATGACAACATAACAACATAATTTACCTTGATTTTTTTTTTCCATGTAAGAAACCATGGGATACTAGTAAAGACTGTTTAAGGCTTCCTGAGGTAATTCACCTGATTATAGCTGGGGGAAATCTACAAAAGGAGAGTGATACAAACTGTCAAAATGAAGTGGTTGGAACAGCGATATGACTGGCAGCAATTGTGTTTCAGGTGGAAACAGTGTAAAATGGAGAAAAATAGACACAACATTTCCAGATTTGAAAATCAGTATTGGTTTAAGTGAATTTTCATAGAATGGCTAGTCCATATTTGGGGAAAAAAAGCAATGGGGAGGCAATAGGAAGTCATTCTTCAACCCAGATATCCCTGGGAAGTAATGTTTACATGTTATTTGTAGCATTTACTGCTTCTTCTTAAGTAAGTTACACTATACTTAAAAGCCAGTAATGAACAACCATACTGTGTAAGCAGACAGCCATCAACTGGACTGTGACCATTTGTGGTGCATTCATAATTTTTGATGGATCAAGAATTATTTTCTCAAAAAGACTGACAAAGATACATTACTTTTGATTATTCTGATTTTGCAGTCTGCTTTCAGACAGTTTTGGATGATAGGAATCAATTATTTACGTATTTCTTTTTTGAGTACGTAGTTTCATGAGTTCTTGTATTCTCAAGATTGACCTTAAAAGGTGAAATCCCTGCCTCCCAGCTGTGACTCACCGGTTTGGCAGCACTGTCTTCCAGTGCCCAGCACAGCCAGCTGGCTTTGCCCTGACCAGTGTGTTTCTAGGCCTAAATACTAGGGTGCGGTCAAGTCCCTAAATACTAGCAACTGGACAGAGTGGATGGGAAGTAGATTTTGATACAAGCATGAGCTTAGACCTGGCTAGCATTGATGTAGCCTTAAATTCCATGTTCATTAAGTCCTGTGTAAACTATAAAATGTCATCAAGTCCTTAGGAAAGCCACTAAAAGAAAAAAATAAAACACATGTATACCGCATGTACACACAGTGCATGGAGAGACACTGCCTTAGACACATTGTTATTGATGCTCTTCCATGAACAAACCCTACCCACTATCATCATACTTGGAGGTTTTTTTATATAATCCTTGTTTGACCGTAGCTGTGAGGAAGCTGAACACCATGATTTTGGAAAAGTAAGGGCTTGTTGTAGCCCCCATGCCACAGGACACTGGAAAGGGGGCACATGTGCTCAGTGCTTTGCTCAGGGCTGACATTTCAGCACACATGACCTGAGTCTCTGTCTTCTCTTTGAAGGCTGTTAACATCAAGCATAACTGAGTTGCTGTGTTCTCAGTCACGCCTCCCCTTAACAGAAATAGTCATGTTGTTTTGCTTTACTTTGGTGGAAAGTTCTACACAGATAAAAGTATGTAAGTAGCTTAAACACATCTGCCATTGGCACATGCAACATTTAAGCAGAGCTGTAAAAGATATCAAAGAATTTTGCTTGGTCTTGAAGAGTGACAGTCACAGAGATGCCAGCTGCTTTGCAGTCATTGCAAAACCTGTCTCCAGAATCGTTTTCTGCCTTTTTACAGAACAGAGATGATATCTGAAAGGTATGTTCGTGGCACAACAGTCTCTACAGAGCTGCACTGAAATCCTTTTTGTAATCACAATGACAAAGCATAATAAAGTAATAATGATACTGATTCAAGAGCATCACAAGCACAAAGTAATGAAAAGAAATGCTACCAAATGCTTTTGGTATTTTTTTTCCCCCTGTGCTGTGGCTCCAGGCCTATAAAGGTTTATGTACGTAAAGAGCAAAGCACAGTGGGACTGTTCATGTGCCTCAAGTAAAATACAGGCTAAATCTTTGTAGGCCTGAGACTTTCAGTTCAGGCTATCTATATATTAATTTCCCAATGCATATATATTATATAATTTATATAATATATAGAGAGCCATTGCTACTTAAAGGAATGATTTGCAATATGAAATTTACTTTATTTTAAAACCACATATTGTTCTTGCATTTGGAAAAAGTGTATCAGAGCTCCAGTTCTTTTTTTTTTTTTCTTTAATTTAAAGTCATTGAATTTAGTGTCATTCAGTCCAATGCATTGAAAAAGCTTCAGATGTGAAATCCCTTGTGAAGGCCTCAATATTAGAATTGGAAATGCTAAGTCTGCCTCAAAGTCCCTAATGTAAAAGTCTGAAATTTTACAGTTGTTTTCTTGTACAGTTTCCAAAATTCCCTGAAAGGAAAAGTACAAGGTGATGGGAATGACTGCTTTTGTGTCACTTCTTTTTGTCTTTGCCTTCAGACGGCACAATTTTTCTATGCAGTTGCATGCAATAGAATATGTTGGGTGTTCAGTCTTTGGGACAGGCAGAGATCAGGCCATGTGAGCCCCCTTACCCTGAAAGATTACCTGGGTCTACTGCTCTGGGAGTTCAGCCTAAATCAAAGGATGTGATCAGAGGTTTATATGGTTTCCCAGAGGTGTGGTACAAACACATATAAAGATCTTTCAAAACAGATCAATGAGTTACCTTACAAAAACATCTCTCTCACCTGTAGCAATACTCCCTAGGAGAACAGGGAATGACTAAACAGTAATATATGCCAAAGGTTCAGTTCAGGATAGAAAATTAATTTTCAATTCTTCTTTCAGTGAAGATGTTAAAAGTAAAGCTGATAATGATTCCAGATACAGTGACATGTACTCCTCAGGCCCCTGGGCTTAGCTGTCCCCCCCTTTATCATCGAATATGCTAGCTTCTCCTCAGTGGCTTCCCCTCTCTATTCCTTTGAGAATCTCAGACCTTTACTGTAAGGAGAGATGAATACTGGTGTTCCCAGGTGACCTTATCCAGCCCAAATGAGCTTTCATTCACAGTGGATTGTGCAAGTGTTCAACAGGTAATATTCCATCTCTTTCCTACCTGCTTTGATGAGGCCCGAAATAAGTGACATGTCACAAGTGTTTTCATGGGCATCCAATTTAGCAGCTGCTAAGATGAATGGGATAGGTCATACCCATAACGTAATTGTTTAAAAGTAGCAGAGAGCTGCCATTGCATCTATAGCCATGGTTTGTGAGGCTATCTCTACAATCATAAGAGCTAAAAGCTTTTTTTTGATAAAAAGCTTTAAATTCTGGACGAGAACAACGTAACACTGTACTGATGCACAATGACCGGATCTGGACTGGCTATATGTTTCCTGGTGTTTTCACAGGAGACAAAGATTGCTATTCAGAACTATTTCTAACGAGGCAAGAACAGAAGTCTTCACAGACCTGTGAAAGGTAAAGGGGTATGAAATTTTAACATAAGTGAGGGAGCTGAAACCTATAGCTGCACAGAGCTGTGATTGAAGTGAGGTGTCTGTAATTCACATCAAGGACCTTGGATGGATGTAAATCTTCCTGCATCCTAGACAAAATTTCAACAGCCACAAGCTACTTTGGATTTTCTCTATGCTCACCTTAGATGAAATACCATTTTCATAGGCTGGAATCAGATTATAAGTGTTCTTTGGATGAGGAATTCCATTCTTCCCCACTTCAAATAAATGGAAGTTCTACAGCCAGAGCAGCAGCATTCTCTTAAAAATGTCTGACAACAAATCTCACTGATACATTAGTTTAATTATTGGTGAAAGTAGTGAACTCGGATGAAGGAAAAGTGAAAAAACATGACACAAATAAAAGCTGAAAGAAATACACATCAACAGCCAGACATCTTTTTCATTACCCCATGATGGAAAGTAAGACTCAAATCTTCTGAGTCTCTCAAATGTCATCAGAGCTCTCAGCACCTATGTGCTGAGGTAGAATGAGCATGTAAAGGTGACCAAATAAATCTGTTTTAATTCCCTAAAGCTATAAATAGTCTTTTTGTTGCACTACAGATTTATTTATTTCAGGAGAGAAATTAATTTTAAAAAGGGTGAACCTAGCTGGTTTTGCTCCGTACCAGAATGGTTACAGCTCTGTATAACGGATAAGACTTCCAAAGCAATTAGTGTTTTTTATATTCCTATTTTGTGAGTGTGCAACTTGAGACAACATATAGAGTCCTGTTTACAGAGCCGTTGCTTTCTCAAAAAAAATGTATGGCTCTTTCAAGCAGAATCAAAACATGAAGCAACAAAAAACTGAGGCAAAGAAATGTATGAACAAAAGAGTTATAGATTTCCTTCTGTGTATGTCATTAAAGAGACAGTCTTCTACAGCATCGCTTTTCAAACCTGATTTTGTATTCTGAAATGCTAAACTCGGAACTAACTAAATGAAAGCATTAATAATGTGATCTTCTATCTCTGCCATATATTTTTATTTCTGTGGATTGTTTTCAGAAATGTCATAGTCTTCTCTGTTAATACAAATTATCATGCATCAGTAAAAACATGCAATTTGGTATAACTTTGTTTTCCAATTAGAACTGGAAGTCCTGTTTTGAAATCTAGCTGAATGAACTTGAGAAGCTAGGTAATGCAATTGAAGGCTGTGGCATCTCTTTGTTGTATTTCAAAGTCCCGTTTTAAGATTGTCTCTTCCAAAAATAAACGATCCGTACCTCAGCTTTAAATTTTGCATTTGTGTGACACTGTATAACAACATCTCACCTGTAGCAAGCAAGTCAATGCAAAAATATAGTTTAAAAACACTAGTTCTTCCCAGCTCTCAGATGGAACTAACTCATAGTATCTATATGTACCTAATATGTACCTATAATATCTAATATGTACATATTATCTATCTATATATTATGAGATATTATAATATATATAATCTATAATATCTAACATATATAAACTTTGAAGAAATTTACATATATTGGCTATGATCCTGAAGGGATCTCCTGAAAGAAAACTTGCAAAAGTGCTATGTTTATAGCAACTTTTGGATTAGAAATGTCATTTAAAGTCTTCACTCTCTGAATTCAGTTGGGAGGCTCAGAGGGAGGATATTAGGTGGACACATACATTTTTGCAGATATAAGAGAATAAATGAAGTCTTCAGTTCTGTTAGCTAGGAGTTACATTTTAGAAGTAAAATAAAATTAAAAGATCAAGTTGCAAGTTTGTATGAGCGGGAAGTGCCTACCCAAAACTTAGGCACACAGGCAATGCTGAGTGTTACATATAAGAGAAATAAGTATTTGTACCAGCCAAGCCCCATGCCTGGCTGGTGTTGTGGTAAACACTTCTCTTGTGATAAACTTTTCTTTTTATTCAAAAAAGTGTTCAGTCTTTAGAAGGCATGCTGGGTCATTGTAGAGCAGGGTTTGTTCTGAGGACACACCAAACCTTGGAAACCGGACATAAGTGTTGAATACACGGACCACACAGGTGACTGCATGCACATTGTCTGAACATTTCTGATTAGTACATGTTTAGAAAAAACAAGCTCTCTGTACCAATTTTTTCTAATGATTTGACATCTTCATCTCTAAATTCTCCAATGCAAACCTGAATGGCCTGAAAACGCGTTGGTCACAGAGGCTGGTGATAGAGTCAGAACATGGTATTAGAAAAAAGGTACTACAAAATAACTCTCATCTTAAAAATTATTAATCCCCTCTCCTCCTGGAGCTGAAAGTCCATGAAATGAGAAGGATTAAACAGAGTACGGTGGCATGTTGCTAAGTGCTAGCCATTTCACTGCAGGAGCAGTCAAACATTTCTGGTACAGTATGTATGGTAGTGGCGTTACAAACTTGTCTTAGAAGAGTACATTTAAATATCACTGTACAACCATATGTAGGAGCTCTGGTAGCTATGCGGTATTTCATGTCTATTTCATCTCTATGGGGTGTACAAGACTGTATTTAACAACATTTTGATAAAATAATGGTCACACAAAAATTTTGTTGAAGACAAGCTCTGACAATGGTTCAATAGGTTTGCACATCTAAAGAAAAAGTAGTCTTATCCAGGTAACTGTGAATGTTAAAAAATGACATTGAGAGATCCATTCTGATATTAAATGGTATTAAATCAGAGCTCTGTGATAAATTATATTCCTGCAATAAAAAATTGTTCTAATGTCTTATGCTTTTTTGTTATATCATGATTTTACTATTTAATAAATCATTAGAAATTAAAGATATTTTATGGAAGAAAATAAAATTCTATGTTCCAAACCAGACTGCTGTCTCGGTTTTTCTGATATTTTTACAAGAACAAATAAAATGTCCTGGAGGAATTACACATGTATTTCAATGTGTAAAATCTCATGCAAATATTTACGAAATTATATCAGACATGATATTCTATAGGAAGGTGGGTCGCGCAAAAACTTCCATCTGTAATCCTGACCTTCCTGTGAGAGGAGACCCTTTGCAATTGAGAACTGACACCTCAGAAACACTCCTGATGAATCTTATTTTGCAGGAGAAAATACAACTGCCTTGGTTGATGTGGGAAGCAGTAAGGCTCAGGAGCTAGAAAAAAGTAAGTATCTCTGTGAAGGAACTGGAATTTATTAGGTAATTTTTTTCTGTGTCGTGTATACTTGAAAATGTTGTGTGTGTTATCAACAGAGAGTTATATATTCTTTGCCATAGCTGGTAACTATAAGGTAATCTGCCCTGGTGCCCCGGTAAATTGGAGAATGAACTAGTGATTTGAATTTACAAAGCATTCTTTTAGTCACACTGATGATCGAATTTAACACGGGCTGCTCACACAAAGGATGGATACACCTCGGCTGATTTAACCACAACTTGTGGTTAATATGGAGGTCATCACCGCCTGGGTACAGAAGACTATACTTCCTCTACTAGCAGAATAAATTTCAAAGGTATGCTTGTAAAGAAAAAATAATTTATTAAATCCCATTTGTTTACAATTTACAGTAAAATTGTTTTTTAAGGGCCACATAATCCATGAAGACTATGTTTAGTGATTTAAATAGTAGCCTATTTAACAAAAGAGGACTCGGTCTTCTGCACCTTGGCTGATCATGGAAGTTTTTTTGTGTCCCTGTCACAAACTTGTCCTAAAATCAGAGGTAGACAAAAGTATGTTTCGCATCAAGTGAACATTTCTTCTTTCTCTGTATTTGTGTATGTAACATCCAGATAATACATGCAAATATCTGTGAAATAATTTCAGGAACAGATTTGTAAGTATTTTCTTTTGGAAAGAAGTGTCCCATTTTGTTAGGTATTCACTTAGATAATGTATGGGAAACACTTCGGAACTGCTGATCAAAATACCTTTCCATTGATAACTTGATTTTGCGGATGAGACAAAAAGCTTTTCCCCTTGAAGCTGTTGGCTTAAATGAGTTCAGGGTGAGTGCTAGCTTAGGCAAGGCTCCAAAGAAATGAGTGGTTTCATTTCTTGTATAACTCCCACACCATCAAGTTCAACTTGTCGCTGGTGGAAATGTTTCTATTCCTAGCAGTCTTGGCAAAGCTTGATTACAAACTATTCTTTCCAACTACAACCAACTCTTTCAGCTCAAGAAAGAGGACTGCAAATACCTTATCTGCTTATTTACTTTTCAAGCTACACTCTCTGAAGTCACTCCATAACTGAATGAACAGCATTTCCCTACGTTAATAATTTCAAAATCTGTATTTTCAGCCTTACCAGTCACAAAAGAAAGGAATGAGGCAGAAATAATTCCTCCAGCTACGAAACTCCATGAAGGCTGCAGGTTTATCCCACTAAGAATAGTATTTAATTAGAAGTAGTGCATGGCAGTGTTTTCTAATAAACTCTGTAAGGGTCATATAATTAGATATTTTATTAGAAATAAATGTTTTTATTTTGTTATTCCCCCTTTCCATTCATGCTTTACTGATTTGTACTGATTCTTTTGCGAGTTAGCTATCTAAGGAGAAGGGGGTTTCTGTATGTGTGGGATTCATTCCTTGCATTAAAAGAGAGGTAAGTTTTCCTCTGTTTTTCTGTGGATGCACATTGGCTTTAAGACCTTTTCGGTTCCCTTCAGTTCTTATGCTCATCTTTCTTGAAAGTAGCAGGCAGAACTGATGATGTGCCATCATTCCCTCACCATCGGGCCTAATGTTGTAAGTCATATAAAACAAGGAACCAATCTTTTGGCTCTGCTTTCATTCCTTGTTTATACAACAGAGTCATAATCAATAAGTAGTCTGATCTAAAGAGAAATAATAGCAGCTCCCCAGTGTACCAGACCCCTGCAAGATTGAGTGTTGATGTCTTCTGGAGGAATTTCTGTGTTCCTTTTCACTGTCTTGCAGAATAGGTGCTGCCTTACAGCCACAGACTGGTTCCTGCTCTGATTTCTGATACTTCTAATGCACAACAGTTTTCAGCTTTCTACTCTCATCCCCTCCGTGCTTGAACTCAGGAAAAAGACCATTAAATACAAGTGTTTCAGCCTTAGTATAAAATTCCCATTTGAAATAAGGAGCTATAGGTTAAGAATTCCCTGCACACTGCTTAGCTGCAATTTCAGGGCATGATTAATTTCTTGGTGCAAATCATCAGGCAGACACCCGCAGGGGTTCCTCTCTTGTGCTTGAAGCAGAAGATTGAAACAGAGGAGTGCTCATTCATAGATGAGATTGTAATTTTACTATGGAGATACACCTGCAAATTTTTCTCCATATCAAGAGCTACCATTTATATTTATATGCAGTTTTCTGACACGTTCCTTTCAGATGCGGAAGTCTAAGTATTAGGATCCCTAGGAAAATGCCATTTGCAACCAGAAAACCAATTTGCAATGGAGAGAAATGCATTGAAATGCAACGCTTTTTTTTCACAAAACTTCATTGCCAGAGCTTTGCCTTACCCTCCCTCGCATTGCCGCTAACCTCTCAGCAGCTGCCACGCGAGCTGAGACGCACGAAACATTCGCAGCCGCTAATACCTGATGATAACCTTGACCGTGACATACATACATCACCATTACCGCTCCCTAAGGCGGGAGGGACCTGCGAGCGCAGCGCGCCGGGGCCCTGCAAGCAGCGAGAGGCAGGGTGTCACTCACTTCCTCTGCCTGATCCCTTTGGGATTTTCCCTCCCGCCCTTGCCGGGGGTGCGCCCCTCCCTCCCCGCCCCCCGGCGGCCCCGCCGTGCAGCCCGGCCCGGCGCGCCGAGGGCGATGCGCCCCGCGACGCCGCCAGGTGGCGCCCCGCGCCCGCTCTTGGCGCGGAGCCG
>VYXH01000819.1:485848-514014 GCA_013397275.1 Burhinus bistriatus | reverse complement strand
TGCTGGCCATGTTTCTTTTGATTTCACTCTATAATTTGTATATACAAAACTATTCCTCCACTAGTTCTCACTGAGCTGGAAAATATAAATCTTTCCAGATTATTTATCTGAAAATAAATTATTATGTAAAATGTCTGCCTAAAACAGAGGGACAGATTCCCTCCATACTTCACTTTGAAAGATATTCACATCCCCTGATATTTATTTAAATTCCATCATCTGTTGAAAATATGACTTAGAAAAGTATTGAGTTGCATCACTCTAGTAATAACTATTTTCCATTGTTTTTTAAAATAAAATCTATAACTTGATCAGCTGTATAATATGTGAATATCATGTATCAAGCACTTCTGGTGGAAGGGGAATAGGTCCTGTGTTCTGCACATATAACAATACCCTGTCCTATCCTAAATTCTGTCATTCTCGTCTCTCTGTGCTGCTTATAATTTTCTGTCTCATTCTTTCCCTCAAGGCAAAGCTGAGATTAAAGTCCTCTATGATTCAAGACCCCAAATCCTAGTTTGTTTGAGAAGATTAAAAGCACTAAGTGGGTAACACCTCTCTGAAAATTTTACCATGTATTTACCAAATTTTAAGCCACAGTAGGAAGCCACCAAAGTCAGAGCACCATGCAGCAAAGTACAAGTTTACCCCATGTGTATTCCTCAGCCAGCATTTTGCGTAGACTCCCAACTCAGTATTCCTATTGTCTGCAGGGGCATTTACAAACAGGTGTTAATTTTATTTAATTACCTAGGGGACAGTGAAAGCTTATTTCCAATCCAATTTAAACAACCCAAATCCATGTTTTGGTAAGGCTGTAATTAAGGTTTGTATAATGAGGCTGTATTCTGATTTTCAAACCAGAATGTTAATGCTCTTTTTGCACTGTTTTGAGGTAACACCCAGATAGTATCCCCAAGCAAAATCTGTACATAAATAAGCAGCGTAGCTCACATTGTGATGGCTGGGTTCTTGTGTGACCACGGGTTCCTTCTTCATGCAGACATCTGTGCTTTTATTGATATTTGCGTGAGAAAGAGTGACCACAATGTGGGAATGCAAGAGCTATTCATAAATACTGTCCTGTACAGGTCTAGGTCCCAAACACCACCTCTTCAAGATAACTCAACATTTATCAGCAAGGTTGTGACTGATAGGCTAAGAAAAGCAGACTTGTTGTATGTGCAAAGCTGTTCAAAGTGAAGGCATAATGGAGGGGAAAAATGTGGGTAGACAGACATGGTGAGAAAGTGATTACCTAAGCTGCACCTCACAAAAATGTCAGACATGCAACAATCTAGAAAAAAAAGCACTTAAAAACTTCTCCTCATGGAAAGGATGTGGGAGATTTGTGTTCACCAAAGGCCCTGATCACCACCTGATCAGCGTATGCTTCCCCTCGCTACCCCAGGTAGCTCCTTCCCAAATATGAAATCCAGTCTTTGCTATGCATCAAAATAGTAATGGAAAAGAATAAAGTAGACACAGTATCTTAAAATGTGAGGATGCCCAGGGACACCACTTGAGGTGATGAGGGATAACATATAACATTCACCACTCTGAGTGATCTCCCTGTCTGCTGTGTTCCTCCCTGGTTCCTCGGCTCGCCCAGGGCAGGTCAGCTCTCAGCATTCAGCTTGGACGGAAACCGAATGAACACACCACTTAATGAAGACTCCTTACCTACCAATCCACAGCTACTCTGACAGTGTCCGCACCACCTTCTTTCTTATTTTTTTTTCCATTTTGTTCTTTAGATTTCTATATTATCTCCTGCTCCCTTTAACTAAATATTCCTATATTCTGTACTAGAAATTTGCTTTCTCATTCCTTTACATCTTTTTACTCAGTGGATGTTTCATTTGCTCTTTAATTTTTCTAAACAAAGCAGTAAATTCCCCCCAAATACTCTTTTTAACGGGGTTTTAAAAGTTTCTACTTTAAAGTAGAAGACTTACAATGCAAGGTTGTAATCTACACAAGCTAAATAAGCAGAACACTATAAGTTTCAAACCAGATGAAGAGAGAGAAAGGGACTGTAATTTTGCATGTGTCAGAGCTGTAGCTTGACCAAAAACTTTTCAATGGGAACTCTCCTACAGAATACGTTCCACACTGGATAGTTTTACTGTATCCTTTTTTCAGATGAGGGGACAAGAACTGCATGCACTACTCCAAGTATGAACAGGTGGCAGATTTGTTCATTGGCATCATTATTTTTTTGCTGGTTTTCTATTACCTTTCAAATAATTCCTAATGTTTTATACACTTTTTTGACTGCTAGTGACCAGTGACAGCGCTTTCATAGAAAAATCTTTCAGGTTTCATTCTTGGTGATGACAGTCATATCAGAATACATCACTGTATTAGTGAAGTTGAGATTTTGTTTGCCATGCTTGTCACCTTATTATTTAGCCACCGTGAATTTCATTTTACCTGCCCAGTTACTCATTGTTATAAAATACATTTGTAACTCTGCAGTCTGCCCCAGTCTATACTGAATAATGGCTCATCATCACAAACTTTGCCACCTCACTATTCACCCCTTTTCCAGATCATTAAAGAATGTAGTGGTAAGTAAATAGCTGTACTGGCAGTGTAAAGAGCAGTGGAGGCCAATTTGCACATATGGCTGTCTCTGCTTAGCTGTACTAGAGGAGTTGTTCAAATGATAGGATATGTGTTTCAGGTAAAAAAAGAGAAAAACTGTAGTGCAGAGACAGGTGACAAGAACTAGAATGAAGGCAAAATATTTCCATCTATTTTATGATAAACCAAAGGCCTCCAGTAATCCTTGTATGGACACACAACCATTTTAAAAGAGTTCAAGAACTTAGAGTGGGTAATAATATTTTTGTCCATGGATGGTTTGAAGCCAAAATACCTGAAAGCAGATCAATTCCTTATACCCGAGAAGAAGACGGAGAGGGTGGAAAAGACGGTGTCACTATCAATAGTATAGTTTTCTGATTTGCTCTCACAATATTGTGCATGGTTAAATGCAACAGTAAGTAACATACTGGGAATCAGGATGCCACTGTGAATTAGCTCTCCAAGAATTCTCCGAACCCAGGGAGGTCAAAAGAAGAGGGACTAAAAATTAGGAAAACTGTTAATCTAGGTTGGGGATTGGGGCAGAATTGTATGAAATTGACCTCAAGACCTTATCCTAGAGCGGTAAGCAGCCAAATCCAACATTGTAAGGCTGTCAGCACTGGTCTAGGATGGATCCATGTCCCATTCCCTTCCTACCATTGTATTCCATGAGGATTTTATTTGTCATAAGTTTCCACTAAAACCAGCCAACAAAGCCTGGCCTCCACCCATAACCAAACCTCCTGTATAAGCCTGGGAAGGCCAGCAATTCCCAGAAGCTTCAGATTCCCAGCAAGCCTGCCATGGGACTGGCCCAGGGAAGCACCACCAAACACCACGCGTGTGGAAAAGCCAGACTGTACATTCCCAGGAAAGGAGACCCAGCAGTGCATGTGCAAAGGCAATGCACGGCTGCTTCCCTGGGGCAGAGGTGGAGCTGTCTGAGGATGTGCGTTTCAGTGAAGTTTGCCTTAAAGAAAACAGCTATTATAAATTAGCCATCTTAATGCTAATGCTGTGGAACAGAATACACATATAATCATGTATGCAAGACACTCAAAACAATCTTACAGCAAAAAATCTCACTGAAACAGCAGCCAGATTCCTTATATGAGATCTCCATGACTCTCACACAAACAACAGTTCTTTTGTTTCCCTTTGTTTTACTGACTTGTTGCTGGAATGTACCAGAGTGTTGTAAAATCACTTTCTTTCATCAATACATGATAATCTCATGCCATCAAGTGCAGCTACCTTCCACTATTTGCCTGTGGTGGTGAATTTAAAATGTTGACCTTCAAAGAGAAAACAGATCAGATTTTAAGGTCAGTGATAAAATTCACAATAATCAATATGAGATTTAAAAGCAAATTAATTGGAGCAGTAGAAGTAATTACTGACAAATGCATAGATCATTTAAATTATCTCAGTCAGTCATTTTATTGGCTTTTAAAAGACAGAGGAAGAGAAGTCCAAGGCAAAATGAGGTTGCAGCATTAATGGCAAGCCAAATGCAGCTGGACTTACAAACAGAGCTGCCAGAAGCACTGGAGGCCCCCATTTTAATTGCATGAATATCCAAACAGTCATGTTTGGCATAAAGTATTCAAGGAGTATCCTCAACAGTCCACTTTTAGAGAACAAGAACAAATTATAACTCTGGGCTTTATTCACAACAGATTAGTCATACGGGTGTTGCATAATTTTGCTTCATACAAAGAACGAGCAAGTGGGGAGAGAAGTTCGTGCATTGGCATTTGGACGAAGTTTGCACGCATGAAGGGGTAATTGTATAAGTTATAGGGGAGTCAAGAACACAAACCCTAAACAAAGGGATTGGAATAGCTTCAGCTATTCCTTTTTCTGGTCTGAGAGGCTACAGAGCACACATTTGACACGTAAATAACACCTTTGACAGGGTCAAGCAAAATTCACCCATACAAATGCAAACCAGAACTTGAAATGGTAAATTTTACCCTCTGAAAATCATATCAAAGTGGTTGGTTTGGCACAGTTAAAGAAGTACAAGTGCAGTGAAAGTTCATTTGGAGAATATAAGGATACAGCAAGTTTCAAAGATATGCGGTGCTAGCTGTTTGCATTTTGAGCTTTCACAGTATACGTGTTAATGATGAACAAATTCTGTTCGGTGAAACTGACTTTTTGACATAAAATTAAAAGCTAGTTCTTTTGCTGGAAGCTATTTGTGGAACTGAGGAAAAAGCCACAGTGGAACAAAGATGGAAATAGCCAGGGAAGGATAAGGACAGTTAAGTTTGTGGAGCACTGGAATGAAACTTGGAAAAGAGTGTCCTAAGGAGTTGGTCAGGCCCAATTCTCCTGTCTGCACTCACATCTAGCAGAGAAAGGGGCTGTGGGAGTTATAAAATCAGAGCAGTCAAGAGGAGCTGACAGCTGGTAAAAACCACCTAATGCAGGCTAAAGCCAACAGTAGCTGGGGTAGCAGATATTTATTTGCAATAGAACAGCATATTCCCATATGATTCAGGGCTCTCAAGATACACTGGCATCTAAACCATGGCTGTAATACTTTCAAGCATCCTCTTCTCTATTTAGTTGAATTCACTCCGTTGAAGATCTAGACTTGAAGTTCTTCAGGCCAGGGAGAGCATTTGCCAATGAACATGTCTAGCAAAATACAACTCAGACTGCGGCTTTTGAAGGGCTACCGATACTAAAATAATAATGCAATGCAAGAAGAGTAAGCAGATCTTTTATCAGTCCTGCCTTGCTTCTACAAGAAGATTTTTAAAATCCATTTCTATTCTTTTTGGACACTGTTAATGAAAATTCCTAAGGCTTTGATGAGCTGTGAAAAAGTGAATTGTACCTTCTTGCTTCATGCAAGCTTTGGCAATTTTTCTCTTGTATTACCACTTCCAATTTGTTTCATAACTTCATTCATCTCGAACTGCAGAAGAGAAGTTCAGGATGGCTTATTTTGACCCTAATTATCACAAATATGCTAATATTTGGAAATGAAATTGCAAAAGTGATTGTCCAGTTCTAAATTCCTGGAATTTTTTTCCCTTCACTCTGCAAATACATTACTTCCCTCTTCAGCTTGCCAGGATACAATTAGCTCTTAATGTTGGCTGGCATGTTGAGATCTCTTGGTGTAATCATAACAAGACTTTGTTTTAGCTGGTTTAGTGAGTACTTACATTAGATGCAATCTTTCTCTGAGACAAGAAGATGTACCAGCCAAATGCTGTTGTACCAGCCAAAAAGCTGATGAATACCTGATGCAGTACATGTTCTTTGGTAGGTTGATAAGGAAGGAAAAAGTTTCATCTCTGGTGAAGATTAAACATTGTTGGGTTTTTTGAAATTCCTGTTTATTTTTCTGAAATGCAGTGACACATTGAATAAGAAGTGAAGCATCTTTTGCTGTACCAGCAAAACACCAGTTAGCTTTTATGATGGCTACTATTGGTCAATGGTATTAGAGTGTCATAAGCTGATGAAGCAAGTAATCACTGAGAAGTTTAGGGGAAAATGTCAGAAATGTCTCCTAGGTCATACATCTTAAAGGTGATTAGCATTTCCTTATCACATTCATATATACACTGCTCCGAAAAGATAATATTAATAGCGTCTGTGAGGAAAGAAGATGCCGGATGCAGTCTGGTGTTCAGGATTTTTCATAAATGTACATCTAACTAATAAGAGTTCATTCTCTACCCGTGGAAATCTGAACACTGACTACGAAAAATAACCTTCTCTGCCCCTTCTTGGTGAACGGAGAAAGCTGTCATATTAGTTGTAGAGTTACAACACTCATGTTACAGAAGAGCCCTCAAGGAAAACTAATTCTAGGTTCTCCTTAGCTCACATTTAGTGATGATCAATAGCCTCTCATTTTACACTTTGAATGTTAAGATACCTGAAACCACCCCTTTTGGAATCTGTAATAACAAGCAAGGGAAATGACTGCATTTCATACACTTGGACTGGGTTTCCAAGCATCCACACTCCAATAAGCAGTGCTGTTAAGACTTACCTTCTGTCTGTAATTCATGCTATAAATCCCAGTCTCAGCTGTGCAATTGAGCAATGTGGACAAATAGATTGCTTTTTTAGAAAAGTCCTTTTAAGACACATAAAATCAGAACTAAACAGAGAGTTTGCAGAAGTGGAAATAATTTTTGTTTTTCATGAAATCCATGCTGTAAACCTTTGGAGACTTTTCTCTTGCACAGGGTTTAGTATTTATATGTCAGAAGCAATGCATTTTAAAAGACATCAAACCTAACCCTAGCTGATGCTAATCTGAATTGTATAAAAAGGTTATATAACTTTCTCAGGTCTTAATATGAGGTAAATTGCTTTCTGTTTTTATTCCTGTACATTTTGTCTATAAAATATCTTCGCCTATGAGGTGAACATTTCTAGAGGTAGTGAATGGAAAGACATGGGGGTTTTATGCTGGGAAATGCAGTGCTCTAGTAGAGAAAAGGTACTTCTAAAATCAACTACTGCACTTTGGTCTCACATTTCCTCCCATAAAATAACAAGATGTTTCAAAATAGGTTATGACTATGTATTAAACCATGAGTATACATATTCTGCTAAATAACTTAGCCCTGTGACTAATTCCAAGATCACACTCTCTGATTATCTACACCTCATATAGTTTTAGTCATAATGGGCCAAACTAGCTGCCTTTGAGATTAAGCCCAGGACTGCTCCATATTGAAAAGTTGATCTGGACTGGGAGTAGGGGAGAGAGAGAGAGAGAGGGAGAGAGAGAGAGAGAGGGAGAGANGAGGAATTGTCATGGTTTAACTCCAACCAGCAACTAGGACCACACAGCTGCTCGCTCACTCCCCCCATGGCATGGTAGGAAAGAGAATCCAAAGATTAAAAGTGAGAAAAACTCAGTGGTTGAANAGCTTAATAAGGTAACTGCTTTAACGAGACAGGATAAGAAGAGGAATTGTCATGGTTTAACTCCAACCAGCAACTAGGACCACACAGCTGCTCGCTCACTCCCCCCATGGCATGGTAGGAAAGAGAATCCAAAGATTAAAAGTGAGAAAAACTCAGTGGTTGAAATAAGGACAGTTTAATAAGTAAAGCAGAAGCCGCACACACAAGCAAAGCAAAACAAGGAATTCATTCACTCCTTCCCATCAGCAGGCAGGTATCGTTCAGCCATCTTCAGGAAAACAGGGCTCTATCACGCGTAATAGCTACTTGGGAAGACAAACGGCATCACTCTGAACATCCCCCTCCTTTCTTCTTATTTCCCCAGCTTTATATACTGAGCATGATGTCATATGGCATGGAATACCCCTTTGGTCAGTTGGGGTCAGCTGTCCCAGCTGTGTCTCCTCCCAACTTTTTGTGTACCCCCAGCCCTCTCGCTGGCAGAGTGGTGTGAGGAACAGAAAAGGCCTTGACTGCTTAGCAACAACCAAAAACATCAGGGCGCTATCAAGAGCGCTTTCATCCTGCATTTTTGGATAGCCCTACATCAGCTGCTAGCAATAAAGTTAACTCTATCCCAGCTGAAACCATGACAGGACTACAGACAGCAATTAAATATTACGTGCCTTCAGATGCTGGGTACTCTGAATTCATGGATGGAGCCCAGATGGATTTTCACACAGCACACTGCCCAGAACCGATCCTGTCCACAGAGAGAAGCTCTCCCTTTTGTTCATTCCAGCTAATGAGCAAAGATAAGTTACAGACTACCTTAATAACATATGTGCTTCTCAAGCCCTAAGTACGAGGTCCATTGGAGTAGAAATGGTCTGCTCAAGATCACTAATTCTTTGAAAACAGTGTCTTCCACAAGGCTTCCGACATACAAGTCCAGGCTGGGTTCCCTCAAGCCCCCACAGTCCTCCAGCACCCTTTCAGCAGCCATTGCTGTCTTGCATCCTCTATCACCATGGTCCAGACCATGACACACTGCCTTGACACCGCTATAAAAGCACCTGCTACTCCATCATGCTGTGATACAGCCCTCTCCTGCTTTCAGGTTGTGCCTTGTTGACCAAAACACATATGCGCAAAATAATTATCATGTCTTGAGCCACACGGGCAGCTCTCAGGCCCATCATGGACCCATACCAAGTGCTATGCCCAGAGGAACGACTAGTACTCTCAAGGCAAAGTCACACTGATTCATTTGGGGTTGAATGACTTGCTAGCACTTGTCTTATCACCAGGCAATATTTCCTGGGGTAGCAGCCCTTGGTGGTACAAGCAGAGATAAGGACAGCATGGACTCTTTTTTCATCATTACTTTATTTGAGCTGATAAAATATACTCAGTGATAGCTGCGTAATCAGCTCTGTGCCTTTAGACATTCAGTGACTGCTATAAACCTCTAGTCCAGAAAACAGAAGTAGCTTTTGCTTACAAGGAGTGGGCAAACTTGTCAAACAATGCTTGAAATAGCCAGAACCTTCCAGAAATAAGAAAACCTTCAATTTATATGTTGACTTTGTTGTATATCCTAGAGCAAAAACCTTAGGCAGTTCTTTATCCTGCAGCATAGTTTGCTCAAATTAATCATGGAAGACATGACCAAATTATTCCTGTTTTATATGGCATAAACTATTAAGTCTTAAAAAATTAACAGTTAACGATGTCAAAAACAGTCAGAGAGAGCCCTGGTCTCTGGACTGCTAAGACAGATGCCTTAATTCTGGAAAGAAGTGGGATTTTGGAAACACCCCTGTTTTCAGTGTCTTTCTCTTGAGCACCCTCTAAATTTTTTTTTTTTTTTAAATAATTTTCCTCAGACACCTAGATCTTCTCATTTAGCAGATAGACTGCCAAACTGGGTTTTGAATTCAGTATCAGTGGTCACAAGTATGATTTGCAACACCTCATCTGTAGACCTAGAAGTATTTTTCTGGAGCTAGTTTGAAAACAGCTCAAAGTCAGTTACATCTCTGACTTCTGACTCCAGTCCATTGAATCATCTCTCCTTCTCCAAAGTGCATTGTGGATACCTGCATGACATTTTATTTTCAAGTCCTCCCTCAAATTAGAAAAGGATTATCAGTGTTTGTCAAAGGAGCAAGCTGACACAAGTTCTTTCATGACCCTACAAGAAATTTATATAACATTAATCCTAAGTGATCTCTGGTTTTGTTAAGAAATGTCTCCTACAAGTTAACATAGTTGTCATGTTCTCCTTTCTTCATGTAATCCTTTGAGAGACTTGAGGGCTGGAGGTCTGTTTCGCATTGTAAACACTAAATAATAAAGTCTGGTTTTTTCCTCAAAATGTCTTTTATATATGCCTATCAAGCCTACTAAAACTCGCATATACTTTTTTGTTGCAGAGGTACCCATTAGTCAGATGAAATATATCTAAGAGTTCTCCCTTATTTAAAGTTCTCATACTAAGTGAAGAATATGTTGGAGTAATTAAAATGACACCAACTTGTGAGAAGGGCATTTAAAGCTGTATATTCTTAAAGGAAGTACAAAGTGGAACCCATTTTATAAAGTGTCTTTCACAAGAAGAACAAAATAGTTCACTGCCCTCAATTAGACCAGCCAAAAGGCTGAAGAGAAAAGAGAAATATCTTTCCAACTTACTGTGGATACAGGAAGGGCTGGCTAAATTAGCAGACGTGCTCATTTGGTGAGGGGCCGGAAGGCATGATGGTGCTTCGAGAGCTCTTTCTTCAAATTCCACCTCAAATTAGCAGAAGAAATGAGATAATTTCCCTGCTAAATCACCCTTGCCAGACATAGCTTCTTTTTTTCTGAACTGCGGTTTTTTTGCTTTAAAAATGGATAAGATTGCACCAAATGGCAGGTATTTTCAAGAGTACTGGGAAGAAAACCTTAGGAGAGGTTTTTCACATTTCAGCCTCTATTATCAAGACATACACTCCCTGTACAGTTACTCTTTTTTTGTTAAGGAAAAAAACCAAAACATAAACCCAAACAGCTATGCATGTTAGACAAATAGCACTTCTTTCCTCCATGACTACAGCTGAGGGAAAGTTATATTTATTCAAACAGTCCATTTTCACAATCTTTCACTCTGCATCTCCAAACACCTACTGTTACCTGTGGTTCAAATACTTGTTACGGCAGACCCTTGTTAAAGATCTAACAGCACATTACTGAAACTCCACAATACAATGGAGACAGTGGTGAAAAATTCTACAATGTGTTACCTATCAATTGCATCTAGCCATCACAACAGTTAAGTTAGAATAGAATAAAATCTTAAGGAATTCAAAATCACTGAAAACAGACTGGATAAGTCACATTCTCTAATGTAAAGTAGGACTCCCAGCTGTACTCGGCACTGGTAAGACCCCATCCTGAACGCTGTGCTCAGTTTTGGGCACATCACTACAAGAAAGACATTGACATTCTGGAGCGTGTCCAGAGAAGGGCCTAGAGCACAAGTGTTAGGAGGAGTGGCTGAGGAAACTGGGGTTGTTTAGTCTGGAGAAAAGGAGGCTGAGGGAACACCTTATTGCTCTCTACAACTACCTGAAAGGAGGTTGTAGGAAGGTGGGGGTTGATCTCTTCTCCCAAGTACCAAGAGATAGGCCTCAAGTTGCACCAGGGGATGTCTAGATTGGATATTAGGAAAAATTTCTTCACCAAAAGGGACATCAAACATTGGAACAGGCTGCCCAGGGAAGTGGTGGAATCGCCATCCTTGGAGGTGTCAATGTGGTGCTGAGGGACATAGTTTAGTGGTGGTTTTGGCAGTGTTAGGTTGATGGTTGGACTCGATGATCTTAAAGTTCCCTTCCAATCTAGACAATTCTATGATTCTATGATTCTATTAGGTAGCATGTTTCACCCCTTAGAGGTAACACTCGGTTTTCAATCCATTTGGGCAAAATTGAATTATTTGTGTATTGTCCAAAGACTGCCAGCTTCTCTGACATTGTCCTGTATACATGATGATGTCTAAGAAATCTTTTTTTTCCCAACTAGGTATTTCCAAAGTGGTCTGAGCTAAACGGCTCTTTCTTCTTCAACAACCATCAGAGACCTTTCAATGGAAATTAAGAATTTAATTTTCAAAATTATTGTATAAAACTGACATATTACATAAACATAGAATCATATGAGACAGGATAAGATAAACATCCATATATGTTCTGAAACTATTTGTTTAGAGCTTGATTCTGAAATTGATGGCTGTTCACTCATTATTTATCTTAATCAGTTTCTATAATGCCATTTTACCCCCCAAAAAAAGCGGTTTTGAAATATTTTGCCAGGTCTTGCTATCCTTGTGCTTTCCACCGACTGTGGAGGTTGCAGTGTCACAACCCCTGGGGGGTGCCTGGGTGAGAGCACAGCCCTGCAGCACTGTTGGCTTCTCTGTATATCACAAGAGGCAAGGGCAGTGGCAGGTCAAGGTTACTTGTCCTCTGGGATGATCAACTGCCCTGGAGCTAACACATAATTCAGTTTTAGTGACCAAAACTTACAAAAGAATCCATGCCGGTGATGAGCTTACTGATATTGATAGCCATAATGAACTGGGTTTTCTAAGTCACAGTCACTAAATCAGAGTTATACGCTAGCTGCTGAGCAGTTAGTTCTATTGAGGAGCAAGTAATACAATCATTTCTACTGGACATTTTTATGCCTCTCATCCGAAAAACTGTATTCAAACAACTGTTAAATAACCCAGCCTGAGTTTTACCTGTGACATACTTCATCCTGAGAACAGGTTTTTGAAGAGTAGATTTAAAAGTCCTTTTGTATATTGATCTGAATATTTTAATAACATCTTTGTGTTCTAATTCAAAACGGAATTTCATTCCATGAAACTTAACCAAAAAAAAATAGGTGTCAGTTTTCTAATCAGTCTGAAAGTAGAAAGATCATACCTTCATGTCATGGTTTGGGCTGGGCTGGCCACTAAATTGATCTACGAGCAAATAAGCATTGGTAGGACAGATGCTTCTTGAAAAAAAATGAGCTCAGGTCAGTTTTAAATATTAATAAGTAAAATTGGGATTTATGATAAAATAAAATATCTAGGTAATAAGTAGGAATCCTTTCTACTTTCAGAAACTGGTGAGTTTGTGAACCTATACCAGTCCTGTTCAAATGTTTTTCATTTACGAGGAAGTTTATGGAACCAGAAGTCTTCAATCAGCTTCACAGATTAAACTCACAATGCATCTTTCTACTTAGTCCTTCACTGTATTAAAAGCCGATTTTAAAAACTGATGAAGTAAACTCTGTAGTTATCGTAAGAATGGCCACAGAACACTTACGCGCAGGACAGCAAGGGCTCTACCAAAGAGTTTATGCTTACATGATCACTGTGTCAAATGCAAGGTAAAGAGTGAATGATATGTCTTTTCAAATGAGTCAAGGTAGCTTCCAAGTTGCTCCGTAGAGCACAGCCTTGTGACAGGGACTGCTCACAAAATTCATCCATGCTTCCTCTTCTTAGTAGCCATGCTCTGCTAAGGAGTTTTGAATAGCAACGCACAATATTA
This sequence comes from Burhinus bistriatus, assembly GCA_013397275.1. Taxonomy (NCBI): domain Eukaryota; kingdom Metazoa; phylum Chordata; class Aves; order Charadriiformes; family Burhinidae; genus Burhinus; species Burhinus bistriatus. The sequence goes on along the minus strand of VYXH01000819.1, from coordinate 500,926 downwards.
GTATTACATTAAAGGCAAATATCTAGGCCCAGTAAAGCAAAAGCATGAAGTACACACTCTATATGCAACTGCCGAGTCACAACCTTTGTGATATTTTCAAATCATAAGCAAAAATTAGTTCTTAAGTCACTTAATTTTACACCGCAGTGTTCTATACCCTGGTCATTTTTTGGAGAGAAAGAGGTTCCAACCCAGGAAATCCATAAAGACTTCCTTCCAAGTAGAAGCTAATCTTGAAATCCAGGGCTTTTCTGAATCAGAGCTGCAGTCAGTACAGAAAACGTCCCCCTGTGAGAAGGGACCAAAGAGATAACTTCAGCCATTGGACTCTCAGAGCTTCCCCAGGTATGGCAGGAATACTCCAGCCCCACTGCTTGCACGCTCAGCCAAGGGGGAGCCTGCCTGAACACGTACCAAATCCACGAACAGGTAAATGAAGAATTAATTGAAGTAAAAACATGCTGTACTTAGTTACTCACTGGAGGAAAAAAGGTAAGAGCAGGAATAGAGCTCTGATTTATAATGGAAGCTGAAGCATTGTAACAGAAAAGCAGAAAGGTGGCAACATGAAAAGGCTCCTGCGCTAAGAGCACTAAAACATGATTTTCTTTTCAGCCTCGTGTTTGATTTCATCACGCATACACTGAACTTTCACATACGCCCATAGCTAAGCCTTTCAGAAGGACACACGCTTGATTCAAGTGGTGAAAACACCAGTTAAGTCACTGGGGTTGGAACACACAATATACAAAAATGTAAAGACATAAAAAGATGGAATTTAGCATTTTAAAACTTGCTGTTTCTAGCACCATCCTCAAGTACTAGGGATCCTTAGAAAAATATGGTTAGGCTTCTTATACTGCTGACTGCAGGCACATCTTTACCTCCCTCCTTTCTAGTTGTCACTTTCTCTCTGCTCTCATCCATTTAATGGCATATACACGAGCTTACAAGATGTATCTGACTCTCAGTCACATACACACACATTATTGCCAAATACTAAGAAAAGGATTCTGTGTCTCTGTGCACTTCGTTCTATGTTTGCATAAACTTGTCTTTATATGATGTACTGTTTATTTAAGTTTGGCATGATTGTGCTTTAAGAATTTATTCATCCTAATAAAAAACCCCAACCACCTCTCAGATATTTTCCTGCTTTGAGGTAAAATAATTTTCATTCTCAAAGGAATTAAACACTGTGGTTTGCCAAACTGGCATCTGGGGTGGGGACTGAGGGGCTGATCTAACTTTGCCAACAGAAATATTAACAAGGAGCTGGGCAATGGAAAAAATCCCCAGACAGCTACATGAGCTGAGTGATCATTTCCTCTTGAACTTGCTCACGGTGACAATTTCAGCAGCTGAGTCTCACTGACTCCAAAGCTAATGAAAGTCTCCTGTAACTGCTCTCATGCAAAATTCAGTTTCGTGATACTTGCAGCTGGCAGGGTTGCTAGTCATAGCGGAGACAGTACTAAGGAACGTATGTGAAAGAGCTCAGCTTTTCTGTGCTGAAACCTTATAATTTGTATTATCCTGCTCACCTTTCCATCTGTTTGCATCTTTTTCCCATCCTTCTGTTTAGTTTTATAGCTTCTGAGGCTTCTGAGTTCTCCCATAAATTTATGTTCATATTGCATTTGGTATCAGGAAATCACTCTTTTTTCATGTGATCATACTGCTAATAGTATGTATTATTCCAAAATATAAAAATTTGACCTATCTAGAAGAGCTTGAGTATCAAGTATTTGTACTCACCCAAAGAGGCTTCAATTCAGTTTATTGGGAAAGGGAGAATATGCAAGCAAGTTACTGACTTAACATGTGTACATCTCTGTGTACAGACACTGGAAAAATAGGTTGAATTAGCCAAATATATTTCCCCTTAAATTATTGATTAAGATTTAACAGAATTCTCATAATGTCTGTGTATGTTCCTGTTTCAAAAATGCTGCTATTTCCGTTTTCCGATTCAACACACTTCATCAAATAATAAAAGCACCAACAGAGCAAAGCAGCTAAAGCTGAGTTCTTTAAGAAAAGGGTGATGTATAGTAGCCTAAACAAAAATCAAGTTAAATTTGCATCTCAAACATTTACAAATAAGGTGTAACTTCTTCAGTTTCACTGAGATCTCATACACAGTGAGGTGCAGAAGAAAACACCCAAATATTAGTATGCTAGAGCTCCCACATTATCTAGAAATTATAAAAGTAAGGGTTGAATAAGCAGTTTCTTTTCTTCTAATTTTTTCTTTGTTCAGTCCATATTTTTCATAACAATAGTTATTGATCTTTTCCCTGTGCTCTTTCCTGCTAATCAAATTTTTCATTTCTTCTGTAAAATTATTTTGAACCAAAATTTAGTAGTGACTCTTTCAGACATCCTGGCAAGCTACTGTGTTTCTCTCCATTGTCTTCTTATATAAGCACAGTGGACAAAGTGTTTGTTGCTGTATGAAACACAGGACTTTGAGCTCTTTACAGGGGCAGAATGAAACATGCTATGCATAAAAAACAAAAGAAAATCCATAATGTACCACCTGTAATGCAATGCTGTCTACGTAGTTACCACTTTCTAGCATGGTTTAGGTCAAACACTTTCTCTACGGTCTTGGAGATAGTTTTTGATTTAAAGAAATTGTTTATTCATGGGGTGAGACTGGAACTGAAGTGGCCAGAATTGTATTCTTGACTTGATCATCAGCTTTTTTTTTGCTTTTCTGTTCCTCAGCAGAGATTGATACAACCTTTGTCAATCAAGAGAGGCTAAGCAGTTTCATAGATCCTTTATTCCTAGGACTTTGGCAGTGCTCCCGCTCCCTTAGTCAGCTTCCCCTACCCATGTGTTTCTCCAGCAAATCCACATCTGAGAAACGAGGAAACCCACCCAGTTCTGGGTAGGCTGCTATGGCCACATTGAGGTCCGAGGCCAGGAGCAGGCTCAGGACTTGGTGTCAGTACAACTGGTGTCACTGGCTGTGACAGTAGCCAAGTCCATAAGCTGTGTGTCTCAGCAGGATCAAGTAGCTGAAGTAAAGCACCATCCTGACACACCTCTAATTGTCCTGAGTTTGGGCCAGTTCCTCCTCTGTATTGGACCCTCTCCACCCTGTAAACATGGTTTGACAACGAGTGATGGAAAAAAACCATCACTCTGTTGTAACCATCTCAGAACCAGCTGCCCTTTTCTCACTGCTGAAATACAGATACAAGTCCTTCCTCAAGTGCTTTGACTAAAAAATCCAGCTTAAAGTCTTAATTTCATGATATTTCAAACTTGGCAGGAGCTGAGGTAGATGTCATTACTACGCAGTCATAAACCATCTCCTCCATCATACCATATCTTCCAACCACTTTCCAAGCCATGTTTGCTTAGGCTGCACCCTTATTCACCTTGTACCCACTATGCATTCCTCTCAGCTCACCCTCGGCTGAGGGGTTTCCAGTTGCCAATGCCATTGCTATACAGTTGCCCCTACTAAAGCCAGAAAGGACGAATACCAGGGTAAGCAGTCTTGTCATGAATAGTGGTTATTATGTACAGAAAGGAAAACATTGAAGTAATCCGAAACAAATACCTCTTTTCTGCAGGAAAGAAAATCAGTGCCGGAGACTTTGTATGTAAATGTTGGTTTGGAGAATTAAGCTTGTGTGTGAAATCATCTAGCATTTTACACAGTAAGTTTATAGAATCCATAAGTTGCAAATACTCCTTTAGAGATTTCAAAAGGGCCTTCATGTTTTTTAACAAGCTAGAACATTTGGGATCTTTCACAGCTGTTAAAGGATCTTCAATTTGGTATTTCACAATAAATTGAGCTACATAATATGATTCATTAAGACATTCCTGTGCACAGAAGTATTAAAACGCGTAGTCAACTTTTTAAAATGAGTGGTTTAGCCTGTTTATGCAAAGTGCCTCAGTATTATCCAACTGATCTTGAAAGGACCTCTTTAACCTAGAAACACTTCTGACTTCTGTTCTTGAGAATGAAAAAGCTGTGCACGTTTTGTTTAGTTCTTGGGGTTTAACTACATGAAAATACACAAGCATGGTAATATGTAGTCATTAAACTGCATTAAATCCCTCTAGGAACACTCTTATGCTGAATTTAAGTTGTTTTGCTCCAGCTAACTTATCTCACTTCCAAAATAAACTGAAATAAAACAAATTAAGGCAATTAAAAATAATCCTAAATTAACACCATTTTATTGCTGTAGGTATGGAGATATGTATGATTATGCGATTTAGGGTACTGACTGGAATGTTAATTTGAACACATTTCTCAAGGTGTCTGCCTGTAGACAAGCCCAGAGAGACACCCAGGCTATTTACACACCACTGTACGAAATAAGAGAATTTCCATTTATTTTAATTTGCTTGCATTGAAATTTATAAAACAAAGGGACAACTGATATAATACCATGTATTCATTTTTACAAGTAAAATTTAAGACATGAGGAACATAGCAAAAGACTTAACAGAAGATAAACTGTGGCCAAGATTTTCAAACATAAATGTCTAAATTAAGCCATCATGTCCAAAAAAATATTTAATCAATATCGGTTTACGAATATAAGACAAGCTCTCTAATGAGATTTTTCAACAACAGATGTTCAAGAGGTCTCTCTTCAAATCCCATTTTAGTTTGATCATGTTCAAGATGTGTGCCTGCCTTACCTCTCTTCAGAATTAACTAGTTAACCTGGCATAGTAAAGGTTTTCAACATTCATAGGGGTCTTAAAATAGCCACCTGAAATAACTGGTGGTCAGCGTGCAAAGCGGCAGCTCGTGGCAGAGCTGGTTTTTGCAGGGTAAGGTGGTGTGCAGGGGTCTGCCTGGAGGAGAGAAGGAGTCCCAAGGGTGACACCTCACTCAGGTGGTACAGCCATCCCCCGCAGCGCAGCCACCCTTCCATCATGCAGCTCCTGAGGCACGGAGGTCTCAGGCCACAGCGGGCTCCTGGCGCTCCTCACTGGGCCAGCAAGGGTGAGGGTGGCCTCTGCTGTTGGAGGGGAGCTCTGCTAGGTGGCCTGCAGCATCAGGCATGGGAGCTGCAGGTAGGGGTGAACAGCTTCCCTCTGTCAGGGATGATGATGAACAAGCAATTGGGAGGACCATCACAGAGCATCTGCAAAAGCAAAAGCCTAAGCTCTGAAAGAGTGAGGAGAATGGTAGAGAGTGGTTATGCAGGCAAAGGAGGAACATCAGGAGGTCACAGACCCCCCCATGAGGGGGGAAGCTGAGAGCATGTGTTTTGGGGCAGCTGAATTCCTTCTCTCTGCAGCTCTTCAAGCTAGGGAATAGTGTCAGAGCTTCAGTCACAGAGGAGAAGGAAGAGCTACCATCAGAGCCAGAAACTTCAGGTCTTCCAATTAAGACCATTTCTGAAGAAGAAGAGATGATGAGGAGAAACTTACTGTGCAAGACAAGTGGGAGTTTTGGCAAAGCCCTGCTTTGCTAAGGAGCTCCTCTATAGTAAAACATAAACAAACAGGACTAGATAGGAATATATTTTTACCTTCACAAGCAAAGCCTGCTCCTGGACCTTGGCACATACCTGTTTAGTTAGGAAAGACTATGGGAAGCAACAAGCTACAGGCATCTTAGATAAACCAGATGCATTCAGATCCATGGGACAACATAGGAGAGCTGCTGAAAAAAATTACCACCGTGACTGAAGTGCTGCTATCTGTAACTTTTTTTTTCTTTAAACTGACGCTCAAAGAGGTCACTGACAGCTGGAAGAAGGCTAAATACGCATCTTTAAAAAGCATGGGAGAAGAACCCAGGGAATGTTCAGTTGCTCAGCCTCACCTCAGTCACTAGGAGGAGACTGGAGCACACCCCCTTGGAATCAATTTCCAGGCACAGAAATGACAAAAAGGCAATTTCAGACACTGAACAGGAACCCCTTTACCAAGGGGACATTGTGCTTGACAAGGTGATTGCACAGTCACAGAATGGCTGAGGCTGGATGGCACCTCTGGAGATCATCTAGTCCAACATCCTCCTCTGGAGCAAGTTGCCCAGGACCGTGTGCAGTCAGGTTTTGAGTATCTCCAAGGATGGTCCTGGCCTCTCTGGCAACCTGTTCCAGTGTTTAATCATGCTTAAAGTGAAAGTATTTTCTCATGTTTAAATGAGATTACCTATATTTCAAATGGTGCCCATTGTCTCTTGTCTTGTCACTGGATGCAACTGAGCCTAGCTTTGGCTTCTTTACGCCACTCCATCAGTATTTATATACATTGATGTGACCTCCTCTGAGCCTTCTCTTCTCCAGGCTGAACACCTCCAGCTCTCTCAGCCTTTCCTCACATGATCACCTTTGCTGCCCTTCAGTGGCCTCTCTCCAGTACACCCATGTCTCTCGTACTCAGAATGCAACACTCTAGATGTGTCTCCTGTTGGCCCATTTCTCCAGCCTGTAGAGGTCCCTCCGCATGGTGGTATGACCCTCTGGTATATCAGCAACTCCTCCCATGATGGTAGCAGTCATCAGTTTACATTGATGGGTATAATCAGATAATGTTTCATCTACTTTCACACTGCTAGTTTTTCAAAACTTAGTTTACACACAAGGAAATTTTTCTGCTTTTTTGTTTAATATTCAGTAACATAGTTAATATGCATGGTTTAAGTATAATCTTTTTATATACAAGGACTGCAAAGGACCTTTTGCATCTCCAGAAGCCAAGTCTCTATGCAAAAAATGATGTATTGATTCTGTCTTGACCAAAGCCCTCCCCCTATTCAGTGTCTCTACTGCAAAGTATGCAGGGGAAGATTACTGACTACCCTGCATGCAATTAACAGGATCTGTATCACCTTCATTTTGGAGGGAACAAAAAAAAAGAAGAAAAAAAAAAAAGAAAAAGACATATATGACAGTCAAAGTGACGCATATTTTGTTTACTGTCTCCAAATCCTATACTATTAATCTCAAAATAATGATTCATAGGAGAAGGTCGGTACAATGTAGATTTGCAACAGATCATAGAAAACAGACTGCATGCATTTTTTGCTAATAGGGAAGGATGGAATTCTGGTGTCAAATTAGATCCCTCCTAATAGAAGTTAGAAAAAAAAAAAAAGTTGTTTTTATAAGAACTGAAACATACTCTTCATTTTATTTTTAGTCCCTAATATATTTTCATGCATTGCCACAAGAAATCTCAATGTTTCCAACTTGTTTCTACTCGTTAACATTTACCAGACATTTTTTAGAAAAGCTTAAAGAATTTGAAGACAGCAAGTGTACTCAAAAATAAAAGCTCAAATCTTTCTCCATCCTCCATAGAGAATTAAGAATTTTCACAATACTTTTTAGTGTACAAAAGACCAGTACAAGTATAAATATGACTAAGCCAAGAAAAACAGATTTAAGTGAGGCTTTTGGGGGCAGAATAGAAATGGGCACTGGCACTACCCATAACTCGTTACTTGTGTCACAGATGATCCTAGATGCTAACAAGGAACAAGGGATTCAAACCTGAATGCTCAGGGTGAACATTTTCATGCACTAGGAGGAAAGCATTAGAAACAAAGAGTATGTGTTAGGAAGCTATTGTCTCTCATACATTCTATTTTATTAGTCTCCTATACATTGTTTTCATTTATACTTCTTCTTTTATCTTTCTGTAGATAAGTGTTTGGGTTTGTTTTGGTTTGGTTTGGTTTTTTTTCCATAGACCTGCGCAGATAATATCTATCTTTATCCTTTAGCTCTTTCTTAAATAAATAGCTTGCTAAGTCAGTGTTGCTCCTCTTCATTTAGCTCTAATTATACCTTGAAAATGAAAGGAGAGGTGATGGGGGGGATGGAAGAAAAGTGAGGGAAAAGCTTTGTATATTCACCACAATTAAGTACAGTGTAACCGAAAATGGCAGTTTATTGACAGATGGACAAATTTAATTGCAGGTCCCAAGGGCTGCAATTCAAATTAGATTTAACATTATAGGGGATGACAAGGAATTAATCTTATCAGCACACATGCCTGTGCTGTGTTTGCTGTTACATACGCCTCTTTTCATCTGGTTGGCTTTAAATATGTGATGTTGGAAGAACATTTTCAGTATAGCTGGGTGACAGCACCAAAAAATTAATTTAAAAGTGGAATATAAAGGAGCAAAATGAACTTTCCTCTTGCACATGGAGAGATCATTCCAGGAGCCCAGAGAGAGAGAAAAGGTGATCTGTGGGTGAAGCAGGCGAAAGGCGTCCTTAGAGAATACCCAGCGCACAGCAAAAAGCTGGACACGCACTGTGTTTGGCAGCACGCTTTGGTGACAGTTGAAAGATAGACACAAGCCTGGATATGAGTTCAGCGATGAAACAGAAGGTAATATCTGGGGGCATGTGCAGGGGAGGAGACGTTAGAGATATGCCAGTTGTTCAGAAGGAAAGAAAAAAGCAGCACAGTGGGGAGAGGGCACTAAGCTCTCGAACCTTGCTGATGAGAAGGTCCAATAGAGACATGTTTCCTGGACTGTGGCTTCTCTATGGGCCTAGGAATCACCTCTATTATCATTTTAAGTTGAGACCTTTAACACTAACAGATTGGGTATGCAGGCAGGGAAAGGGAGGGATGAAGTAGCCAGGGTCATGGAGTGTGTAGGCAGCTGATGAAAGACCTCACAAGAGCAGATGAAGTCACTAAACCACTGAGGACAGAGGAAGGAAAAATGGGTCAAGACCAACAACCTGAGGTTTGGAACAAATCGTACCACAACTATAAGATGTAAATGTATCAAATGAATGGACTGAGACATAAGTTCTATATAAAATAATGTATTAAATACCCTGCAATTACCACGCACATTGAGAAACTGCTAATATGTTAAAATCAGAAAATACCATAAAAAAAAATAATTCAAAAGCTTTCTAAAAGGTTTTTTAACATATATATGCAGATTTGTGCATCATCAAATCACTCCATGTAAACGTAATTTTGAAATTTCAGCCCAGCTGGTGCCTTTATCTCTGAGGAGGGGTTTTTGTGGGGTTTGGGTGGGGGATTTTTTGGTGACATCTGTCACTGGTTTTACAATGTTTTTCAGAATGGACTACTAATTGGAGGTTCATTAATCTGGAATTCCCAGCCTAAGAAATATAAGTGAAGTATAATTGTAGAAAGTGTTGAGTGAGTGGATGTCTCAAATACAGCCTTCCTAAGGCGTATCAAGCAAGCATCTACAAAAGTTGCATCATTTCTGAAACTCTTGTCCAAGGAGTTTCATCTGTTTCAAAGCAGGTTTTGAGGAAGGTCTGTAAATGAGGGGAGGAAAACAGAGATCCAAATATCAGTGTTTGTAAGACTGAGGGATTGTTTTCTTGTGTGTAATATGGCCATAAATGAATGGCAATCCACCGATAGCTGCATGCATTACTTTCCACTGGTTTCCCTTGCCATGGAATTCTCTTTGATCCCTCAGGCTCACTTCCTATCCTTTCACACTTCATTGTATGTGACTTTGTTACAGACGGACAAGTCCTAACCCTTAAACAGTTTCAATGCCTTTATCTGGTTATAGCACAAAGTACTGAGAAGGAGGTGAGATTTGATGAAGAATTTTGACTTCAGAAGGCTTGTAAATACCTCATGGAGTGGTTTACACAACTATGCCTTACTATGTTACACACGGTCTGTTGAATGCCCTGAGGATTTTGAAAGCGCTGAAGTGAATTTAGATGTGGAAAAGCCTTAAACAATAAACCTTAAAGCTTCTTTAGTCCAAACAGCAGTTCATCCTGTCCATATTCACTTGACATATACAAAGCAATGATTTTCTAAAAGAAAGTCACATGTGATCTTTCTATATTGAGTAAATCCCTCCACCTTACCAAATGTGACTTTTTTTTCCCAAACTTTCCTCTCTTGCAAACCTCCCATATGCTGCTTCTTAAGGAAAAGAAAAACTATCGTTCAAAGCAAGCCACTTCACTGTTGTTTTGTTCACCTCTGAAACATCTTTTCTTTTGAACAGAACATAGTGCTTCAGCTCTCAGAAATCTAGTCGGGGCATTTCATCTGTCTGAAACAGCACTAACACCTTGCTATGTGACGCATTTCTATTCCCATTAAATTTCCACTGAGTCAAGACTGTCATCTGTGCCACACAGTTGCAGTAGCCCAGCTACAGCTAATAGTGCCATCCTCCGTAAGACCCCAAGTAATTCTGTAGAATCTTCTGCAGATTGGTTCTCCCTTGCTTTTAAGAGACTTCTGCATTAAAAGCAGATTTCTCCTAAACTTTGTATCATGTTATAATTTTTTGAAGCAAATCTTATAAGAATATGCCTAACCGAGGTCTTTATAATGCAGCCTGTACAGCTACAGTGTCTCATGCTCATTTCCGTTACTTAGAGGTCCTGTGAGAATCTATGGCTAACGGTATGAGATCCCTTGTCACCACTGCAGGGTGAGAGTTTGGCACACTGTGATGGAGTGCACCTTGTTTGTACTGTTCTTGGAACAAACCTAAAAACCTTTCTAGATAGTTTCTTCATTATTTTACATTTTTAACTCACTTTTTAGTGCCTGTAATAAACTGTCCCGGTAGAAACTATATGTCAGTGTAGGTACAGGAATAAAAACACATTCAAATATTGAAGACGATAGATCCAATTTTATTTTTTTTTTACCCCAAAGCAGATTACACATGACAGTATTTAATGTGAAATGTTGTAGATGTGGGAACCGAGACACCCATATGTAGACAGAAGCCCAGACACTTACTTATAGTTAGCAACCATTCAGCATTGACTCAAACCAACACATTTCTTTGTCTGCTTTTTGTTAGTTTGCTATTGACTTCCATGAGAAATGGAGCCAAATCTGGGGGCAGTCTGTTCCTTCTGGTTTGTGTTACACAGACACTGTTCATTCAGCCAAGGAAGATTTGATGAAAAGAAGCAGTAATTGAGAATTATTAAGTTTTTTGCAGTGGCTGAGTTCTGAACACATTTACATAGCTGCCTGGAGCTGTGCTGGTTTGAGGAATGGAGAGTCACAAGTTGTCACTCCAGCCTTGAAGGAGCAAGGAAGGTTTGAGCAAGAGAAATTGTGCCAAGACATTGTTTAACATTTGTCCCTTCCTCAACAGGGACCTGACTTTCAGTCAGCTGAAATCAGTGAGGGGTTCCCATGCTGTTATAACAAAACAAATGCTATGGTTCCCCAGTGCTGCTACTACAAAGGTGACACAGATGAGAGCTTCCCTGATTTATGAAATAAAAGACAAGAACTTGCACAGACATATCCATAAGGAGAATGGGGAAAAGAAGAAAAATCCAGTCCTCCATGGACAGCACAGCCTGTGGGCTCTTTTATCAGTGGAAAGGACTTTCAGCTCTTCATGTGTCTGTGAAGGACAATGCTTTATTCTGTGAATGCTGTTGAAAGAAAAGGATCCTTGAGAAAGTAAAGATTTTCCCCTTCATGGCAGTCCTTCCTTGTGGGAAATTGAAAACATGCAGTGAGAGGAGACTGAGGAGAACAAAAGCTGTGTAAGAGGCAAGCTGGAGTCAACAAAAGAGAAGTGAAGCCAGAAAGACACAATAAATATGACATTAGATTGAAAGAACAAATCTGAGAACAAACTCAAAATTGTAGGCCAAACTAGTTTCAAACAAACATGTTCAAACCAAGGGAGAGAGGTACAGATGACGAAAGGAGAGAATGATGTGGGTAAAAAAGTAAAGAATTAAAAGGTCCACCATAAGTTGTGTAAAATTTGCTTGCAACATATTCATGGCCATCCCTTGTCCTGGTGGCTTCACATCAGGAATGTCCACAGAGAAGGGACTGCATCTTTTGGCCCTCCCCTACAGCTGCCTGAAGGTTACTGCTTCAGCTGTACCGGCGCAGGACTGAAAACGATGTGACCCTGTGCTGGGCCTCCCTCCAGCAACGGGAATGCAAGTAAAAATCAGCAGCAGAAGTAAAAGATCTGTTTCAGTCTTTGACATCCTTTTCTGACCCCTCTATTGAATTAGCTTTCAGAATGAGCAGTGGGACCAGACCTCACTCACAGCTACTGCAACAACAGTTCATTTCAATAAATAAATCTCTTCTACCCCACCCCGGCCCCCCCCAGCCCCAAAGTGCTTCTATCTTACCCAAAGGGTTGTCAAACTTGAAATTTTCTTTAGAACAACTCCTTACAGCTAACAGGCTAACGCAACATTATTAAAGCTTTTCATTTTCAGCACTATTTCCCTTGTTTTTCTGTCTATTTAATTAAAAAAAGGAAACATAAAATATGTTCAGCAGTGACTGTGGCAACAGACCAAAGCAATCTGAAGTCTTATTACTAAAATTAACTGTTGATTGCCCATTGGTAGGACCTCATTAACACTTTGATACTTGGGCTGGACGTATTTTACCAAAACCAATGCAACAGGCCACGTAGGCAGAAAACTCATCCGTTTTCCTGCCTTGCAAAAGATCTTGCGCGCATTTACCCCTGAAGTGAGCAAGACAGTGGTCTGCAGAGGCCCTGGAGTGCTCTAGATGGGGCCATGCCTCCCCATGCCACCACGGTGTCCCTGCTGGCACCGGCCAGCCCTGGCTGCCAGCTCCCCTGCACAGACAGCATCCAAAGCACAACCCAGTTCTTGCTTCAGACTAGATAAAAGCGCATTTCTTTTCTCCAGGGTGTTTTGTTCTAAGTAAACGCTATCCCTAGAGTATTGTAACAGCAACAACAAATCTCTGAATGCTGGATTTTGTAAAGGGCATTTGCAAACATGTGAGATTTAAGCACTCAAAACAATTCAAATCCTGGCACATTTAGTTGGAGCACACAACAGCAAAGCAACTTGCCAGTCCATTATTTTTGCAAAAACTTTGAAGACCCAAACAAGACCTCAAACACCCAGAGGCAAAGAATTTCATTATGCAGTGTGTAGAGATGCTTTCAAGATGCGCTGATTACCATAAATACAGCAGGTAAATAAACTAGGCAATTTGCCTGTGGTCTAATGAAAACAGGCAGCCAGTTTTATTTGTGAGTTCACTGGATGTGCTGATAAAATCTTGCCTGATATACCACCGAGCTATTACAAAAGGAACTAAAATACATCATTTAAATTAAATATTTTCCTTGTCTGGGAAGAGAGATCCTTCTAAGAGGAACTATCACAAGAAGAGCAATCCTATGCTGTGGGCTTTACAGTGATCAGTGAAGCAATGTGGTAAAGTTTTTCACTCAACACTGACCCTGTCAATAAGAAAGCAAAAAAAAACAACAGTGAAATCTTTTTTGGATTTGCAACAGCAAAGAGAACATTTTGCTCTTCATTTAAGCGTCCACTTCTCTGCCTCCCAAAATGCCTGGTTCTCAGGCACTGGTTTAATGCAATGCAGGTGGGGTGGTGAATCACCAAGAAGTCCATCAAGTTCTATTGATTTTTTTTTGGTGAGTCTGCATGGCTCCTTAGACTGCACTTACCGAGTATTTTGGGAGAACAGTCAGTGAATGTGGGCTGAAATCTTTGGAATTCACTTAGTTTAGAAAAAATGGTTGAATCACAATAGTCAAAAATAATTCTGTAGAAATGGGAAAAAGCACTATAAAGTTCTTAGAGATGGAACGAAACTCAGAAGTGATGTTCCTATTGCTAGGTAATCAGTTTGCAAGCCTGTAGTCATGAAGCCTTTGCCAACATTAATCCAATTTACAATCTGATTATTCATGTTTCACAGCTGATCTTTTCACAGGTTTCAGAACCTGATTTCTGTAGTTGCTTTTCAAACACAGGTTGTCCAATGCACAACATATTAAAGGTAGGAAAAAAATGTTCATCAATATTTAGAATTTAATTGAACATTTCCTAAATGTAACAACATTAATACATTCCTGGAAGACAGACAATTAAGATCAAAGAACTAAACTGAAAAAAATGGAAAACTAGGTTTCAGTAAGAGAAGCACCTTTATGTTTTTTTTAAATGTTTACCTGCTTATTCCCTGATTTTGCATTTTACTTCATGCTGAATGTATTAAGCTATGCTTGAGTGGGGCTTCATGAGCTCTTCTGCTCACTCTAATTCATTGCTCATAAGGTTGTACCATGATCTTCTAATGGGCAGAAAAATGTTTGATTTCTAATTATAGGTCTACATCTTTCCTCTGTCACAGAGACCAGAACTCCAAGAAGAGAGCGGTAAGCAGAATCAGACCTGACTGACAAAAAAATTGCTGCATGGTGGCAGTGAGACCGTATGGACTCTAAAGCAGTTAGGAGATCTCTAGTTCTATGTTTGCTCCGTAATGGCAGCTGCAGAATGAGTTTATAAAGGATGGTGGAAGTGTATTGTGTAACACACTGTACAAACAGAACAAGGACAATCCTTGTCTTGGAAAGCCAGCCTTGGAAATAAAGAGGAAAAAACAATGTTTTATAAAAACAGTGGTCATGTAAATTCCACGCTATATGGCTTTCTTTATATAGTTTTCAGCTGAAAGTCATTTGGCTAGGAAAGATAATTTTCTGAGAAAAACTAGTTGAACTAAAGGACTAAAGAAAAACAGAAGATGTTTTCAAGGATGGGGTTATAAGTGAGGTAGAAAATAAAGGAGACTGTCCAAGGCAAGCAAGGTAAAGAGTTCATGGACAGGGTGGTCTGGAAAAGGCACAGCAGGACAGACTGTGGGCATGATGAAGAGTTTTGCATGATGGCACCCCTGAGAACACAGTTCTCTGCTGCAGCACCTTCTGGAGCTCCATTCTGCTTGCTTCTGCTTGCCCTCATTCACCTTCCTCAGACACCATCTCCAGGGAAAATTAGCACTGCCCTACTTGAACTGTGTCCATGCTCACACCCTTCTCTGTGATGGCAAATGGATATGAAGAACTTGCTACCCTGCAGACATCTGAAGCCAGGATGTCTGGAAAGAGAAGTAATCTTCATCGAGCTTTGTTATCTTCACCCTCTGTTGTTTGCTGTGGGCTTCCTTTGCTACAGGGGGAAGTCCAAGAGCATATTTCCTTCATACCTTTTTTAGTCTACTTTTTTTTCACTTCTCCCAAGCCTAAACCAGTGTTGTTGAAAATGCTTCTAGTTT
>VYXH01000819.1:447255-485831 GCA_013397275.1 Burhinus bistriatus | reverse complement strand
GTTGAAAATGCTTCTAGTTTTAGGAGACACATTGCTCTCCATCCACCAATAGACCTATTACTCTGTTTCTGTCCCAGTTCAAGCAAGTTGTTTCAGACACCAGTAACCATCCCAAGGACGCTGCTCATTCAGCACAAAGACAGTAAGCAGAACCCGAAAACTCTTGCAAGCCATTATTATTACCATTATTATTATTATTATTATTATTATTATTATTATTATTATTATTATTATTATTATTATTATTATTATTATCCTCTTAGCATTCAAGACATCAAGAAAAATATTGAAAGGGATACAACAAAGGAAATTGAAAGTAAGGAGGAGTATGACTTTAGGGTACTGCTCAGGTGAATGGTATCTGATTGGATTGCACCTCTCAGGATTCCCCATGGATAATGCCAAGCTGTTGTTCAACTGGAATAAACCTTACCTGTTTTCACCTGCCTTTCAGGAGCACTGTCCTGCAAACTGCAGCTGTCTAGCTGGATGAGCCCTTGACCATTCCAACTTTGACAACATTTCTATGCTGACATTTTCAATGGCAAGCCCTCGGACTTGGATTTCTCTTTACATGGTTAAAGTAGTCAGAGGAGAGGAAGAGTACAGGAAGCAATTTCCCAACTACCTACACAAATTACACTCAGAAAATGTCAGAACGAGCGTTGCTGATTAGTGCTCCAGACTGGAAAGGGGTATACCTAAAGACTTGCTACTGCTCAGCAAGAAGACAGCAGATTCAGGGGCGGAAGGAGGGGTAAGAGAACAGAACTAAAGAACAACCCTTCATGTAAACAACACTCAAATGCTTGTGGGGAAAAAGGACAAAATAATCACAAATCTAAGAGCACTTCTGCTAACCTACCTCAAACTACAATGTGTAGGGAAAAATTTGCATGCACAGTGAACAAATTTGGCCTGATGTTAGAAGGCTGCAAGACATCTCAGTTGGCAAAAAGAGGGAAGTCCTGCCAGGCAAGAGCTGCAGTGTGTCCATACTTCCATCCCACATGGTAGCCATGGTCTGCTCCAGACCCCAAGTTCAGAGCTGTCACTGACAGAAACACAAAAAAAAATGAGGAAATCTTCCAGAGTGCTTCATAGCGGATAAGTACCTAAACTGGTATGAAAAACTACGTAAATTTCCTCATTTGAAATAACACAAGGAATCTGGTTTGGGGCATAAAACTAAGAAAGTGTAACAGGAAATAAGCCTGGAAAAGTTCATATTACTTTGCTCAAAAGAACCATTTTTTTAGGTAAACTGTGACGATTGCTCAAAACACCACTCTATGGGTCATATTTTAGTTTACTAAATTGGCAAGGCACCTATCAACAAAGAAAAGCTTACATCCTGGGTTTTGGGTAGACATCAATAAAACCCCACAGAAATAATCAGCTGCGCAGTCTTGGGTTCTCCATATTAATTCAAGTCACAGTTTCATAACATGCTGCTATGAAATGTGCTATATCTGCGTGAAGCAAGTTAACCTTACCACAAAGAGTCACCAGCTGCTGGCTACTCTCAATGGCACATTGCAGAATGTGAAAGAGACAGCGGGTCACAGAGAGAAGAGCTGACCTTTACTACAAGGTATTATTTGCTTTATAAAGTCTATATGGCTAAAAACATACCCAGTTCCTGGCAGTACCACCTCCACCATAAAACATTTTAAAGATGACACTATAGTATTTTGTATCAAAATAAAACATCTTTTCTGATGGTTTTCTGTGAAAAGTACAGGTGTCTGCATACCTTCTGCTATGTTATTTGGAAGACTATAAAGCTATATAAGTATAAATAAATTAGAATTTGATTTATAATAATTAGTTCAGACTTCTCCAGAATATTTTTAATAAACAGTTTTCTGTAAATTATTAACCTGGAACATAGGAAACTATTAATAATATTAAATGCTTATACTTGGCATGAAGGTAACCTACCATTTTGTAGAAAATAACGGGCATTCAGAATCACATCTAGAGCTGGACTTTTCTCTGTTCTAGGATTACTAGCAGCACTCTGAACATTTTTCACATTCAAAATAGAGGCATAGATTCAAAGTCTCATAAAGCTATTATATATGAAGGTAAATCTCTAACATTAGCCTATGTTTAATTTCTACACATCATGAGTTTGGGAAGATAAACTGTTCTTGTGTAGGACAAACATTATGTTGGCCCTGAAGGAAGGCAGTAAATTACTAGCTGATTACTTTAATGACATATTATGGGCTCAGAAGTTATTGTGTATAGTAATATTTTTCATAGTTCAAAGACACTTTCATAAATACCATAGGAGAAAGAGCTTTATTGAAATGATCTTTGCAATGGGTTACTTCTCTTGAATTTGCTACAGCTATCAGTATGAGAAAGTACTGGATTTTTTCTACCTAACTTTTTTTTTTGGAATGATGTGAAATAGAGGAAAGAACTGCCCATGGCTGACTTCTTCAGAAAGCTTCAAAAGAGACATCTAAAAAGATGTATTTGTCCTACTACATCACTGTGGTTGAAATTTAATCTTGTGAATCATCTTTTCCAGTAATTGAAGCAAATTTAAATCTAATATTAGCTGGTGTAAGTCTGCCATCAATAACTTGCAATGGAGTTGTATTTGATTATGCCCAGGGTGAATCTGACCTTTTCTAACCATCTTATGGTTGGAAAATTATGTTTATTGTCACCTGATGTTGGTGAAAATGATAGATGCTTTAAGAAGCTTGAGGAAAGAGTACGTACACAGTAATGTTGACTTAGGATATTCTCTTTGAATTCCCACTGGAGAGTAGGAAGATATTCACTTGTCCCCTCACCTTCTCTTCTTTTTGAGTTTGTTGCCTTTTCTAGCTTCTCTGGGAAAATCATATTCCCCTCACTTGCTTGTGCTAGAAGTTCTCAAGACAAGCAAGGTGGTACATCCCATTCCCCTTTTGCTCAAACCTTTCCTGTGTCAGTGTGCAATCCTTTCCAGCTGGACTCAAGTGTCTCTTTTATGTCCTTTATCGTGCGCTATGGCACAGATCAACATCAAGTTCCAAAGCAGTGACTGCAGATTTAGCAAGATGCAGATTTCCACTACTCTTCTTCACATCTTGAAGAAGCTTCCTAAATTCACTTGTTTGAACCTTCTGTATTTTTCTGTATGTTATCTCCATTTGTTACTTATCTGGTTTGATCTGCCTGCTATTCAGCTGAGATTTTGAACTCCTCCCATATGTTACACTACTGACAACAACTGTCATATTTGTTAAGGAACAGAAATAATGCATGAATGATATACTGGACTGAACTACCTGTCCTGATCCAATTTTGGGAAGCTTTCGTTATGATCCCAGGGACGAGATTAAGACACTGGATTGAGTCAAATGTCACACAACCTTTTCAGCTTTATTTTCAATTAACAGGGAGGAAGGAACTACATAGAGACAACTGGGGAAGGTGGGAAGAGCAAAGGGAAGAGAGGGGAAGAAGAGAGAGAGAGAGAGAGAGAGGTTTCAAGTCGGGGAGGAATCTGGCTACCACCTCTCTGATTCCAGCTGTTAGCTTTGTCTATGGGTTCCAGGCGTTGCAGGCTTCATCAAAGCAGGTTCCAGGAGACACATGAGGAGGAGAGGAAGAAGGAAAAAGCCTCCTCACTGGAGCACGCGCTCCCTTTTTATGGGGGGTCTCATGCTCATGCGCAGATTGCGATTGTGTACGTGCAGTTCATGCTATACGTGTTGCCACCTCAGGAAGCCTCCTTCTGCTTTTCCCCCGCTCTGGTCCGTGCGCAAGCGCATGGTGATGTTCATCTGCAGACTGCAAGGATGGTGCTTTCTGGAGCAGGATGCCAATGTTGGGAAGTGACGGTGCAATGGCAATGTTGAGACAAACCACATTCAGTAACAATCCTCTACAATACCTTGAACCTATTATTCTTCTATGCAGGAGTCAATGCTTCCTAAAATCTGATGGTGGTCAACAAAGATTTGCATTGTTCATCATAAAGGTACTTTGCTAACACTTTCCTGCAAATTCTTATGTTTGCATTTATCTTATCATGAAGCTCAGCTGGCCACATATCAGCAATTATATCTGTTTATCCTCATCCAACTCTATACTAGCAATAACTAAGCAAAGACTGTCTCTTTATATAATTCTTTAAGATGCATGTTAAAAGCTCAATAAACAATGCAGTTCATGTTATCCTATGAGCTTCTGCTGGATCTGCTCCCAAATCTTAAATAGGTTTTTTCATTTCTTGTCTTTGGAACATTACATCATAGTTTCAATTAAACTTTTAATCTTTCTTGAAGATAGCTATTTAACCTATATTTTCCCTTCCTTGATTTTATAATCTAATTCCTAATAGCAACTCCTTTGGGTCTATTGTATGCTTTTGTATTGCTCAAATACATTGATATTGCACAGTTAACAGCAATTAATGGTATTCCTTTGTCAAAGCTAGTTACCATCTACTCAAACTAAGTAGGGGGTTTTTTATCATTTTCTGGTAAATTATTGCCTCTAACTCCTACCTCACTTGACTAGCTCTTTGATTAATATCCCTTACTGTGGGACATTTGATGTGCCCAGAACTTGTAGAAATTTAGCACAGGCTTGCTGGAATCACAGAGAAAGGACTGTGATACCACGTGTGTGAAGGGTAGGCATATTTAGATCTTAGGCATTGATTGCAATGAAAAGAGCATTCAAGTAAATGTTCTATACACTGTAGAAATTGAGTTGGGGTCATCTAATTTTTAGACTGTTATATTTTAAGCTCTCCCCACAGCAGCAAAAAACTCAGAACTGGACTTCACTACAAAATGATGTAAGGCTATCTAAGGCAAAGGTATTGGATATGTCATTGGTCAGGCTGAACTGGCACCGCTGCTGACAGCAGCTATGGCTGATTACTGGTGATCACGTAAGTAAATAAATCACTAGAAAGATAAAGAAAGAAAAGCAGTGTAGGCAGCAGGAACTTTCCTCATTGGAATTTTCCAGTGAGTACAGTAAGCAGGAAGCAGAGAGGCAGCCAACTGTATGTCAAGGCACATCATTCAGGGCTGTGTCCAGCTGAAGCCATAACTGGGGATCAGACCTGATGAAAACTCTTGACATCCTCTAGAAAAAAAATTGCTTTTATTAAAAATGGATATCACAATCATTTTGCCCATTTCAGGTTTCTCTGCAGCTTTAGGCTTTCCTTGCCCCAAGCTCCTGGTATGTCCCAGCTGAAAGAGTCACCCAGCTAACATCAGTGTGACATTACCAGCACCAATACAAAGGCTGCAAGAGAAGACACTTTCATTCCAAACACAACTGTTAGTGCCATCAGATAAAGCAACATGCAGAATCCAAGACTCAGACACAGCAGAAAGCAAAATTACAACATCCTGATGCAGACTGATCTTGGCTAGAATCACTCTTCTGTGTGGAAAGCATGAAAAACACTTGAAAGCCTGTCCTTAAGACTCAAAAAAATCCACAACCCTTGTCAAGTTTCCCAGAGGGCTAAACCAGTATTTAGGACTTGGTGAGTTTTTGCTCAGTAGCTATGGTTAAAAAAAAGTAGTTAAGATCATTTTGGAAGTGCTCACGACTTTGCAATGAATTTTCCACAGTTTCAGTTTTCAAAACATGAATGAACTAGATTTGTAAAACATTAAAGGAATAGTGGTACTGTTTCTACCCTCTTTCACCCGGGGATAAAGTTGTTAGAGCACTCACCAAGAGCGGAAAGACCCAGCTCCCCAGGTGGCAGGAGGCTGAACCTGCATGTGCAGAAGGTACTGTGATATTTGGGGCAAGGTTCCTGGCAGTTCCTCTTACTGAAGCTATTCCACTCTCAAAAAGACCCTCACGTTTTCTTTGGACAGGAGAGGAGGCAGGTGAATGCTCTCCCCCAGAGACAGTCTGGTGCAGTCCCTCTTGAAGGGATGGGTATGGATAGCCTGGGCAGCAGTGCACCTATGTGGAGAGGGGCAGCAGTCTATGCTGTCTGCATGACACAAGGACAGTGTAACACTTCCCAGAGTAATTCACAGTTGAGAAAAAGATCTCCAGGACAGATTTACCTCCTGAAAGCTTCATACCACTGGGGAAGTACAAACTTCTGGTCCAAATGAGCAGACCAAGCCCAGGACAACGTAAACCCTCCAAACTGCCTTTGATGGAGACATGAGGAGCATCTGCAGCAGCTCTTTCAATCTACTGATCGGCTCCATTAACCACTAATGCAGACATGGCCATATGGATAGATCTTATTTATGGTAGATCACCTTGAACAAAGAGGTTAAGTGCAAACTACACAGACTGTACTATGGTAGAGTGGTCAGGGTGCTCTGGTGGGAGAAGCAGGTTTGAGCTGGTGAGTTCCACTTTATCCCAGCAGCAGCTAACAAAAGGCAGCTCCAGACCTACCTTTGTGTAACCAGTGCTGTAATCTACCCTTTTGTCACACTTCCTTTTTTCAGCCTGAGTTTTTTTGTTTCAGCAAGAGAAACCTTGAAGTGTTTTCATTTGTTTCAGGTTATGAAATCCAAAAGAGACTGTTTCAGTTGCTTTGATGTGGCTGCTAGGTCAAACAAAAATGTGATGACACTACCCTATTCTAAGTGTCTTGTCTTTTTCAGATAGGACTTAATATTCTAAATCATTTAAGCATTTTAAGGCATCTTATCAGACAACTAAAAGCATCCCTGTAGCTACTGTTAGTTTGCATAAAGGTTTAATGTTTTTGTAGCTTAAAGCACTACTATCTGAATACATTAATTGAAATTCTAACCCATTACCATGGCAATGGAAGTGTTACCTTTGATTTTGGAAGGGCAAGGTTTTCACTCTAAATACAGAGGTTTTTCGAATCATTAAGGTATAATTGTGATTCATAACAAGATCATTTGGATGCTTTTAAATACTTCTCTTGGTATTTCATTTTGAGTTTAATTAATGCAAACATCTGAATATGCCAGGACAAATTAGATGAAGATTTTCCAATTTTATAAATAATTCACTATTATTATTTAGATAAACTATGAATAGAAGGAGATGATGTGGTTGAAATAAAAATTAGTTGAAGTAATGTGTTACTGAACCAAAGTTATTGGCTTGATACACGTTCCTTTCTGCAAAACTTCTAGGTAAAACTGACAGTGAGTTCTAAAAATTTTGTCAGGTACAAAATATTCATTTACTCTTTTCACTCTTTTTTTTTTTTTATAATCCACCAAAAACATGCAGGTTTTGGTGCATTGGCTATGGGCAAGAAGCTCGTGGTAAATCACACTGTGCAATAAATCACTGGAAATTAGACTGAAATCTGAACAGATTAAAAGGAGAAGTATTGAAAGAGTAGATGTTTGAAAAGAAAAAGGTAGTGATTGTGTGATAGAATCTGAGCAAAATACACAAGGAAAAAGTGCCAGATGTTAAGAAGGCTATAGCCAGGGATGGAACTGGGTCAGAATAAAAAGAAAAGTCATCAATTTTCAGGACTGTTCCTGTGTGTCTTTTGGAGAAGGCGTGTCTGGTGCCTTAAGACAGCAGGTAGGAATGGGATGCAAGGGAAAAACGTACTTGACGGGAATTCCTGCCCTTGAAAGACCTTATCTGGAGAAGCAGATCTGCTTATGTACCAAAAGCAATATTAGGTGCTAAGTATATTTGGGCCAGCTGAACACATTGGTCCAAAGAGCAACAGTTTGCTTACCCTACTATTTCATTTGTATGTTCTTCCTACAGAAGCATTACACTCTCATTTCTTTTTGTCCCTGGACTGCAAAACAACGTGAGAGACATGAGTAGAGAAGCAGTTACTTGTCATGTCGTGGCTGATACAAACTATCATCTGTCCCCTATGTTGTGCAGTAGATGTTTATGGTCTTGGAGATGCCCAAGGAACTCAGGAGGTGGCTCAGCAGCTACTGAATGGGTCTGTAGCCCTGTACCCTGTTCAGTGAAAATGAAGCCATTTTATTGGCACTTCTTACTCCTCACAAGTATGAGGGGTAGCACAAAATAATGGAGAATCTGAAGTGTTTTCTTTAACATCCTTGACTGTGTCCATCGTTTAATCTGATTTTTAGATTTCCTCTTTTATGTTGTGTTCATGTAGCAGCTTTGCTGGTGCTTTGAAGCTTGAAGTAGTTCTGCAGTCATTTTATCACTGTATTTAGGGAAAAAAACCTGCATTTTTTAATGAAAGTAGCACAGTGTCTCCTCCTGGATCTAGCTGTATTTTTTAAAACAGCATTAGTCTTCTTCATAAGAGTAGTCCTTCATGCTAAGTAAGTATGAGCTGATCAGTCTCTAGGCTTGTTTTGAATAGGCCCACCAGAAGTATCTGCCGTTCCTGCCACATGATCACTTCAATAGGTTTCTCAGTACTTGGGTCTGTTCTCCAGGCTAGTCCATTTGATTAAAGATAATTAGCACTTGAACATTTTCTGTTTAAAATCCCAGTCAGCTGTGATATTTTGCACACTGGCCACAACTACAGCCGACTGTGTACTTCATTTTTTGGTTCATGGTTACCCAGCACAAAAAGAAAGATCCCAGCTTGTCTGGAGATTTCTGCCTGGAGAGTTTCTCTTGCAGGAAAACGGTCTTTCAGCAAAGTAGCTGAAAGCTCTTTGCTGCTCTTGCTCAACAAAAACATTAAAGGAAGGAAATATAATTGGTGCCATTCAGCATGGTCTTACAGAAAACAGGTTTTGTCAAACATGCTTGATTTAATTCCTTCAGGAGACTACAAGTTTGGTCAATAAAGGTAACTGTGTAAATGTGATAGACATTGTAAACTATTTGCCTTGGTGCCACATACATTCTGATAACAGCAAATTAGAGTGGGGCCAGCAAACTATATTTCACATATATTAAGAACCATCTAATAGATAGATTTTTTAAGTAATCATCAATCATTTCATGGACTTCATTACAGCGGGGTTTTCCTGAGAGTGAGATTAATCCGGAGGCTATCCAAAATCATTTGTTGGGATGAGGATAAAAGTATGCTTACAATTTACAAAATATAAAAGGGGGGGGGGGCTAAAAATTGTCTGAATGAAGTTTAGAAAGCTGTGTAGAGAAATCTAGATTTCCTTGTAAAATGAAGTCCGTTCAAAGTGTATTTTTGTATCATTTCAATCAAAATGATGTCTAGAAGTAATGTATGAAGAGCAGTACTATAGAGTGGGAACTGTGTTTTGGAAACCAGGTACTTCAGGGTAATAGTGCATAAGTGTTTTACTTGTAAGCTCCCTGAATGATGCTAAAAGGCCTATTAGTAACCCTGATATGACTCAAACACATCCCATATCTTCTCTTACTTTCTCCTGTCTCAGTTTTCTCTGAGTTCTGACCTTTACACTTCCGTTGGATACAGAAGCAACAACTAAAAAAAAAACCTCAGAGGTGAGCAGTTCTTTTACTTCTAGTACACTGGTGACAATTTGGGGCTAAGCAGCTCTCCTATCCTAAACCATGTGGGACATCTGGTAGTTTACTTGAAATAGACCAATGATTTCTGACAGCTCCACATTCCACTGATTTTACAGACATAATTTCCACAGGAATCCCTTTCCATAAATGCCCCAACAACCTTGAAATGAGCACTCAAAACTGATCTTTTTTAATTGCTCAAGCCACAAGCCATAATTACATAATTCCTTCTGATTACCAAAGCACACTAGACTATTAAAATCTATGTATTGCAATCTGAATAGATTAGCCTTTAGGACATATTAACATCAGATTTCACATGATATTAAGTAATAAATTAGTCTAGCAAATGAGTTCAAATTCTAATTACCAGATAGTCATTAGATATGTCCAGTTACTCATATCAGGGAGTACTGGGGGGGAGGGGGGGGGGCGGTGATTAACTTGTCAGGGAAATGCAGCTGTAAAAGCAACATTCTCTCGCTATCTGACAGCATTTCAGATTCTAACTCACTCTAAGATGTCAAATACATCCACAAGCCCAAACCAAATGAAAGCTCTGTTGTATTATGCAAAATGTATACACAAGGCAGGAGCAAATCATTGCCCAGAGTTCCTGCAGTGCTACTGTAAGAAACATTTCATCCACTGTTTTAAACATCATAGCATCAATGCATTTAAGGGTCACAGCTAAGCAGATCAAAAGTAGTAAGCCCCAAAAGTGGGCATCTCCCTGTGGCAAGTAGTGTATGTAGTGTATACCCACTAGTAGTAGTGCATGACTGTGTATGTACGTATGTATATATATGTGTGTAATATATGACTGTGAAGATAATAAATTACTTCATATATGTTGAAAAAGACCGCTTCTGTGTAATGAGCTTTACTGCAAATGAAAGAACACAAGAACTTGTCATTCCATTACACCTATCCCTCCAAACCCCAAAAACATGTGTTACTGACGTAACTGTGAGTACTAGCAAACTTAGAAAATCGCCCACTGGTGGAAAACGTTCCCTCACAGTGTACAGAAGGGGAAGATGGCCCTCACAGTGCTTCTGCTTTGCCTCACAGATTAAAAGCATGCCAGTAGGCAAGCCTGAGTCACTTCAAAGTGGTAGAACAAGTTTAAAATCACATTTTATCTTCATTCACCCTTCATCACTGATGCAAATAGAGTTTGCATCTGCTGCATACCAGACATAGACTAAGAGATGGCAAAACAAAAACTGGCATCTCTAGTGACATATTCATATTAATTGATTTAGACTACTGCAGAACCCTTGAGTGGAAATCTTTAAAATATCTTTCCTTTAATAGTCCTCTGGGTCAAAAGAATCTATTACTCCCTTGAAAAATCAACATAAATTTAAAAAAAACAAGTGCTCCTCTTGGTACCCCTTGAATGCAAGAGTCAAACAAACAGGTGACTAAACCATAAGAAAGTGCTCCTTTGTTATCGCCACACTGTTTTTATTTGTCCTTTGTGTCATAAGGAGTGGGTTTGAGGTAGGTTTTTCAGATTGGCCTGTTCCTGTTGATCAGCTAATCAAAGTCCCTGAGAGTCCTCCCTCATTTCTGCTTGTCCAAGGAAACTAAGAAAATGCTATCTAATTCACTGCTGAGAATTTCATCAAAGATTCAGCTTTGCTCATCTTGATTAGGAGCAATCAACATTTAACGCTGATGGCTGGCTGAAATTCAACTTAAGCATTTCTGGTTATTGTATGTTATATCATGTTAGGTTTCAAGACAGCAGTAAACGTAGTGGAGATCGTTCCTGCTCTTCATGCCTTCATAGGATTACCTCCATCTCAGAAAGAAGAAAAAGGGAGACAGTGTCTGATTAGTGTCAATAAACTGAAGACATGATATGGTGTGCTTTGGTCATTTCTTTTTCTTGCACCAGAAATAAAAAGACAAAGATGATGGCCTTGTTGCAAAACATTTATATTTTCACTATTTGTAGCTTTTCTTGAGCTCAGAAAGCACTTTATCCCAGTTTGAAAATGTCTAAGTGTCACTGTGCCTCATCTTGGTCTGTGTATTATTCTCATTTCCATGGTTGAATAAATACACTTGTTTGTTGATACTTAATATTAAATCTAATTTTCAACTCATAAGGAACCACAATCCACCAGGCAGAAGGGAGAGTTAACTCGTGGATGTGTTATCTCTTTCCTTACAGTGCCCTGCCAGAGCAATTGTTAACGAGTTCTGTTTATTGCATGAATAGGAGATGGGTCCAGTTATCAGTCTCAGTGGTCACTGATATTTCTAATGGAAACAGGCATGATGAAAGTACTTTAGGCCTTAATTCTGCCTTTCTTATTAAACTACAAATCACAGCAGAAGCTGGAAAATTTCAAAATTTTAGCAAGTCAAGGTATAAAGTTATCAATGATCCCAAATCAAGATTTTCATCACTGTCTGAGAAATGGCAGAGGTTTCGGTTAAAGACTGGATTCCAACCACCAGGCCATGCAAGTGTCCTCAGGGGTCACTAGCTGGGCCAAATGGATCTGGGGACTGCCAAATAGACAACCATAAGGTCTACATTCCTATATTCCTCTGTACTTCTTCCTAAATCTAATGCTGTACTGTTAGCATGTAGACAACAAGAAGTAAATTCTTCTTTCAGTTTTAATTTCTGTCTGTCTTGAATTAAAGGTTACTTCATGGTGACTAGCATCATACATTGAAGTATCCTATTTTTATGGGTGTGATTCTTCTTAAAACGGAGCAAAAATAGTAACAGCCAACACTGAACAAGAATACTGTCATGGTTTAACCCCAGCCAGCAACTAGGACCACGCAGCCGCTCGCACACTCCCC
Source organism: Burhinus bistriatus (assembly GCA_013397275.1). NCBI lineage: Eukaryota > Metazoa > Chordata > Aves > Charadriiformes > Burhinidae > Burhinus > Burhinus bistriatus. Next base: position 473,567 of record VYXH01000819.1, on the reverse strand, counting down.
GCAGTTGGGATGGGGGAGACAATCAGAAAAGTAAAAGTGAGAAAACTCGTGGGTTGAGATAAAGACAGTTTAATAAGTAAAGCAAAAGCTGCACATGCAAGCAAAGCAAAACAACGAATTTATTCACTACTTCCATCTCCAGGAAAGCAGGGCTCCATCACCCGTGTAACGGTTAATTGGGAAGACAAACGCCGTAACTCCAAATGTCCCTCCCCTTCCTTCTTCTTCCTCCAGCTTTATGTACTGAGCATGATGTCATACGGCATGGAATACCTCTTTGGTCAGTTGGGGTCAGCTGTCCCGGCTGTGTCTCCTCCCAACTTTTTGTGCGCTCCCAGCCTACTCGCTGGTGGGGTGGTGTGAGGAGCAGAAAAGGCCTTGAGTGCCTAGTAACAACCAAAACTATCAGCGTGCTATCAACACCATTCTCATCCCACATCAAAAACATAGCACTATACCAGCTGCTACCAACAAAGTCGACTCTATCCCAGCTGAAGCCATCACAAACACTCGAGACTATCTAAAACATAGACAGTGTTCAGCTGCCGAGCTGGAGAAAGGTAATAAGGTATCAGCATGGTAGAAGGGTCTTTCAGCAACAGTTTTTAGTCAGAAAATCCTTGAAATCCAGTCAGACAGCTGAAAATACTCTGCAACCTTTGCAAATAACGGCCTTATAAGAAGTAGGGCAGAAAGTGCTTATATTCAATGTCTCTTTGAAAAAAATGTGAAATATACAACATAAAGCCTTAAAGAGGCAGGAGAGAAAGGTTAGAGTATTTTAATGCTTTGTCTTAATTCCTTCAATTTGAAAAGAGCTTTTTATCATTTGACATAATCCTCTGACTAACAATAAACCTTCTAGGTGCTCTTTCTGACAAATCAATAGAGACATCATGTTTGAGTAAAATATAAAAGAATTTTCTCACCATTCTTACATCTTTTTTTTCAGTCAGTCTGAAAGCTCTTTAATATTCAGTGCAGAAGAAAGACAGTTGTCAGAAAACAGACAGTAATGATGATGATTTTATTGATTTTGACTTGCAAAGAAATCTCAAATGGTACTAACAAATAATTTCTTCTTCTTCAGCAAAATCTTTGAACCAAATCAGTTGTCAAAAAACAGAAAAAAAGCATCTGTGGTGTCACGTCTCATATATTTTGTATTAATTATGTTGTTATAAACTTTAGGACCGCATACATGTCTTCTTTACTTGTTGATTTATGCATAGGTGGACCTTCAAATCAATTTAGTTTACACAATTGTCACTAGAATAGAAAAATATATAGATTTTGTTTTCCTCTAAATTAAACTTCTAATCTAAGACTTGAAATTTATTCTGCACTTTTTCATATAGCGCAGTCTTCCCATACAGAAATCTTGTTCATAGTGCTGCAGAGATGAGAATGATTTGTGTTGAACTAGGTTTATTGCTCATAGACAAATGCGCATGCAGATATTTGGAGACACTTTTTTAATGCAAAATACTGCACAACATAAATATGTCTGTTATATATTCACAGGAGACATTCTCCAGTAGGACTTACAGTAACATTAGTATTTCATCTGGCTAATTCCAGACTGGCATGCTGTATTACTCATACATTGGAACAACACTAAACTGAGCACACCACCAGAATAAAGGTTATGTGGTGTGAGATGATCCCACTGGATGGACCGTTGTTATTTTTGCAGTACTTAGCAAAGAGAAAGTAGAGTATCTTTCTAAAACTCCCCAAAGCCAAACTTCAACAGCATGGAAAATTATATCTTCTAGGTATTTCTCCCACTTCTTATCTTCACTTCAGTGACTATTCCGAATAGAAGACCTAAAATATATAAGACTTTTTAAAGCACTCTCCCTTTTTCTGAAGGTGCTCTCTCAGACTTCATATAATACATATTCATAATGTTTCCATCGTGTTCTAAATCAAATGCCACTAAAAGGGACTTTTAAAAAATTTCTATTTCAATACTTATAATGGTAAGTGGCTCCATTCTCTTTAATTTAGCAGCCCATAAAACTGTTAAAAGAATGAAGACAGATTAAAGAATTCCCAGAAAAATTGTGGAGGGAAAAAAAAAAAAGAAAAGAAAACCTAGAACTATCAATAGATGTGTTTGAACTGAAGTCTCAGAGTGGCTGGAAAAGCTCAACCTACCAACACTATCAACAGTCTTAACTGAGCAGGAACCTTGGCTCCTTTATTAACCCTCAGAGGCCTTCTTAAAAAGTGAAATAAAGCTTGCATGAATTTTAAGGATCCTACAGACTTTTGCACGTGCCCATAGGGATAAAATTGACTTAAATGTTAAGTCTACCTTGAAAAGGTACTGGGACTTTTTTTTAATACTCTTTCTTAAGAAATGTGCATTGTATACGAACAATTTTCTGTGCTTAGTTGGGTGACAAAAACGTATTTCTACTTCCTGCTATTTCTATAAATACACTCAGCCAGGACACTTAAGGGATTTTGCATTATCAATAAATCACAAACCTAAGCTATGCAACAGTCTCCAAATTAATTTTGTAAAAATTAATGAAAGCAGTGATTACTGCTACACCTTGATGTGCAAATGCATAGTCTTTAGTAGTTTGTTTCTGAGCATGAACAATGCATTTTACTTGCTGCATTTTTAAACGTACTTGCTCTAGAATTCTTTTTTGCTTATGCAAGGAATTAATTCTTCCTTGTGAGCAATAATATCAGTAGTTTCTATTACAGGATTAAGAAAGAACAGTAAGTAAAAGATAATATACTTTTCTGTTATTTGGAGGAAAAAAATAGATATACACATGTACACATTGCTTATTCAGAGTTTTTATTAATTTAAGGCTTCCTGGAACATTTAATGGACCATTTAGATAGTTTTGTTTCTCAGGAGCCATTTGTAGCCCAGCAGCCAGACAGCCATTTCTTCTTTCAAGGTGATGTAGATGAAAACATTACACCTCTCTTCTGCAGGTAGGACAGTCGCTAAAACAACAAACAGGTATTTGAGGTCAAGAAAGAGTTCCATATTGTAACTTTTTTCCTTCTAATCTTTCCTTCCAAACCTACATGCTCTCCTATTCTGCTCCTGTTTCCTAACACTTCTCCCATTCATTTGCTCTGTTTCTTTAAAAAATGAGTTTTCGAAGGAGTTACTATACCACAGTTTACTGTCCTAAAGGACCAGTCTGCCAATCAAATGCACGTTTGCGCAGCGACTCTTCCCCAGACAAGTTAGAATCCCTGCATAAAGCCCTAACAGGAAAATAACTGAAGCAAATTCAGTTTGGAAGTTACTGGAAAAACACTTCATAGGACACGGACACCACCACACTTACTGTCAGTTCTCTGAGTAAAACTGCACTTGTAAGTAAAAGCCTTGCTTTCCTCAGGAGCGACTGAAGAACACCTCTGTTCACTGATCTTCTTTCTTATCTTCAGGTAAACCTCTGTGTCGTGCCACCTCACTGCGCTCCTCTCCCCTACTCTGAACGGCAAAGCCCTGGGGGCAGTTCCACCTGCCTCATGCCTTGGAGAACAAGGCAATTAATCTCATTTATATGTCCTGAGTGCACGACCTGAGGATTGACTTTCCTGCCAAAATGATTCCAGATCAACAGTAGCTCTTCAATTACATTTGGAAAGGAAAGTATTAATAGTGCTAATCAGCAGGTATTATTATTCAAGAAAAGGACTTCTTTAAAAAATATCCTTCGGATTCTACAACCCACAGAGGCAAAAAACCCCTTTGCTGTTCTTTTTCTCCCTAAAGAAATATACAAAAAAGAAAAATCACATGATCAGCTGCTTAACTAACGGGGAATAAAATTTTTCCATAGAAATCTATGCACTAGGTTAATAGACATCAGAACATATCAGAAATAAAGAGTGAAATAAAAAAAGATTTAAGAAGGTAAATAATTTTTCTGATATGTATCTTGAAAGGCAAAATCATAATTTCTATGTATCATTTTTACTTATTTGCAAAATTAAATATTGTCTTTATTAGATCAAGAATTATTCTAGCAAATGGGTTAACTATGTTTATACCTAAACACAGTAAGCTAGGGATCCCACGTGCCTGTGCGGAGAATCGTATCATGCAGACACCCTCACTCGGCTTTTCTGTGTCGTCTTCTGATGACATACAACAAGCCATTAGGTATTTTTAACTAGTTTTCTTTTCATTTTATCAGATTGACAGTCTGAAATAGAAGTGTGTTTTCCATTTGGTTTCTCAATTACTGTGCCATTATATGCCTTCAGCAACACTAACCTTTAAATTGCATCTTTTCTAAAGAAGATTCAACAATAAGGAAAAGGCTGAAAATCCTAATAAATCACATGGCACAACAGCTGCAAGTGAATACAGTGTTAAAAGGTAAGTCATCAATAACAAAGGCTTTTTTAACTCTCAGTTTTCTATTTTTTCTGTTTATTTTTTTCTTTCATTGACAAAGGAATGTAAATCATGAATCCTGTCTCAGGCTGTCTAAGATACTCTGGAACTGAACTGAAACCCAGCGCAACAGCTGAAACTGTAGGGCTGCCTTTGTCTTTGAAGACACCTATGCTAAGGCAAGGTCCACCTGGGCATGATAAACATTCCCTATTAGAAGCTGAAAGGACAGTTTTGGAGGATCTTGGAGGGACTTGTCCTTCGCTTTGAAGGATTTCATCAGTTCTTCCCTCTCTCTTCAGGAACAGTTTCCTCCTCAGTGTTTCTCCACATTTTACTTTACGTGGCCTCACTAGCAGGACTCGCAGGGGTAGGACCTCACAGGTGGGTCTCCACCTTTTGGGGGCAAAATCTCCAAGCTCACTCCCTAAAAGAAGCCAGAGGCACCCTGAAAGTCATGCTGGCAAAACCTAGGTGGTTCTCTGCTTGGGGTCCATTCCCATGATTCTGATGTCATTTGCTTTTTAAATTCTGGGGTGCCTTCTGAGCGGATGCTGACTGGAAGGGCATTAGGCAAGGTGTGCTTTTTACAAAATACATTTTAATGGAGCTGCCATTCTGAGTAATTAATTTTCCTCCCCTGGCTCCTCACTTCTCTGAGATGTTATACCAACAAGCAATACACGTTTCCACCAGCCTGCAGCTGGAAGGAGTCTCAGTCTAGTTCATCACTCAGGCTGGCAGGAACTTTCTTGAAGACTAAACACTGGCAGTGCAGGCGCTTTCCCAACTGTTTGCCTGATACAGGCTTTCCTTAAACTTAAGCTACCATTGCTGCTTTTCCCTCCAGCTCATGAGAGCTAAATTCATCCACTTAAAATGGAACAAATTCAGAAATTAGCTTTGTCTTTAAAAAATTCTCTTTGGGACCAATATCAGGCTAAGTCAAGTGTAGCAGAATGGAAATTAAGTGCATTTACCTAAATCTTATTGTTACACACGCCTGAACGAATATTGCAAGTGTGACACTTTCCCGGGATCACCATCTTTATAGTCATCAAAGAACTAAAAGAACTGTAAATGCAATTCTTGATCTTGCATGTCATTTCACAGGAGTCGTTCTAGGTAGGAAAGACTCAGCCTAGCTAAGGAAAATTAGATTCCCCAGTGTCTAACGGGATGAGAATTGCTGTGAATGAAGAAAGACATTAATTGTTTTATCAATGAGTTCAGAAAAACTATTATTAGCTCTATAAGACTGCTTTTGCATTTACCAGGAAACCTTAGGATACTTTTAGACAGTCCATCTTCAGAACTACTCTTCTGTGAAGGACAATTTTTTTATTAAAGGCTATGATATATTAGAATTGCATTTTCTTGCAATACGTGGGAGACGGATGATCCCTAAGTAGCACAAGAATAACTACTGGCTAAAAGATAAATTTGGAGACCTGGTAAATTGGAGGGAAATTATTCTATACTCTGTATAGAAAGCACTGGTTGCTTTCTAGCTATACATCATGGTTTATAACATTATCTTTCAGAAGACTAACAAAACAATTGAGTTTCACAGATGCATGGCAGTACATATTAATTTTCTGGCAACTTTATTTAAATACTTTTAAAGTTGATTACTTCGCTGTGTGTTTTCCATGACTGTAAACCCCTTGTTTACTCAGAGTTACTTAGTTTTTAAATTATTTAAAAAAAAAAAAAAAAGAATATTATTTATCAAGGACTCCAAACGTCTGTGTTTGCAGTATTTGTATTATACACGTCACAGCTCAGCCCGTAGAGTGGCTACTAGCTGTACTGGGCCAGTCATCCCTTGAGCTAAGCCTGGTTGTATGACCCAGCAAGGGTCTGCTTAAATCTCGTTTGTGCCCTCAAACCTTTACTTCAAATGGGACACGAAATTTTGGCACGTAGTGATAGGATGAGGGGTAACGGCTTCAAACTGGAAGAGGGTAGATTTAGATTAGATATTGGGAAGAAATTCTTTACTGTGAGCGTGGTGAGACACTGGAACAGGCTGCCCAGGGAAGTTGTGGATGCCCCATCCCTGGAAGTGTTCAAGGTCAGGTTGGATGGGGCTTTTAGCAACCAGGTCTAGCAGAATGTGTTTCTGCCCATGGCAAGGGGGTTGGAACTAGATGATCTTTAAGTTCCCTTCCAACCTAAACCATTTTATGATTCTATGAATTTCGCAGCTCAGCAGTGCTTGTGATGTAGGGTTCATGGAAAGGACAGAAAATGCATTTCCATGATCTGCCTTGTTCTCCAGATCACTTAGCCAACACATGGCGTTTCACCAGGTCTCTCAGAGGTCGTTTTTTCCCCAGAGTGTCTAGTGAAGATTAACAATATCAGAGCAGTGTATTATTTCAGAAGGCTGCTGCTGTCTGTGCTTTTCTCTCCAGAAGGCCGGGGGCAGGCAGTGAGAGGGGTGGCTGCTGATTGCCATTTTGCTCACAGACAACTTGGTCCAGTTTGGGGGTTTGCTCGGTTGCTTGCTCTTTCAAAAGAAACGCTCTCTGAGTCATGACTCATCCAGCGTGACTATTTTATTTGCAGGCAGACCTCCCCCAGGTTTCATCTTTGCTGTCTGCTGAGCAAAGGAAGGGACAGAACGATGAAAGAGACTACCAGAGGACCCAAAGATATCGAGCCTACCACTTCAGGGCAGAAGCTCAAACTCGTGATGCGAAGCTGGGATTGATGCAAGGATCTTTACTTTAGACATCCAGTTGTAGCCATTGCCCCAGAAGTACAACAGGGTAGGAGAAGAGTTTTTCTGGGTACCAAATATCTTCATGTGATTTGAGCTGTCACAATTCTCTCTATTTGAGGAAATGCTGCCAATCAGTCTCAGTGTTTCAGTTTTAGGATGTCACTTATGGTCCCTTCCTTCTGTTCCAGTTCCCTGTTTCCTATTTTACCATTTCAGCCAGTGACTGCAAAATATAGTGTATTACCTGGTGTCACGAAACAGGCATTTTTTTTTCTTCCTTTGCAAAAATTCAAGTGCAGCATCAGCAGATTGCTGCTGTGTTGAACTTTTTTACCCAGCCATTCCAGTAACCAATTCCACCTATTCAGAGCATTTGGACAGGTAGAGAAGAATACTTTACTGCTCAGTGCATATAGCAACTTCTAGCAACTTGTTTCACGTAGGCTAGGGAGCTTTGATGACTGGTAATTGAAAGAAACAAAGGACTTTGCCAAGAAAGCGCAAACATCTGGTAGAATCAAGTAAAGACACTTTTAGCTCTTCCTTAGTCTTTTGTCTCTTTTATTTCTCTCCTGCTCTGGTCCAAACAAAGCAGAACTTCCAGTGGCTTTTTTTTTTTAAGATACTATTTGCCTCAGACCCAGCGCAATGCAAAAGCTCTGCTCCTCTTTCCTGCTCTGTGGCCCCAAGACAAGTGTAATGCAAGTCAGAAAAAAAATCCCATGTGTTGATCCGTAAGACGTAACTGCAACTGACTTTAAATGCATCATTTTGTTTTATTTTGCTTGCTGTAGTGAAGACCTGCCTATCTCTGATTTCTGAATTTCAGCTTTGAAAAGCAAATTAATTTCTTTGTTTCTCCAGCTCCTGAATGTGGTCCTTTAATATCCAAGCCGCAGAACACCACTCAGCCAAAGAGCTTAGAAAGCCTCAAAATTAATGAGATTTGTAATAAACTCAGCTACAGGGATAGGCCACAAGCTTGTAAAGTATATAAAGTTTTGTGTTTCTAGATAAAAACCAGTTCCCAAGTACAGCGAGCTGAAAAGAAATTTCCCTCATAACACAATGGCAAGAGCCAGCCAGAGCACAGCAGCTCTGTTTCATGACAACTAGGGAGATTTTGGAATTCATTTCATCCTTCACTGGAACAAAAATGAAATGTCTCCTGTATTTTCACAAAGAAGAGTTGTGCTGATCCCAAAAGCTCTTTTTTTAATTCAAATCTTTCTCTCTCTTTTCACTTCTCCCCAGAAATGACCGGAAAGGCTGCACTGAACCTCAGAAACCAGAAAATATTGCTCAAATCTTTAAGCCCCTCAGAGACACAGTGTGTTCACACACATGTGGACACAAAGACACGTGCCAAACAGGCACGGAGAAGTGCCAGACACTGGCCACTTTCTGGAAATGGGTCTGGGCCTGTGCACCCTGTGGGAGCAATTTCTTGGTCTCTAAACACCAGAGCAGCTGAAGACCCGTAAGAAAATTCCTCATACTGTGGCGTTTTGTTTCTTCCTGGGGAGTGTTATGCTCCACATGGCCACGGATGGATGCAGCCCCACGGGAACGTGCAGGGGACAGGGAAGCGGCACCGAGCAGCCACATATGCTCCTCCAGGTGACATGGGGCGCTTGGACCCGGGGTAATGAGCACCTGGGTGCCTCCCTTTGCTGCAGCCAAACAGCGGTACTAGCATGAGGACATCCAGAGTTCAGATAGGTCCTGTCACATGAAACAGGCCAACTGTGACCCTTCGTTAGCAATTTAAAAAGAGTATCTCACTTGTTTTCTCTCTTTGGAGCTTTGTTTCCTCATTTATTTGTTTGCCTTTTATCTGCTAGGATTTCTTCTTTTTTTTTCCCCCCTGATATTTAACATGACCACTGCTTTGGCTCCATGACTGACAGCAGCAGCATTAAAAAGGAGACAGGAGACCAGCTCTGGAAAGGATTAAACAGCATGAAGTCCACAGCAGCTGCTTTTCCATGGGGCCTTCTCCACCCAAGTGCTCCCCGCTGCTGCTGCCACCAGTGGTGAGGAACAAACGGGTTGAACAATGGGGAGAAAATTTAGGGACGGGGGAGTGGGGAGAGGGGATATTTGTGCAGCCACAGCCTTTGTGAAAGCAGTAAGAGCACATCCGCAGCACAGATCTGGAGGGGCAGGGGAACCAGCAAAGTCATTGTGGGGACCTGCTTCAGCTTGCCCTGTTTTGCAGCTGTTTGAGTCATAAAACTGGCCTGCATGGCCTCTGTGCAAAGTGCCTTTCTACACCCACCACCACCAGACTCCTGAAATAAAAATTATTTCAAAAAGTTTAACACCTACTCCTTTAAAATCTCAATTTCTATTTTGGGTGAGTGATATTCAGCCTCTCTGAAAATCAGGACTACGTGGTCTTTCTTTTTATTGTGTAATGGCTTCATTGTGCATATTTTTATGTTGCTATTTTGAGGTAGCGTTAAAAAGCAGTATTTTGTACAAAATGGTGGAGACCACAGTGCTAAAATCAGGGAACAGCTGGATTTTGTTAAATTGGCTTTTATACAGCTATTGTTATGCCATTTTTCCACCCAGCTCTTCTCAGAAACGCTGAATGAAATTGTGAGGAACTTAATGTAATGGTCAGTCTAATTCGGAATAGCTCAGTAGATAAAATAGAAATTATTACATTGTTTGCTTGGGACAGACTGTATGTTCAGGGAGAGAGGGAACAGATTAGAACAATAATATGACTAAGAAGATGTAACTTTGCAAGCAATAAAGTTTTAGTTCATTGTTTTATGTTACACTGTAAATCAGGGAAAGAATGGGTAGGAGACAGAGATCTCTGTTTGACAACTCTGTGTCTCTGCAGACCCTGGAGGGGCAGGATCCCTCAGCCAGACAGTCCTAGAAACATCCAGAAGTAAGGTGACATCTCCATCAGTGTTTCTGAAATGACGTAGGAAGGTTTCCTTATAAAAGAAGACGTACAACTAGAAGAGGACCTAGAAGATCCCAATCCAGACAACGGTCCAAAACCAGGCCAGTCAGCAAGGAGAGGAAAGGATTGCAGCCTCCTAGGAGGTGGGCACAGCTCTGCAAATGTGGTGGACAGCCCACATTGAGCCTGGGGGCATCTCTGGCGAGAGGCTGGCGCTGCACATCCTCTGGGGTTTCGCATTTAGCTGGTAGCAACCTTCTTCAAACAGGGATTTTCTTCCCGAGAGAGAACAAATTGGCAGCTGAATACAATGAACATTTCTTAAAGAAAATGTAGTCATTAGGAACAACTGACAATTGTTCTGTATGTGATAAATGTTATGATAGCAGATGTAATCTAGAGCTTGGCACTTTTTTTTTTGGATGAATGGTAAATTCACTGAAAAATCAATGTTTCAGGGAGAACAAAAGCATTTCTAAAAACTGAGTCAAATTTCATTAAAACTTTCAGCCAATGAAATGAAGTCATAGCATTTTGCTTCAAACTGTTCTGAGCATTTCATGTAAAAAACATCTAAGTATTTAATATCTATTTTATCTTATTTTACCTTTTCATCTTGAACAGTTCATTAAAAATATTCTAAGACTTTAAAATGAGAAACCTTCCTCTGTTTGGATTTTGGTGATTTATTCAACCTGCATACAGGGATCTCTCCAGTGAACTGATGAAATCCTGGAATGAATTCTACTTTACCTGTTATTAAAATGCAGCTATCAAGCACAGTCTTAATTCCTTCAGTACATCAGTACATGGCCTCTACAAGATATCCAGATGCGTTCGTGAAAATGCAACCTTCAATATCAAAACTGACGGTACTTTAAGCACATGCAGTAATTAAGTCTAGCTATACAACAGCTAAAAAGATGTAGCTGGGATTTTTAGGTTATGTGATAAAAGCTTCTCTGTATGCCCACAAAGAAGCAGAGAGACACACGGTGGGGGAAGCCCAAATAATATGCTGCCGGGCTACTCCCATACCCATCACAGGAGCCACCAACCCATCAAAGGCCCATCTCCACAGGCACAGAGAAGAATAAGGGCAAGTGAAATACCAAATTAAGGACTCAGAGGAAGGGACACCCTGTCCAGACCCTTCCCAGGGCTGTCCCGGGAGACTCTCAATCCCAGCATCCAGGCATGAAACCTGTCACTATGAGGCAATACCAGAGCATCTTTCAGACTGCTGGGGTTTGCTGCATAGGGGTGTGGGACACACTACAGAACACAGAGGAACACCATTTCGGGATTGCACAGGACTTACTATGGGATATTTAGGGGGAGACCAAAAGGCAGAGAAAGGGAGGGTTCTAGGTGATTTGGGGAGGAAGAAGTGTGGGAAAATAGAGGGATAAAGAGATAAGAAGGGCCAGTTGCTCACCACAGTGAGCAAAAACAAGTGCCAGCCTCTGGGGTGGAACCAGAGCTCAAAGGCCTGTGTGCCCATGGTGCCACCAAACTGGAGAGACTGGGATCCAGGGGCAGCTGCTGGGCATACTTGAGTGTCTGAGCCCAGCTGCTGGAGGCAGCCTCATTGCAGATATATATAGATAGATAGATACACGTATAGATATATGCACATATCCATATATACACACACATATACATGTACATATACATATCTATATATACACACACATATACACACACATATGCATGTACATATACATATATTTCCACTAGCAGCGCTCCATCCTGCTTACCCAGAGAAGGGTTCAGGATGAGGCCCCTGGTGCTGTCTGTGTTCATGTGAGTCCTCTGTGTGTCTGTCAGTGTTGATCTGTATGGCCGGCCATGTGCATACATATTTATGCGCTGTGCATGTGTGCATGTGCCTACTGGGAACACATGCTTAGCCTCACCACTGGTTGGACCTGGGGGCATGGAGCTGAGGGAGTCTCATCTCCATCAGGCTGTCGGATCTGTCCCGGCTCCCCTAGCAGGAATGATTTGGCAAAAAGCTCTAATAGCAGAATATTACAAAACCTGAAATCTGTGTTGATAATTTTCCCCTCTTTTCAAATCCATATTAAATAAATTATTTTTATTTGGCAACCACAGGCATTCCCTCCCAAAGAGACAACTTCCAGATTCTTGGAAATAATAATCATCAAACATTATCTAGCATCAGAGGGTTAGAGCACCTATCCTATGAGGACAGGCTGAGAGAATTGGGGTTGTTCAGCCTGGAGAAGAGAAGGCTCTGGGAAGACCTTATAGCAGCTTTCCAGTATCTGAAGGGGGCCTACAAGAAAGCTGGAGAGAGACTTTTTACAAGGGCATGTCATGATAGGATGAGGGGTAATGGCTTCAAACTGGAAGAGGGTAGATTTAGATTAGACCTCAGGAAGAAATTTTTCACTGTGAGGGTGGTGAGGCACTGGAACAGGTTGCCCAGAGAAGCTGTGGAGGCCCCATCCCTGGGAGGGTTCAAGGCCAGGTTGGATGGGGCTTTGAGCAACCAGGTCTAGTGGGAGGTGTCCTTGTCCATGGCGGAAGGGTTGGCACCAGATGATCTTCCTTCCAACCTAAACCATTCTATGATTCTATCATTGTGAGGCTGTTCCTCAAACTATGATTCTTCTGTGGTATGTCCAGAAACAGACAGTGAAAAACTTCAGAAAACTGATCAGCCCAAAAGTAATTTAATTTTATTTTGCCTCCTCCCCTTAGATTTTATTCTACCCTGCATTTAAATATTTTTTCTCCAAATTGGACCAGTTACCAAACAATTTTGTAAAGGTGAAGTAGCATTTGGCACTGCTGCAAAGGTCTATGTTCTAGCCACATACACATTAGAAGAACTGGAGGCATCCAGCCCCCAAGATTTATAATATGACTTTTCCCCCAGGAAAGCCAATTGCTCTGTTATGTGTTCAGAAATAGGAATTGAGTTCATCTTGTCTTTGTGGAATGTGCTTGGTAGTCTTTATCAGTTTAATCCTCACTGGGCTATACCCTACAAACAAGAGAGCTATGTGATTGCTGGGGAAAAAAACAGAGCTTCAGGTAATGAGAAATGAAATGATGTTTCCTCTCTTGCCTGCTCCAGGAATACTTCGAGGAAGCATGAATCTGTGAAGTGTTGGAGCTCTGCCAGGTGATTGATGAACAGGAGGTTTCCAACTGCTGTGTTGACTTTCACTGGGCTTCATCAGCACAGTTTAAAATGAAAAGGGGAGACAAAAGCAATTTTCATCCTCTGCTACTAAAGTTGCCTGGTTTGCACCTGCAGCATGGTTTCCAAATGCTTAGGACAGAAGCAAAACAACATTTTTTTACTGGAGAACAGTCAGTTCTTGAATTTCCATGACAGGCTTTTATTCTTAATTAGGTCTTTCCCATATTCTATTAGATTCATCCATTTTCCTATGGGAGATATCCACAGACTTTCCCTTCTTTCTATCCAATGTTCCAGAAAGGGAGATTAACAGTGAATGATTAACCACAGCATAAGGATCTGCAATTCATCTGTTATGATGAAAAAGGAAATTATTTTCAACTGTCTGCATATTTTCATTCTAATTTTTAATCCATCAAGTTGATGGGCTTACCTAGGCTTTCATTTTTCAGATACAAACACCCCTCCCAAGTATGATTTGCCCATTTATTCACAAATCAAAATAAAATGTGAGTACAGTAAAGCAAAGTTACTGATGTGGGCTGGTGTAACTGAAAACTGTGCACACCTGTTACATCAACGGTAAAGACGACCATGACTAAGAAGACTATATTTCACTCAAAACATGAGAAAGGAAAGTTCTGAAAGTCTTGGCAGAACCTGATGTGAGACGTGAGGGTCTCTTGGTGGTTGCCCGAGGCCCAAACCTCTCAGGCACGATTTGTGCTAACGATGGTACAGGTCAGGAGCAGAGTTTCAAGGTCAGAGCCTGCAGTCCACCTCCACGATGATGTATGCCAAGAGCCAGCTGGGAGGCTACAGATTTTTCCATTAAAAGATCAACATTATGGATTACTATACAGTATGACAGTGTATAAGACTTTGTGTACCTCGTTGCTGCTGTGCTTCTGAGTTACACCATGTAATGGGTAAATAGGTCTGGACAGATGATGGTTTCATCGTCCCATGGCAGTTTTTGAAATTTTGATGTCTTCTCTCATCCCATTTCAGAAGGAAAACAATTTCAAAAATTTTCATCCACAGTCAGCAAAAAGGAAAAAATTTGTCTCAGCTCACCAAAAATTTTCTTTGTTTTAACTCTACTATTTTTACCTTTCCAGAGGTAAACAATAATTAACATTTCTAAATAAAGGTGTCTTTTTTTTTAAAAAAAAAAAAGCCTCCTTGCTCTCAAACATTGAAATTACTGTTTTGGCAGCTACCATTTTTCATTTTTATGCTTTAAACAGATGATTATTTCATATCAATTTTTAGAAAAGGACAGCCTAATTGTATCAATGCATATCTGTTGCATATGCAGCAGAATATGCAACCAAGTGGTCAAAAAGACACTTAAGTCAGGTGTTTCATAAATGAGAACTGTTTGTTAATATTGACAACAGACTTTCATGAGAACTTAACGTGTGATTTCCATCTTCTTTAACACAGAGGAGTAACAGTCACCATGAAGCTCTTCTTGCCACTTGTATTTGCTAACTGCACATTACCTTCATAATTACATATATCATTGATTAATTTGAAACAGTAGACTCTTTAAGATAAATCATAGAATTATAGAATAGTTTGGGTTGGAAGGGACCTTTAAAGGTCATCTAGTACAACCTCCCTGCAACAACCAGAGACATCTTCAACTGGATCAGGTTGTTCAGACCCCCCTCCAACCTGACCTTGAATGTTTCCAGGGATGGGGCATCCACCACTTTTCTGGGCAGCATGTTCCAGTGGTTCACCAGTCTCACTGTAAAAAATTTCTTTGTTCTAAGTCTACCTTCTTTTAGCTTAAAGCCATTACCCCTTGTCCTATTGTAACAGGCCCTGCTAAAAAGTTTGTCCCACCTTTCTTATAGGCCCCCTTGAGGTACTGGAAAGCTGCTATAAGTTCTTCCCGGACCCTTCTCTTCTCCAGGCTGAACAATCCTAACTCTCTCAGCCTAAGCTCATAGGAGAGGTGTTCCATCCCTCTGATCATTTTTGTGGCCATCCTCTGGACTCACGCCAACAGGTCCATGTCTTTCCTGTGCTGAGGGCTCCAGAGCTGGATGCAATACTCCAGCTGGGGTCTCACAAGGGTGGAGTAGAGTGGCAGAATCACCTCCCTTGACCTGCTGGCCACACTTCTTTTGATGCGGCCCAGGATACGGTTGGCCTTCTGGGCTATGAGCACACATTGTCAGCTCATGTCCACATTTTCTTCCACCAGTACCTCCAAGTCCTTCTTGGCAGGGCTGCTCTCAATCCCTTCGTCCCCCAGCCTGTATTGATACCCAGGATTGCACCGACCCAGGTGCAGGACCCTGTACTTGTCCTTGTTGAACCTCATGAGGCTCACACGGGCCCACTTCTTGTGCTTGTCCAGGTGCCTCTGGATGGCATCCTATCCCTCAGGCATGTCAGTTGCACCATTCAGCTTGGTGTCATCTGCAGTCTTGCTGAGGGTGCACTTGATCACACTGTCTATGTCATTGAGGAAGATATTGAACAGTACTGGTCCCAATACTGACCCCTGAGGGACACCACTTGTCATCAATCAACTCTGATCTTCTGTTACAGTGGGAGGCACTTTGCTTCTCCAGTCCCCGTCTTGCAGCCCATCTACTCAAGAGGGGTGGGGAGACAGGCTGCCAGTGAAGACTGAGGCAAAAAACTTTCTTGAGTACCTCAGCCTTCTCCTCATCTGTTGTTACCAGTTTGCCAGTCTTACTCATCAGGGGTGGCACACTTTCTCTGACCTTCCCTTTCTGGCTGACATACCTGTAGAAGCCCGTCTTATTATTCTTTGCATCCCTTGCCAATTTCAGCTCCAGCTGCACCTGCCCTCATCCCTACACAACCAAGCAGCGTCCCTATACTCTTCCCAGGATACCTGTCCCTGATTCCACTGCCTCTGCATTTCATTCTTGCCCTTTAGTTTGACCAGAAGGTCTCGGCTCAGCCGTGCTGGTCTCTTGCCCTCCTTTCCTGATTTCTTACACCTGGGGATCAAGAGCTCTTGTGCTGTGTGGAAAGCATCCTTAAAGACCTGCCAGCTCTCTTCTGCTCCCTTGTCTCTAAGGGCAGTTTCCCAGGGGGTCTCATGGACTAACTCCTTGAATAGCTGGAAGTTTGCTTTCCTAAAATTCAGTGCCCTGACTTTACTCTTTGCCTGACCCGTATCCCTCAGGACTGTGAACTCCACCAGTGCATGATCACTGCAGCCCAGACAGCCTCCAATCTTGACATCACCGACTAGCTCACTCATGTTGGTGACCAACAGGTCCAGTATCATACCCCCTCTGGTAGGGCTGCCTGTTACCTGGCTTAAGAAGTTATCCTGGATTGCCTATAGGTCGCCGTGCTACTTTTCCAGCAGATGTCGGGGTGGTTCAAGTCCCACAGCAGGATGAGAGCCTGTGAGCATGATGCCTCCTGTATCTGGAGTAAGAAGGCTTTGTCAATAGGCTTCCCTTGATCAGGCAGCTGTAGTAGACACCAACCACAAGGTTCTCTTTGCTGCCTTGGTCTCTAATTCTTACCCATAAGCTTTCAATCTGCTTGTGGTTATTCTTCAGGGACAGCTCTTCACACTCTAGTCATTTCTTGATGCAAAAGGCAATGCCTCCACCCCTCCTTCTTCACCTGTCCCTTCTGAACTGCCTGTAGCCATTGACAAAGGCAGTAGGCTGAGGTACCAACAGCGCCACAAACACTTCTAAATTGACTTATTGAAAACTCAGCAAGTAATAGTCCCTTTAAGATTTTCATCTTTGCAACTGCCTCTGTTTCTAAAGATGTCTTACTTTCGTGCCCCGTCTTCATCTCTCATCTTTTAGATACCATAATAATTTTCTTTGATGTCCAGCTTTCAGTGTCCTCAGCCATTTTACCTGTTCTTTCTAGGCTTCAACTAACCATTTATTGAATCAATTAAGAAAAACAGTGCTGAATCGTCTTACTCCCCCCAATAAGAGTTTAATCTTGTACATACAGCCTAGTATGCCATATTAATTCTTCTCCCCTTCCATCCACCCACAGTGACTTATATGAGAAACTGTTAAAAAGGTGCATATTTGCTTTCCCCGAGGAAGCCGTACTAGAGCTGCCCATTTAGCAGATCTGAAATGCAAAAGTCTTAACTCATGTACATGCCATCCCAAATATCCATGAGATTAGAAACATGACCTTGTCACAAAAATGGATTAATGTTGTATCTTTTTTTCCCATATTTTTATTTCAAAACAGATTAATCTGCTCTCAACTTCTGATATAATCTGGGTCTGAGGACTGAAGCCTGAATGAATGAAGCACAGCAATAGATTGCACTAAGCCATTCTTGTGAGAAACACTTTTGTCTTGAATAGAGATGAAAGCAGGGTGTTTATCCTTTATAGAAACAATCTTATCTTGAAATGAACACAAACAAAAGGTCCTGCAGCTATCATTTCTTATGACAAAGACAAGCTGAGAAAGAGAAATGATACTCAATCCACTTTGTTTCACGATAGTTTAAAAGAGCATACAGTCCTGTTTTCCTCCTGTAATCCTTAGCATTGGTAAATGAAGGTGAAACACAGTAGGATTAGTGCCTATACATAGGAAACTTCCTAAAATTATGCTCTTAGAGCAACCAGTGCAGCAGTGAGTTGCTCAGATCCCACACCTGCTGTTGCTCTTTGCCCCAGTAGTTCTGAGCTCAACCACTGCTGTTGTAATGCCACAGAAAAGTATGCCCCTGTACAAGCATCAACGGTGACCATCTCAGTTGCTTACAGTGTCGCCAAGTGGGTCTCCATTGAGCTTTTTATCAGTATCAGCATGAGATATCTTGTTTCAGCATGAGACAAAGGACTTACTGAGGTCAAAATCTGTCTCTCCAGCATCATGTATTTCATCATGTGTCTTAAAACATCAGCCAGCACCATCACACATGGCACTGCTCAGTAGCTGGACATGGTCTTCAGAGAGCCCTTCCCTGACACCCACTGATCCATCTGCTGTATGTCCATTAATTTTGTTCTGTATTATGTTTTCATCTCAGCTAAGCAAAAGATAATTTTCCATCTCTCATTATTTGATTTCTCTGTGCCTTTCTTTCTTTTCCTTTCTCTCCTTTTGTAGACATTTGAGTTTTTACGGGTGGCTTGGTGACTTGCAGGAGCCATCTGGCAGCCCTGCGGTGTGCCATGGCTCACACTATACAGTGCTGATCTGTTAGGACTCAGCTGACAAAAGAGGCAGACCTCTGTCAGGTTCCTCAGCTTCAAGTGAGTGCTGGAAAATGCATAGTGTGGGGGTAAAATGAACTATGACAAGAAAACAGTTGAATTACTCAGTACTTGAAAGACCTAGAACAGCTGAAACTTGAAGAAAGCATAAATGTTTTATGATAATTTTTAGGCCACCATCACCATACCTTTCTGAATGGACAAAGAAACCTCTATGTAACTGTCCTGGTTTGAGGAAAAACAGAACCAATTTTCTTTTCAGTAATTTTACTTTTCATTTAAGCCTCTTCTAACTCTCTGAAATTAACAGCATATTTTTCAGACAGTGTCTGCTTCCAGAGTGATAAGGTCTGATGTTTATAGTTAATACCAAGGAATGGTATGCAGAGAGGTTCTTGCTTATACTTATTGCCATAATGACCAACGTCAGCCAACTTTGTTATGTACCAAGTGGGAGGGTTGGAAGCAGAAGAGGGTAGAGGGATTGCACCTGTGGGGAGGAGTGGACAGGACAGGTGACCGAAAACTGACCAACAGGGAATTCCATCCCATCTGCATCATGCTCAGTATAAAAGCTGAGGGATCAAAGGGGTCAGGCTCCTTCTTCAATGGCTAGTGTCGAAGGAGGACTCTGTTTGTTCATCTGCCTTTGATCCTGATCTGTGTGTTCCTGAATCCAGTTCCTGAGTTCAGTTCCCGTCCATTGCCGAGTCCAGCCTCGGACTTTCCCAGTGCCTGCCAGTGATGTGATCGTCATCCTGGGAGCTTGATATAGTTTGCTATATACTATATATTTTTCATTCTTTTCTTATTAGTATTATTATATTTTCTTTTTATTATTTTATTATTAATATTTCATTTAAGTATTTTAGTTTCTTTTCAACTCATAAGTCTCTCTTTCTCTCTCTCTTTCTTCTCTCATTTGGGAGAGAAGGAAGAGAATATCTGTCATTCATTTTAATGGACAGCCCAGCCCAAACCATAACAGTAACAGTGAGCAGCGCAAGGAAAATTGTGCTCACTTGTGCTGACTGAACCAAGAACCTGAGACCCCTTCCTGTAAAAAATGGGGTGGATGTGGGATGCAAAGCTTAATACAGAACTTGGGAAACTGAAGGAGATAATTTAGAAGCCCTCTTCCAAGATATACGGATGGCAAAAGAGAAGTAAAATGTCTCCAGAATGGTTGTTTGCACTGTTGCTAGAGGATGGTGTAGTCAGAACTGGAAACCAGTAGTTTGTATTGCAGTTGCACTAAAGAAAACTGAGTATCTTCTGTTCAGAAATGTAAAGAGCGTTTGACACAGCGAAAGATCAGACACTGCCGTAGTTTGAATCATGGAATCACAGAATCATGGAATTTTCAGAGTTGGAAGGGACCTCTAGCGATCATCTAGTCCAACTCCCCTGCTGACGCAGGAATTACTCAGGACTGCATCCAGGCAGGTCTTGAAAATCTCCAGAGAAGGGGACTCCACAACTTCCGTGGGCAGCCTGTTCTAGTGCTCTGTCACCCTCACAGTAAAGAAGTTTTTTCTTATGTTTGAATAGAATTTCCTATGTTCCAACTTGTGCCCATTGCCCCTCTTCCTGTCACTGGGAACCACTGAAAAGAATCCAGCTCCATTGAAGTTTGATAGAACATTTTATCCTCCATTGAAGTACATGACTAAGCTTACACTTTCCTTCTTGTGAACGCGGAGTCTGCTTGCATTTATCCTGAGCTATAGGTAACCTCAACAATAGGGAATATTGAAGAAATATCTCACTAAACCTCAATCGGTTATTTCAGTGCTGTGGGTGGTTGCCAGCTTTTCAACTCAATACCAGAGTCAAGTCAACTCGATACCAGAGTCAAGTCAACTCGATGCCAAGTCAATCATTTTCCATTGAATGCTACAGATAAAATCCACTGCATGAAACGTAACAGTATTCCAGAGTTTGTTAAGTCTCCTTAAGTCACACTTCTGTAATAGGGAGGAAGGATGCCCATTTCCTTCTCTTCCTGCTAGAATACCAAACCCAACAGGGGACTTTCAACACTTTAAAGGAACAAAAGAAAATTGAAGACCAGTAGGAGAGCTATAGGCAAAGTTTATCCTTTGTAAATGCATCGCAGGGATATAGTCTAAGTACATCACTCTCATAAGCAAGCAACCATTTATTTTAATGGAATCTGTGATGCTTTAGAGGGATTAAGGTAACTTCTACTGTATCTACTACACACTCTGTGATGATTTTAATAATGTCTTTTCATAGCCAAGTTCTCAGACAAATTTAAACTTAGTATTATTCACAAATGAAATGTTCAGTTTACATTTACAGTCACAGCACGAGCATCTGAAAAGGGAGGAATCCTAGCCGTCTGAACATTTAGAGAGGGTACAATGTTCTATCAATGCGTGAAAAGAGGACAGGGCACAATAGAACAAAAGGTGACTTTTTATTTCTTCATGAAGGTTCTATTCCTTCTCTGAATGTAGAACTGGAAGCCCCAAACTCAGCCTTTGTTAGTTAATTACAGAGTTTTAAATTTAATTTTCTTTAATTCTTCCTTTGCCAAATTAAGGTTACATTAATGCCTAATAAATCTGGCAAATTACCTGCAAAGCTGATTAAAGATCAAACAGATCCAGAATTCACAGAAATATTTATATGTTATAAAAAAGGGGAAGAGTAATATATTCAGTGAAAGAAGTTATATGAAATAAAGCCTTTTAGCAACACTGCTTTGATCTGTTTGTGTCTAAGCCCACTCACAGCAACTTTTCTTGAAAATTAAGTTAATTTTATATCAAAGAATGTAATGTTCTTGAAAACTATAAAAAAATCTTGATAAAAGTATAACTTAGGTTAAAAAAATTGTCATAAATAGGCACAAATAAAATATTAATGTGCTTGAAGTTAATGAAGAGGACTCTACTGGCATTTTATAGAACTTCCTTACTTATTGAAATATGAAAGACAAAAAAAAGAATAGAAGATGACATCATTCTTTTTTAAAAGGCTTTCATTTAAAAAATACACTTGGAACAACAAGGCTTTTTCAAGCTGTGCAATTGTTACATGATCTTTTTATTATTATTATTATTATTTGTAAACTGCATCTTTTTATTGTGATCTCAGATGAGATCAGAAATTCCTCAGCTCTGTCTGTGAGCTGTTACAGCACTCGGCAATGGAAGAGTAGGCTGCCAGCACTGGTCTCAATCGAGGTCAATAGGCAATGTCATAGGAATACAAATAGTACTTAATATCATAGGTATTATGCACTAGGCTTAAAATTCTTCTCTAAAATAATGTTGGTTGGTTCCTCTGAGGAGTGTTTTTGAGATGCAAGCACTTTTTTAGTGAAGTCATAATGGTTATGGCTACAGAGCTCCCTAGGATAGTCTGGGAACAGTCTTCTGGCCCAGAAACCAAGTATTATAGCACAGCTCAAGTCCTTACAGCTACACTTTCATCCATCATCTCCAGATTACTTGAAATGGCTGCTGAGGCAAGCTGGCCCCCAGCCTTGCCTGGCCATTGCTTCAGAGAACATTAGGGTACATGGACAAAAAATTCCAGTGATAACAATTTCACAGTACAAACCAGAGCCCCCAGGCTCTGATTAGTTTGTTAATACAGAAATAGCCTATACTGAACAGCTATCCCATCATCTGGTGTTCTGCTGACTTCTGTAAATAAAACCCATAAAGAAACAGAAGTCTACTTTTGCCTTTCATGTGATGTACAATTTATTGACCTGAAGAGAAGTGCCTCAGGACATCAAGGTGGTAAGCTGAAAAGCCAGGAGATCGATGCCCTCAATGGGACTTAGCAAGCTGAAATTTCTTGTGGTGTCAATAATGCTTCCCACCCTACTGTGAGAGCTTTATAGGATCTACCAGAGATGTGGTGTGGGAGGAGCTGTTCCCATATGCTCGCATACTGCCATCACTTAATACCTATCAAAACTGGACAACTAATAGCCCTTTGTGGCTTTCTATAACCAAACACTTCTAAGTTTCCCTTCTAGTTTGGCAACAGTCCCTGAATCTCAGTCAGCAGCACTCAGGCTGTTTCAGCGACCTGAATAGAAGCAGTGAAATGCAGCCAGCTATTATTTTTGTGGCAGTCATTAAACGTCATTTGCAAGCACAGTCTTCTCTGTTCCTGATTTTGCAGTTCATGTCTTAAAATCATATTGCATATTAATATTGTATAAATAATACAGGGAAACAAACACACTTGTCCATTCTGTTTGCTCAAATAATGCATAAAACCTTAAGCTTTCATAGCTACAAAGTGCTTGCTATATAATGATGTCTAGTTCTTAAGGAGGACTTTCCACTATTTTGCCCCAGAACAGTTTACAAAGGATGGAAATACCATCACCGCCATCACTGGCCATGAACTTGAGGAGCAGGATAACAAAGTGATGTCTCCAGCATCCTTTCAGGGAAATGAACTGACAGCCACTGGCTTCACATTCTATACATAACACTGTATCAGCTATGGCAGGTGAGAATAGAAGTGCCATGAAGCTTTTGTGTCATTCATGTAAATGACAACTTTTATCTGCAGATATTGGAAATGCTTGGGAGACCATCTACATGAAGAACTAAGACTAGACCCCTTAGGCAATGCCTGAATAGACCAAATTTCTGTCAATTTTCGATACCTGTGCTGCTGAGCATGCAGGAGCGATCCACAATCAATCAGTCAGCATAGTTGCTAAAGCAAACTCTTCATGAATCACAGTGAAAATTCAGAAGGCGGGAGTCAATGTAACATCCAGAGGTACAACATGCCACTTCCCTTCTCTGTGCCAGGATGCTGCATAGGTGCGGCCACAGCTACTCCCAGTTTCCCTGAGCTGGGTCAAGGTTAAGTGACCGTGTTCCTTGCTTCGCAGCAGAGACTGCCAAAGCAAAACCACAGGATTAAGATATAACAGGCTGCTTGAACCAATAGTTTTTCTTTTAATAGAGGTTCATACGAACAGAAGGGAAAGACAAAGACAACAACCCTAACGCATTCTGAAAATGCAGATATTTCAGAATATCTGTAGCAGTCAAGTCGATTTCTAAAGCATTAAACACACACTTTCTGAGAGAGGTTTTCTCATGATGCTGCTTGCTCTGCATCACAATCCATGACAGTTCCTGGCCAGATCATAAACGAGTTGTGAGTACAATTCTGATGCAGTAAGTCTCAGGGGCATGAGAGCAGCTATGTCTGAAGGAAGCTGTATTTAATAAAAAGACAAAATGACAGAGTTAATTGTAAAAATTTACAGGAGCTTTTGATGAAGGAGAAGCAAGTGCGGCTCACATAAGAGCCCACACCACTTACATACTAAGGGAAACCTCTGCCGTCATCTCTAACTACTGCTTGTGTTAGATATTAGAAAGAAAGGAATGGATTAACAGATTGCTAGTGACCTTCCTGCCTCCATCAACAATTTAACTTCTATATCCTGCCTTTTGCTCATTGTTGGAAAGTAATTAATACTACACTATAATAAAGATAAACCATCAAGGTTCATCAAGACACAATTTGAAGGTGATCAAAACATCATTCATTCTGGGCCTTTTAATTCCTCTCCGGCTTGGTACCCTGTAAATCTTTCCAAAGGGGATACCAGCGCACCTCTGTGCCCATAAATGTCAGTATTTCTGTTCTTCTCCATCAGCTTGAATGAAGATCACGCAAGCAAACAGCTGATCTTAAGGAATCAGTCATTACTCCAGTACTGGAAGCCATCTCAGGATAGGGATTTCACCTTCCCAGACTGACTCAACATCTGCTCTAATTAGATACTTTGTGCATGTTTTGATTTATATTCAGTTGCATACTCACTCCAAGATGAAGAAACACCTGGCTTTATACACATACATTAAGAGTCATCTTCATTTGAACATGAAGAACATGGGAAGAGATGAGCTTTCATACGGTAGAAATGGTATTAATACTTAACAAACTGAATAAGCAGTTGAAAGGAAAGAAACCAAAATGCACTGAAGACATCTCTTCTATTGACAACTATAAAGCTGGCGGCTGTTATTCCAGCACCTTTTCTCCAGTGTCATTCTCTTACTGTGTCGCATTTTAACCACGTGCCCCAAATCCTGCCGAGGACCCCTCTTTCATCACAGGATTATCTATATTCTAAAACGGCAATAGAGAAAACCAGCAGACAATTTAACAGTTTGAGTATTTCCGTCACCCTCGGGAACAGGAAAATGACAGTGTGAGCTGTAGAAGCCACTTTGACACTCCAGGATGCTGGCAGAGGTGTGGAAAACAGCAACATCTCCCTCATTCCTCCTGTAGGGAGGGGAGGAGCAGGAATATAGCTGCTTTCCATCCCTGGGCATCCTGAGCCATTCCTGGGACTGCACAGCCATGTTTTACCTCCCTGAGCACTCAGACAAACTGCAAATGAGCTGAAATCAAACAGTATCACCGACAGCTGAATACCTACCCGCAATAAATCTTTACTATGAAGCCTGTAATGATATTTGAGTTCTTTGAACTATATGGAAATGATACAGAGATATTCTTTAATGAAGAGACGTATTGACTTCATTGAAGCATAATTCATGCAGCAGTTAATGGAGAAAAGTCTGATGTTCATGAAAGCAAATAGCTACTTGGAAGCACTGATTTAAGCGCTCCAGTTTTGATCTCTAGGAAGAAAATTATATCAAGATTTCTCCCCACAGCTTCACCTCTCCAAACTGGCTGGATGACAGTGACAATAGCATTTTTTACAGTTGGATACAGTTGATTTAGCCAGAAACAGGGAATCAAATAAGGAAATCAATAAATTTTGGCAACTGGATGAAAAATATCTGTTAAGATCACTATAGATATGCTAGCTGTAAATGAAGTTCAACCATATCCAGGCTTAAACTGATGGAAAATTTATAAAATTATCTTTTAGGTCACTTCTTACATTTTTCCTCTGCACCTAATCAATGTACTCTCTGCAAGAAGGTACATGATTTGGCTTGTAATTGTGGTATCAATCTTCTTATTCCCATCTATTTATCTTTACAATGACGGCAAAATTCTACAAGCTTTAGCAAACTGCCCATGGTAAATACACCATATTGGAAGTACTTACTCAGAAACAGGACTACTTAATCTTTTTTTTTATTTAAAAGGAAGCCAGATAAGCTTGCTATCTACCGGGGCATGGAATAGTACCAACAAAAGAGGAATTGGTTGTTCCTCAAGGAACATTTAGCCTCTGACCTGGGATAGAAAGACATTAAGATTTCTCCTTCTGAAAGAACCACTTAACTGGTAAAAATTCTGTCTTGAGGCAACCCTTTGTGGTGGAATAGGAGAAGTAACACGTCCAACATCCCCTCCTCCCAAAACAGGTGATGCTGGTAATGGTGATGGTGAGTGCTTCCATCCTGAGGCAAGTGAAATGTCCATCTGGGGGCTGGATCTGAATCTCACCTTTTGTCCTACCTCCCAAGTTACCAAATAGGAGAGAGGATGTACTCAGGTGGCGAAGCTTCATGCAGCTGGCTGAGCATGCTAGGCACTGCTCGCTCTGCTGCAAGCTGACAGACTCACCGGTCTCACCAGAAGAGGTGGACATGGGTCTCCCACCTCAGGAAGCTGTACTTCTTCAGATATGGGAAGATGTTCATGAGAAGTTGGTTAAGGATGGGCACTGTCTCGCTAAGCTAGTGAGGAGGGCTTTAAACAAGAGTCATGGGAAAGGGACAAAAGGCCAATGCGTACATGTAAGAACATCTTAAACTGAACAAGGAACTGAAGACTGGGAGACAGGGTTGCTCAGAAGAGGGTTGAAGGATGGAGAAGGAAGTGTGTCAGTCCACAGAAAACAT
>VYXH01000819.1:418805-447188 GCA_013397275.1 Burhinus bistriatus | reverse complement strand
GGGGGAGTGGCGGGACGGTGTTTGTAAGGTTTGAGCCAGAACAAAGATTTAATTGGTGTAACAGGATATGGCAGGATAATACACATGACTCATCAATCAGTATAAATGGATACAAATTAATGCAAATGACCTGTTCTGGAAGAACAGGCAAGGCAATAGGGAGGAAATGCTGGATAAATTGAAAAAAAAGTATCCAGGCTGCCTTTGTAGGTGTCAGCTACCAACCAGTACACCAGGCGGGGCGGAATCCTCCAGAGCACAAAATGTGGCCTCCCCCGGGGGTTTTTAGCTGATCAAATGCCAGATGGAAATGGAACACAGTAGGACACAGTCTGGCAGGGTCATGACATGCACCATGCACTCTTTCTGCATGGAACCTAGCTAAAAATCCAGCCAGGTCTGAATTGAGGTGCCTTGCAGAAAATTCAACAGTAAAAGGATTGTGACCACCTGTTCATCTTGTGACTAGATATTGAATATTTTAACTCATTTTACTTTTTTCACAGAAATGTCAGATAATTCTTTAGACTTTCATCCTGGCATCCAATATTTTCCATGAAAATCTATCCTTTTGTAAAATGACTATGTGTGAATGTAGAAAGGAAATGTGAAAAAAAAAAGTGGATTTTTGCTTCACAGAACGTAAAACTGATAATTATTGCTAATATTCATTTGTGATGCGTATCACACTGAGCTGCCAAAGAAAATTCTTGCTGCCCTGCAATGTTGAAATGCTTTCCACCAAGATCTGAGTAATTTTGCTTGTCAAGAAAACAATCAGCGTGCTTTATTTTATAGACCAGTTCCATCAACATCTCTCGTTCTTCTTCAAGGGGTAGAATACATTCTCTGCTTAACCTTCTCATAAATACCTGCTTAACTTTTTTTTTAAATACCACACATTGTCACTGTGTGCAATTAACAATCTTTGGCTAAGTGAGCAACCTTTTGCACATTTCAGACAGACTGACAGGTGACAGATTTACTTCCCACATTCCTACATTGTTATGAAGCACAACTCCCCCACTGAAGACTGACAGCTGCCTGCATTTACAAAGCCAAAGACCTTCTCAGATTGATTTGTACCAATACACTAGGCGATATTGGGAAAATGTTCCTATTGATTCTTACGCTCACACTGTAGGTGATAAAACTGGTTAGGTGATCAGGTTTTTCACGCTGCCATAAGCAATTGTCTGATTTAACATCCAGAGTTTCTAGATCAATTCACTGTTATTTCTGGAGGCTGTTTTGCACTTTTTCCCTGTGAAAGTTTAACAAAGTAGTGTTGGCTACACGTCGCATGGCTTCACACTCCTTACTACTGTTTGTGATGGAGAATTAAAGGTTTATCTTCATATACAGCAGAGTATGTAATAGGCTTTTGTAGTTCAACGGCTATTTCATCAGAGGTCAGTTCATCTAATAGACTTTCTGATAAACTGGGTACTTTCCCTGGTATATGAAGATTTTCCACATGATTGGGCTAACTGAGCCACAAGACTAGCTGGTGTGACATGTCAAAAAGCAATTTAATTCAACATTGCCAGGGAACTCCATAAGAGAAAGGTCTTCCAGATTAAGACCTTTGTCAAAGATTTTCAATTACTACCTTGGTTCTGATGATACGACTTTTTCCACCATCCTAGATGGGACCCTTAGGGGCTTCAAAGCAGATAAGAGCAGCTTGCCTGGAAGGAAAAGAGGATGAAGTCATTCATCCTCAGTTGATAGTCAAAGAAACTTTTTGAAATGAAATGAAAGTGACATTTAAAATATTGGACGTATCTGCTTGTCCAGTGTACAGTTCTTGCCCTTATTTTGCCTGGCTGCTAATCACACTGAGTTAAACCTCACTCTGCAAGTAGCCCCCTGGAAGCAAGTGGAAATATCCAGCGAAGTGTTACTCACTGCCAGAAAAAGCACTAGCTTTTGAAGGACATTTACATGTTACTGACTTGTGAAAACATTTTCTTTTTGTTGTCAACAAGGATGTCGGCAGGAGTTTTTCCAGGCAGAATGGACAGTCAGTCATCCCAAGGGGAGCACAATCCAGCCTTGTCTGGGCTTTGGTCTGTGCTGCAGGAGAAACAAGGGGAGGGAGTTAAAGTTGCTTAAATTGCTTCTCCTGACAGTGGAGGGAGGGATGTACCTTAAGACCTGCAAATGGAGATCCAGTCATCTAACAGAAGGGTTTCCCTTATTCCACAGACTGTGTAGATAACTTCAGTGACCCTAAATGGAACCTAGTCCACTTATGTTATATTTTAACAAGAGAAGATGCTAACTTTACCCCGGTTTTTTTGAAGAAATGCTGTGCACTGACTGAGGAAGAGCTGAAGAATATTGTTAATTTAAGAGACCTGTAATGGACAGACTGTGACTAAATTACACAAGATATAAAAAAGATTGAGCAAAATGGGAAAAGAGTAAGACCTAGAAACATATTTCTGTGGATTGTGAGCTGCTTACTAAAAGTGTATGGGGATAGTTGCTATCTGGATGCAAATCAAACAGCTTTACTCCAAGAAATGAAGCTGTGAAGTGGCATACAATCTGCCTGTCTGTGCTCATATACATGGCAGGAACATTTTTGAGGGAAAATCCCAAGAATTAGCAGTGGGATTTGCAGTTCCTTGAGAAAACAGAAGAACTGTTGAAGAAACAGGCCCACTCAGGTCAGCTAATCTGTGCCCAGAATCTATTAGGCAACATAATTTCTTGTTTTGACAGAACTTGATTTCAATTAAATCATGAAATGAATGCAAAGCCCTATGTTCCATTATCACTGAACAAATCCACACCAAATATTTTTAATTAAATTATAAGCAGATTAAAATACCTTAGAGATGATAGAATTATGCCTCAGTGTTTGGCATGTGCACACGGGGATTTAAGAAAATGCTGAAAAAAACAGAAACCTTTCTGCTCTGTGATGAAAAAGAATATACACTCGAAGGCAGATGATGAAGAACTGAAAACTATTAGACAACTCAGATTGTGAAAACCAAGATTCACAGAGATTCTGCAATCGAGCTGAAAACATAAAATTACAATAAAGTGCTTGCTTTCTACCAAGAGTTTCCATTTTTACCATTTAAATTATATCATTACATCAACGTTCTCCTCATTATGAGGAAAACTTTCAAAAATCCTGAAGCACAAGTTTCCGAATTTCCAGCTTTTTATGCAAAACTGTACTGATAATACACAATCCTGTTACGTATAACACCTTTATCAGATGGGTCTCACCCAGCTCCCACAAGTGCAGAAGGTGAGCACAATGGGAGTTGACCTGTTTGCTTAAGACAGTGCTTTGGTATCCTGCAAGAGTAGCTATATGAACTGTAGCCAACATTAGCATGCCTAGACATCCAGAAATTTGAAACTTTATATTTTCTAGTGGGTCAAGAAGGAAGATCAAGGACAGACCCCAGGGAGTGTCTGTCTTTAGCTGGGTTTTAGTTAAGAGCTTTCCCTTTGGAAAAAGTTTATTGCTGTTACGTCTAAGCCTGCTGCCTAAACACTTTGGAAGATAGCCTACAATCATCAATGGCACATTTTTTTTCTTTAGTGAACCTCTATTCAATTTAGGGCTGAACGCTGCTCCCAGAAAGCATAATTAATTTAGGGTAGGAGGGGCACATTTGGAAAGCTTTTCTTGACATTATTTTAGCCTACAGGCCTGGTGATCCCAGGTCTGATTCCCTGTCCTGGAGGGTGTGCATGTCCAGAGCCACCCAGAGGAGGTGCAGGCCCATTTTGCTGGCTCCTGGGGTCCCTTCCAGAAGACCCTGTGAATCAGCACCACCCCAGCACCATGTGTAAGGTGCTGGTTGCAAAGGCCAGGGTCAAAGAGGAGTGTGAATGTGTCATCCATTGAACAACAATGAGCTTTTCGGTTCTTGTCAGGAACAAAGGGTGTGCTGGGCGATAATGTTTATCTTGTCTCCACGAGCAAACACAAACCCAGGAAACTGCACATTTTTGCCAATCCTTCAGCAAAGATTATGCCCCTAGCAGCTAGAGGGTGCTGTCAGTGCCGGGGCCAGCTTTGCAGCACCCTCAGCAATGGGGCCACCGAGCCCTTGGTCACATGCCAGAGGGACAATGAAGGCTATTGTGCCTTCATCATGCCTTCAGCTCTGCAGCCTTCATGGGAAGGGCACCCTGCACCATTACTGAGCTACTGGGAACTGATGGGACAAACCAGTGCTGTACCGGTTGCCCAGCAGAGACTCAGATAGCTACCACTGGAGTGTCATGCACAGCTGATAACCCACAGAATCTTCCCTCAGTCGTCCCCACTGTCCTCCACTCATCTACTAGCAGATGGTTACAAAAAATGGCGAATTGTCTCAATACGGGGTATTGCAGTAGAGTCCTAGGCTGGGCAAATAGCAGGGTGTGGGGGTAAGAGTTAACCTGGAGGTCTCTCATGGGGAGACAAGTGGAGCCTGGTAGCCTGCACACTGCCCTCTTTGACATTTCTTGCTTTTCTAATATAATATCACCAGCCAGGGATGAATGCTGAGACTTAATCTGAAGACCATAAGTAGCAAAGCTAGTGCAGCATCTGTACTGGGAAAGGGATAAAGAGTGCAGCTCAGGAGTACCACAAATGATAACTGTGTTCCAGAGTTCAACGGTATGTACGATCACAGGAAAAACATGAGAGAAATACACCACAGATTTTAAGATTAAAAGTGTTTCATTAAACAATAAGAAATAACCTCAACAGGATAATATCACTGCCAAAATGTTAAGACATTCTTATATTGCATAAATAAATCACTATTCATAACCAGCAGGAGTCATTAAGGGTCTCTGCATGCAGCCCACTGACATGACTGCTTTGGTCTCACCTATATCATATTTCAATGTTCATTTCACTGATATTTCTTCTGAAAGTAGAGAAAAATACCATACTTATCAAAGTTTCCCTTATCATTGCCAAAGCACAGACACAGCATCAACTCTTGCTAAGCTGAAGTTTAACATAAAATTATCATCTGCAATGATACTCAGTGATTAATTGTCTTAGTACATCCCCAGCCAAAATCCCTGTGGTCAAAACTTATTATGAAATGAGTACCAACAGCTATTAGTACTGTTTTGAAATTATAATCAGTGACTGATGGCTCAAAAGATAACATAAACTCTCTCTGTAGAATAACTTTAGAATATATTTTTGTAGAGGGGAAAATTATCATTTAAACTGACATTGAAACATGGGAACTACTAAGAAAATGTGCCACATTCATTCTCTTCACCCTGGGAACTTATTTCTATGCCCTCTTTCCCATTAAAACAGGACTGAAATAAATTACCTTACAGTTTGAATCTGTTCATGAAGAGCAACATCAGATGATCATTGCTCTTCCTGGAAAAATCCGAACATAGAATCATAGAACTCTTTAGGCTGGAAAAGACCTTCCAGATCATCAGGTCTAACCATTAGCCTAGCACTGCCAAGTCCACCACTAAACCATGTCCCTAAGCACCACATCTACACATCTTTCAAACACCTCCAGGGATGATGACTCCACCACTTCCCCGGGCAGCCTGTTCCAATGTTTGACAACCCTTTCGGTGAAGAAATTTTTCCTAATATCCAATCTAAACCTCCCCTGGTGCAACTTGAGGCCATTTCCTCTTGTCCTATCACTTGTCACTTGGGAGAAGAGGCCGACCCCCCCACCTCACCTCAACCTCCTTTCAGGTAGCTGTAGAGACCGATAAGGTGTCTCTTGACCCTCCTTTTCTCCAGACTAAACAACCCCAGTTCCCTCAGCCACTCCGTACAAGACTTGTGCTCTAGACCCCTCACCACCTTCTCTGAACATGCTCCAGGACCTCAATGTCTTTCTTGTATTAGGGGCCCTAAACATGTGTTTGATCTAAGCAGCAAAGGTACGTATACACTTGTTAATGTGAATTTTATTGAAAATATCTACTGGGACTGCAAATGAAAGGATGTCAGGAGAGGTGCTCTGAGAAAAACCCTCAGATAAGCAGTGGTCAGTGTGGCCAGTACTGCTTTTAGACAACAGGAAACATCAGAGCTATAACAGTAGCTGTAGGACACTGAGGAGAGGTTATTTCCTTGTATCCATGCTAACTCTTAGTAATAGGAGCTAAAGGTAGTCTATGTTAACAGAATAATTAACACAGAGACAGTTGTGCCCTTTATTAGCATTCATGTCATGTCTGTGTTCCCACTAAAAAAAAAAAAAATAAATATCAGAAATGTTACTGCACCTTTTCTTAAGTTGTTGTTTGATAATTGTAAAAGGATTGACCAGTATAGCACAACTAGAAGAACTTACACTTTCTTCCTGATGAGCCCAGCATAAAGCCTTCTGAAAGTAATATAAGTTTTCTATCATCTTTGCTGGATTTGATTTCAGATTCCCTCAGGGCTATGTAATGTGCAAGTTACCTAACATATCAAAAAGGAGAAAATTAAAGTGCATTACCAGAAAGGTTGAATCAAATCATCACCAATTCTTTGATTATCACTGAAAAGTAACACTTTTTTTCGTAGTAGAAAACATCAGTTTCAATTGCACAGTTTTTCTAGCCGTCTGAGAATTTTTTATTGAATTTCATAAAAATGGGAATAGTATGAGCTCCACAATAGTGTATGTTTCATCAAGAATACTAAATCAAAACAATTTTGAAGTTTCTGGTGTTGGAAGCATAAAAATATAAAGGGTTTTTTGCTTTACAGGTAAAGAAATTAAATGTCAAATAATTATTTCCATCTTTTTTTCCATCCATTATTTCCAACAGAAATCTTGAAAAAAACTTATAAAAATAATATTGTCAAAATACATATGAGATCAGAAAAAAATTATCTGTTTTAAATAATTTTATAAGACTTTATTTTGAGTGTGTCCTTTAGAGGTTTATCTTACCATTAACAGAATTGTAAAGTCAAAAGTACTGTTTCTACAAAAGACAAGACTTCTCATTCTGAAAACATCTGAGGAGGATAGTCTGGTTATTTTAAAAAATGTCACAAGTGTGAAATGCATGAAAACTGAAATTTCCTTATGAATTTTGAATTAAATGAAATTTTGTTTTACAACAAACAAAACATGCTTCAGAAAATTCCTGAGGGCAGATGGAAATGTAGTGATGTAGAGCAGGGAGGGGAAGTCAAGGGGCAAGAAACTTCACGTTTCCAGAAGGTTTTGTTCCGAATCTGTATTAAAGTTCCCTTATGGCTATTCAACTGTCAATTTATTGCACTTTATTGCACTTTTCAGCCATGTCCATGATAGAATTGGTTCTATATTGACACGTAATCAGATATGATCAGATATTTTATTTACTTCTGAGTCCTAGGTCTGCATTCATATGTAAGGCAATGACTGGTGCTCTGGCTTCCCCAGTGCTGAAGTTAAAGGTATGTGCAAGTGTTTTTGAGATCCTAACGAAAAATGTCTAGTTAGAATTTAAGTACCTCCAGAGCTTGCTCCCTCTGAGCTGGAGACAATCCCATCCTCCCGCCAGGAGACTGAAGGGGAGGTTGTAGAAATCAGACCGTCACAGTCGGTGATGTCCATCACAGTCCAGGCGATGGCACTGGGTGAGCCAAACGGCTGGGAGGGCAACCTGCAGCAAGCTCGATGATAGCCCCAAATCACCTCCACTCTCGCTGCTAGAGCAAGTCTCACCTCATTGCAGGTGCATGCAGAGCCCTCAGTACAAGCTCCTCTGTCTTCTGCACACCCCATGGAGTCTCCACTGATCCCAGGGAGGCAAGAAGGGACTCGTTTGCCCCCCTGCCCTCCCCTGCCCTGTGCCACACTCTCTGTCATTCCCACTAAGGAAGACTGGTCACGAGGGAGAGGTAAGAGTGGCTCCTGGGAGAGCTCTGCCCACCAGATCCAGATCCGACACAAGATAGCGATTGGCAAAGTTTGCTCTCCTGCTGAGGGCCCCCTCTGGACTGAACTCAAACACAAGGGCAGACCTGCTCAGGGATCCCTGTTCTCACGTGCCTCATTGCCCAGTTCAGAAAAAGACACAAACTCAAGGTCGTGCCTGTGTGGGAATAGCCCACACAAGTGAACATAAACTCCAAATTTTCTATTTATGAAACCTGAGAAGGAAAGTATCAACTGCTTCCAAGTGCAGCGGGATTGGACCAACAAGATTAGCACTGGTCTAACAAGAAAACTGTAGAACAAGTTCCCTCAGCTTTTCACTCCCTGTTAATTTAATATTTTCCCTATTTACTTCAACATCTGCAGAACTACTGTCCAGCTGAATAGCACTGAGACCACAGCCATTCAACTGACTGTTTACCTTCTACAGTCAAAGACAGCTTTTATTTTCACCCTGCCCAAGATGAAGCATCATGACCCATGTTAAAGATGAATCTGTGACATTAGCAGTCAGATTTGATAACTGTTTACAATTCCAGCTGGGCAATTAAACAGTGTTAATTTTTGGAACCCCACTTCACTCAATAATGTAACAGGCACTTTCCTGATTAATAAGAAATTAGACTATCCATAAACTCTCTGCTGGATGCTAAAAGCTTTGTTGTGACAAAAGTCTTTCACTGTGTGACAATTAAGGCATGCATCTAGCTTCCTGATTTCCAAATCTTCCATGCACTGTTATGTTCCGTCGTCGTCATTACGTCCACTGAAAATGCATAATATCTTCTCATAGACATCTGCTCAGAGTCTGACTCAAGAAAAGGCTACATGAAAAGTGGTGGTACTCAAACTCCATTTCCGAAATACGAAAGATTTAAAAATTAATTTAAACCAAATAAAGGGGAGAATTTATTCTGTTGAGTAAAAGCCACCCTCAAGTCCAAGACCAAGACATAAGACAGGATGCTCTACACCAATGTCTAGGCTGCAGCAGTGACTGCTGCACCCTCTCTCTTATACTAATTGGCCTTGGCTTTAGCTGTTCTTTGTCTTCAGGACTTACTTGATCTTACTCTTTACATGACTTACTCCTACACGTAGTCAGGGTTGAACATCTACAAAAAGAAGTAGTTAGGAAGTGCTGATATCCCATCATTTTGCATGCCCAGCCATGGCTGAACTGAGTTTTGACCTGAGTTTAGCAAATAGGCTAACATATAGAGCTGGTTTTTCGTAGAAGTTACTCAAGTCCACATGCTACGAGGGCAAAAATTGCTCTAGTTCTTATTTTGAAAAAACA
The DNA here is from genome assembly GCA_013397275.1 of Burhinus bistriatus. Taxonomy (NCBI): domain Eukaryota; kingdom Metazoa; phylum Chordata; class Aves; order Charadriiformes; family Burhinidae; genus Burhinus; species Burhinus bistriatus. The sequence continues at coordinate 437,990 of VYXH01000819.1, read as the reverse complement.
GCCTTTGTTATTTAGCTCAGAGTCCGTTCCTTAGGGCAATGAAATCTAAACAGATATTTCCCTTTGCTTACATCTCAAGAAGACTGAGGGAAAAGAGATATGTGAAAATTCTATGTATTTCAAAACTGTTAGGAAATCAACATTCCGAAACAAACTATAAAAGTTTCCCAAGTTAAAATGGGGGTTTTTTGTGTGTTGAATATCCTCTTTAAAAAATGTTGACTGTATCATTTCTTAAGATCCCCAAAGAAGTGAATTCATAAATTGCCCCAAGAAAGAGGACAGCATAATATTCAGTTCTCACAGTTACTAGCTTTCAGGTTCCTTACAACTTAATTAAGATTCTCTTAAATTAGTCAGCAAAACTTTTGCTACAGGGGCATGGACCCACGTCACAAGAAAAGATTCAAGCACTCCAAATATAAAGAGCTTGAGATGAATCCAGATTTTGAAACAAGAATTCTGTGAATCCTTTTTCATATCTCAGATACTTTATTAATGAAAAAAGGTAAAGTATGGACTTTTTATTAGATGTGTTAGTGCTTTAAATTAAACTTGAAAATTCTGGAATAAGTTTAAAACAAAAACTCCCAGCATTCACATGATCGTAGGACCCACGAGGTCGGTCAGGTTTGTGGATCAGGTCACTGATCAGTAATCACCCATCCATTGTATCTTGAGGTCCCATTAAGAAGGCTAGGGGTTTTTTTTGTATCTATGCCAGTTTACAACTCCTATGGATGTTCCTGTCCTTGTTCCTGTTGGTCAGTCCCACTGTGGTATACGAACCACTTAGGCAGGAAACATAATCATATTAATATGATTTACGTAAATCCCAGAAGAAGGAAAATGTGAGATAGAATTTGTTAATACCTTATTAAAATAGTAGGTATCATTTGACGGACAAAAATTTTGGTACACTAAATCCTAGGTCTTTCACTGCTTTCTTATGGGAAAAAAAACCACTATTGGTTGATTGATGTTTTCCTAATTATCTGCATTACAGGTGTCCAAGTTCTTCATACACCACTATTGTTACCAAATTAAAAAAGAAAGTATTATATGTATACTAACATATCTATTAAATTACAATAAAGACTGAGGCAAGTACACTCACAGCAATTTTAATATAAAGTTTCTGAATAAATTGGTAGTGATGGAACAGTGACACGTGCTTTAGTACAATATTGAAACCTTGGTTCTTATCCAGGATCCTCCTTTTTCAAGGGAAAAAAGGCCATTGAGTATGGCCCAACACAAGGTCTTGTACAGGGCATGGACTTGAAGTTCCCAGTGGTCACTCAGCTGGGCAAAGGTGGAAGGTTGGTCTTTAAAAATATTTGTCTATTTGTTTTGTGACTGCAAAGGAAAAACTTTTTATTTTTTTTTTCCATAAGAGTAGGGTCACAGAATTTGCTTTCTCCCCAGCTAGGAACAAAAACAATAATGGAAGCTCTTCAAACTAATGCTCAAAAGAGGAAAAGAGAGCCAACAGATTATTAACTTCTCAGCAGGGAAGACATTATTACAGTCAAAAGACTTCAAAATCCCTTTTCTTATGTGATTCATTAACAGATTTTCGAACCTCTTTGTCCTCAGAAGAAGAATGTATATATTTCTTCAATGGTGTGTCTTTTGGGGAGTTGAGGCTAACAGTGCAAAGCCTGTTGTCCAACTATTTGTCTCAAATATGGCACTTTTGTAAATGGCAGTGCTAGATGGGTATTAAAGTCATCCATCTGTGCATGGTCTCTGAGCTTTGCAAAACAATAAAAGAAAATTATGTCACTGCACTCTGGAAAAAAAGGGCTTTTTAAATCTTTGCTATTTCTTCGCTACCCAACACGTTAAGCAAATACCTAATGCAGATTCTACATATTAATGTGACTTCTAATAGTAAGTTAATGACAAATTTGAAAATGGGGAAAAAATCCACCTCCTTTCTATCACAAAAGAAACTCTCTTGGAAATTATATTAACTTTACAATACTTCTGTACTTCCCATTGTGGCCCATTGCTTTGGGATCTTGGATGTATTTTATTTTCCAAGATCAAACTTAGACTTTAAACACTTCATTACACTATCTAAATTTGTTTATCATGCATTAATAAGCCTATCATTGTCACTTAATAAAGGTATCCCCTTATCAACAACAAGAACATTCATGGAATTAATTTTCTTAGACAACAAATACCTGCAATATTTGCAGCAAGCTGAGGCTCACAACTATGAAGATCCTTACTAGAACTTTATTGTAAGTTACACTGATCCAAAAGAAAAAAGAAACATGTAAAATGTGCTATAAATACAATCCAGATATAAATTCCAAATATGAGTATATATAATACACAGGAATAAAGACAATATCATTAACATATTCAAAGAAATCACGATGTGACTAAAATCACACAGAAATACTGATTACATTCACACAAATCAATATAGACATTTGCTGTATTTGTGGTATGCCTAAAGACAGCAGATGGATTACCTCAAACACGAAAATGATAAAAATGTATCCTCTAGAGCTGACTCATTGTTTAATGGCATAATCTCTTGCCTGACACTGTATAAACTGACTAAGAAGACATTTAAAATGTGTGGATGTTTTAACCAAAAAGAGATAATTAAAGTAGCAAGTAAGTGAATTTTGAGTGAGTGTACAGTACAAATAAATCATTCTTCCTGCTCTGCTACCCAGTGTAGCATACAATGACAGTACATTCTGTAGTGCTTAGATGTGTCCTCTGCTTTTGTTTCTTACAAATAGATAATTCCTCCTGGAAACCATGTCCAGTATATAACTTATGATACTCAAATTAAAAAAAAATATTAAATGTATAATGTGAAATCATAGACAAACGTCTTTATCAGTCCAAAACATATAACTCCACGTTATGAATATAACAAAACTCTATTTTAAAAGTCTTAATTTAACTTTAGTATCAATGCAGAAAAAGAACTTTGCTGGTCACCCAAAAATTTTCAGAACGGTATCACATACAGTATTTTATTAAAACTAACTATGTGGCAGACTGATACTCGAGTGACCACAATAAGCCCATTTTGGTTTTGTGATTGTGCACAAAGCTGAACTTCTTTGTTTTATACCATCTCTGTAAGTATTCTTTAAATCTTTCAGGTTTATAATACAGAAAAAAAAATCTGCGGTGCTTTGGAAAAGCTTCCTTTCACTGAGAATTTTGACATTTCTGAGCCACAGCTAAATTCAAAGCCATAAACCTTCTCACAGGACAAATTTAGAGGCAAAGTTTAACTTCTGATCAATGGAAATTTTTTCTTTCAATTTTCTTTTTATTTTGACTCCTTAATTTTGTATATAATATATTTAAATTGACTCAAGCAATCATTTGAAAGTCAAAAATTGAAATGTTTTATTCCAAAAATTACTACTTTGGAGACATTAACATCCTCAGAAATGTTCCACAAGCTTTTCTTGTAAACAAATCTTCAATGAAATCAAGATTTCATTAAAAAAGAAACTTTTCAAGAGCTCCACTCAACATGAGAAAACAGTCTTGTGAGATGTTTTTAATTTTTAACTGTAACCTATCAGTTATAAAACCTTTTGGTCTGCAGCCCATCTCTAATTTAAAACATCCTGTAACAGGCCTTTTTTATGAGCCATAAAATTTAGCGGCTATCTAAATAACTGTTCTTTTAATAAAAGAATGCTTATCAGCATGCACATATCCACCATTATCTGCCTTTCACCCAAAAGGTCAATTTAGTAGAAACATAAAACATTTTCCTCGTTCACTTCTTGCTTAGAAATCATAATACCTGCAGAGCAGCTGCAACATAAGAGTACGTTTAGATCCTCTTTGGTACCAAACCGGATTTGCGGAGCCATATTCAGTAACCCTTACAATCACGTGTTCTTGAATATAGCTAGGCTGATGCTCGGTTATGGTTATTCTTACTCCTCGCCTTTCCCTGGGTGCAAAGCGTGCCCTGCTTGAAGCCAAACCCACCAGCCAGCTCTGTCCCAAAGCTTAGTTTTGAGCAGAGGCTTGCCTGGTTTTTAGCTTGTTCCCTCCCTTTTTCCATCTTGTGTGAGATATGTTTCCCATCTGAGATTAAAGTCGTGAAAAGAGCAAGAGTTGTGCCATTTACTCGCTGAGTCCAGAATTTCAACCCTTGTGTTTCAAAACAGCCATATATTCCCATCATTTTCTTCCCAAACATGGGATGACTGTACAAAGTACCCGGCATCAGCTGCTGGCTGCACTGAGCACCTACAGATGGAGGGATCACAGGCATACAAGGCGGTTTCATGAGATAGATAGTCTTCTGCCTGTCTGCCCATCTCTTTTCCCTTATCACGATGCCGGTTATGACTACATAGAATTCCAGAAGCAAAATGGACAACTACTTGACATCTGTTTTTCATTTCTCTTGAAAAAAAAAATTTAAATGGTCTCAATTCTTAGAACTCTGCAATGAAAATTAAGTGAGTTTGTATGAGGCATTTCCCTAAAACTGCTAATCAAACATTAGGCAAGTGTTTGGCAAATCACAAAAGCAGAAGAAGATACTTTCTAAAGAAAAAAAAAAAATTAAAATTCATGTTAGTAACAGCCTGCCACAGCCCCCGCAACACCGCACACTGCGTGCTCCTTCTTGGCAAACAGGCAGCAGGGTTTGCTACCAAAGCGGGCATTTAAGGGAAGAAACAAAGTTAGAAGTTCTCAAGTTCCATGCTGATTAATCCCTTCCCTTCTCCTTTACTCACCTCTGGCTCTTCTTTGGCGCAGAGAGCCAAGAGACTCTGGCGTGATAGGTGGCACATGGAGCCACAGAATGAGCAGGGAGAGAGAAGCCTCCCCTCCTGCTCTGCACTGTGGTCTGCACAGACTTCAGGGACTTTTTTCCATCCAATTATGAGAGTCCTGGAAAAACAGACTTTTATTAAATAAGCCACCAGAAATGTCTCATAATCAGTCCCAAACTATAGGTAGCACTACCCAGGGGGAGATTCCCCCAGACTTAGGAGCTGAGGGCCCCCATTGGCATCTGTCTCGGTGGTACACGTGCTTGCGTTATGTGGTAAGATTATGGCCGTGTGGCTGCAGCTTTCTCCCCTGTCATCAGCCTAGGTCTGTGTCACACTTGACATCAATAAACAAATACAAAAGAGCATTAGAAAATGGAGGATTGCATTGTAGAAGAGGCAGTAACACAGCCTCAGCACTATTAAATGTTTGATCTTGTTACAGTTTAGAATCTTTAACAACTCATCATGCTTAAGCCTGAATTCCTACTCCCATTAACATATTCACACACAGAATACATTAAATACATTTCTAATACAGTCTTGAGTTTTCCCACGCCTGTGCTAACAGGACATTGCAGGGGGCTATGGCAAACTAAGACACGTTCTATAAGAAGAATTTCCTAATCACCTTCAGGCTGAGTGAGAGAAGCAAACTGGGTCTCTTGGAAGAAAAATTGCTAGAGACAGCAATCATGCAGCAGCGTGCATCCAGCTGAGCACTGGAAGGAACGAAAGATACTTTGGGCTAGGTTAAGAAATATCTAGAAATAAGGCAGTGGAAAAAAATGGTCTGAATGTTATAGGAAAATGATAACTAAATAACTAAAGCAAGTTTGTTTTTTTCAGTCTCGTGGCCTTCTTTTCTTACAGTGGCAGAAGGGTAGTAAAAATTCCCATGGCTCCTCTATTTAATGTGCTGATGTGCTGTCAACAAAGTCAAAAGGTCCCAGATGTCTGACTGGGTGGGGATGCTGTCCTTGACCCTTGTTAGCAGCTGCCTCTTGCAGCTGCTAACACTGTCCAGGCTGGATCCAGCTGGGTTGAATCTGGAGGGGAGAAGAGGAGAGCTGTGGGATGGACGGCAGACCGCTAGGCTATGGCAGGGCAGAGCTGCATTCCTCCAGGTCCTTCCTCAATTATTTCCACACTCGGTTGTGTCAGCAGTTTCTCTGTATATGCCGCGCAGAAACCACTACAAGCAGAGGTGACAGACACATGTCAGCACAGCATTTCTCCCATCAGAGTGCTACCCTGCTGCGGAAGACTGAAGCAGACACACTGCAGCACATTAGGGTTCGGATGCAGCAGATTAATTTTGTAAAGCTCGGGGGACCTTGACTCTGTAGCACTCTTACATTGCGGAATTGTAAATGCAAGTGCAATGGATTACAAAGTACAGACATTATGCAAGTGAATGTACATGAATATTATGTACATTAATATTATCCAGAAATGAAAGAGCAACCAAACATCTGTAAAATAGCAGTTACCACCGAATAAAGAGACGGTGTCTTCAGTTGTTTAGAGAAGCCTACAGGAGGAGATAAAAATCTACCAACTAATAATTATCATAACAATAAACAATAATCTCTAACAATGCTCAAGGCAAACTGAAGAGTGTGTGGGCCATCCCTAACAAAGACACTTAGAGGCTAGTCACAATGAAAATGCAAACTTGTGGGCCCATTTCATATTTGCACTCAGGCTAAGGGAAAGGAGCAAGTAGATTTACATGTACAAGGTATAAAATGGGCATGAAATTAAAAGCAAAGGATTTAAAGAGAGGCACAGAAAGTACACCAGAGAAAGATGAAGAAGAATCATTGGGGCATTACATGTTATTCTCCTATTTTAATCATAATCATGAAATAAAGGACAACTTGAAAAATACGGAGTAAAATCAATCTTAATGCCATAGTAAATGTAAGGGAATTTTTATGGTTTATCAAAAAGAATTTCAAGATTAAAAAGACCAAATTACCAGCGTCCTGCCAGCTTTGAAACACACGCTCTCACTTTCAGTATCAATATCCATTATTAAAATCCCTGCTCCCCAAATGCAGGGATTGAAATTGTTGTGATATCCCTGTATTTGTTCAGTCTGTCAACTCTCTCTGCTTTAATCCATTTTTATGGGCTGACAAAGGATTGAAATGGGTAAGAAAGCTGTTTTCAGGGGGTTTTACAGAGTGTCAAAACTGGCATGGATGGTGAGGGATGCTACACGGCAACATACGGCCACAGCATGCCTGGGGGCTTGAGGTTGGGGCTGATGCTTCCTCTCCCTGAACAGGTGAGAGATAAAGAGGCTGCAGAAGACTTTAAACCCAAAGGTTGTCAAGTAGAAATTGTATGTGTGGGTCTGTCAGCCCCTCTACTGCCAACGTGAAGGTTTCCAAAATCATGACTCAAGCTCTGTGAGTCAGGACGTCATAAAAACACTGCTCCACAAGCAGCATGTTCATATAATTAATGACCTTTGCTTCCTCTGGCTGGTCGCTCTTTGTCCCCTGAACACCACCACAAAAATCCTCCCTCTACCCGCATACGCTCCCGTACTTCAGCTCCACAGCAGTGCTCCTGCTGGCCGGCCAGTGCCCCAGGGGTGACTGCCAGCTGGCTGATAATANTTTTTTTTTTTTTTAATCTCACTCTCTGTTTGTTAAGCATTCACCAGCCTGCACAGAACTAGTGAAGGATTACATAGCGTACACATGGTTTGCAAACTTACACAAAACAAAGAAGTGATCCCTTCTGCTTCCTTTACTTAGGAAACCAAGCTAAGACCAGTAGAAGTGAAATTCTTTTTATTTTCCTCTCATTGAGGATATCCTGATGTTTACTTTTCAGGTTGTTCTCTTTGTCACTAAGACAGCTAAAATGATACACTGCTTTTTTGCTATGGGTAAGCTGGAAGACTCACCTTTACACGTCTGCCACCAGCCAGAGCTTTAGCAAACACCAGTCAGAGACTGGTGTTACAATTGCACAGGTTGACAACACGCCTGTGTTGCAGCCCCATAGCTCATCTGCTAAAAAGTGCTTTCATGGAGGAACAATATTGTAGTGATGCCCAGGACTGTGAACAGTATAAAACATAAGTGCATGATGCATGGAATGAGTTAGGAGGAAACCGAATATGCGTTTATGTAAGCAGTTGTAAAAGCTAGTATTTTATGCAAATAAAGGCAAACTATGCAGCAGGGGCAGAATATGACAGAAATGGAGAAGGAGAGATGGAGTGGAAAGATCTCAAACTCAAAAAAAAAAATGAGGACCATGCAACAGAGCACAGAGCTGGCAACCTTCACCGTGCATGGCTCAGCCTGGAAACGCAGCCAGCAGTCTGCAACACCAGCTGCCCTTGCAAGCAATCAGCTACCTGCAGGTGAAAGAACAAGAGCAAACCGTGTAGGAACCTTTGGTGCTTCCACTTATTTATGTCATCGCTCATGTGACAGGTAACGTTGGGAATGAGTGAAAGAGTGTGGGCTCACAAAACAAAAACTGGAGTACGGTCAATTGGAAGATAGCCAGTGGCAGCTGAAAATACGACCCCGCACTTACCTTTTCCTCTTGGTAGGTCACATCTGTCCTCATACTACTACTCAGTGAAAAATCTGGGGAAATGTGTGCAGGGGTGAACCAAATAATATTTACTTGCATCTTCTGAAACAATTTTATAGCCCCCTCCAGTCCTTGCTCTCCAACTGACTAGTAATACAAGTTCTAGGAGGTAATCATCAGGAAAAAGCAATTAGTTGGCACTCTCAAAAGCAAAAAGTGCCCAGTAGAGTTGGGGGCATCTGTACAACCTGAAACCACCTCTAAGTCATTTTAAAAGAGACAAACTATGCTTCAAATATGTCTTTCTCGCTGCAACCTACTTAGTCTATAGGTTAATAGACCTATAGAAGATAATCTATACAATAAAAATGTTACAATAAATGGGTAGAAACAAATGGATTGTTATACAGGCAGTGGGGCTGGATTCACACGGTACTTCACATCAACCCTTTTAATTCCTTGGCTCATAAATATTGGAATTATCAGTCTAGTAGAAGTTATTTAGCACTTGTGTTCCCTTGTGTGACTGTATTTTTTTTTTTTTTAACATTTCTTTAAGGTCTGAGACAAACAAAGAAATCAGAACAAAGGTGAATGTTTTCAAGTGTACCTGGACAGAAACGCTGCTGCTGCGATCTTGTCTTGTTGCTCTGTGCGGTAAACAGGCAGTTCGCTCTTCGTGCAAATCACTTCTCAGTTCTCTTCTTTCATTTCACGTATTTGGATTCCGTTTTGTTAAAGTGATTTCTAGCAGTTTATGCAGATCTTGAAAAGCTGGGTTGTAAAAGCTGCCTGATGCCATTACTGTTGGCAGAGCCTCTCATCTCTGTGTATCTTCAAATAATACTATAACCAAAGGTGCCGCTTCATTTAAGATACGCTGCATAAGAAGGATTAAAACACTGTTAAGAACAACGATGACAGAACAGAGCAGCTTTAGGGAATTCCTTCATCACTGAATCCATCCTACAAGTCGTTAAGATTTGTCTGGGTATTTTCTCCACTCCATTTAAAAAAGTTCTGTTTTGTGCTAGATAATTATTACTAAAAAGATCCAGAGGCAATTCTACATAAATGAGGAGATAAGATTAAGTACATAGACATTTGTTTCCCATTTGCACAATGAAATTAACCATTCTAACAGTGCAAAAGTCTGGGGAGCCACCAGGGTGCCTAAAATGATGGGCAGAAGAGAAGGGGCTATGCTGATCTCACCGGAGAGAGCAGGGAGCAGCCACTCAGCACGGGAGCACACGATATACCAGCTAGGGCTTGCGTGGGAGGTTAAACCTTCATTACCTTTCCGGTCAGTCTTGGGCCTGGAAGACAGTGCAACAGCATATTATTTCAGTTTTTGAAGCAAAATATGAAAAATTGTGACTTCGTCTCAAGTATGCTTAGAGAGATTTAGCAATGCTATGAGGAGCAACTCTTGCATTTATGTGGCATCAGCACTACAGTCTTCAGCAACCATGTTCTAAAGGTGCGTCTGCAAAAGAAGTTACATTGCATGCATGGACAAGGGCTGAATTGTGCAGTGATGTCCAACTGGGAAGGGAACCTGCAGGCTGGACTACACCAGGACCCCAAATACAGCCTGGTCACAACAGACACGGATTTTAATCAGCCATACAAAGGGTATCACACAATGAGGACATTCAGACCAAGAAATGCCCACTTCCACAGGTGAAGTTAGCACCAGCTGGCATCAATCTGGCTATTGAGCATGTGAACGAAGCAGTTCACCCACGAGGGAACACAGGGTAGGCACATGCCCATGGCAATGAACTGAAATGGGATGTGATGTGCTGAGGACAAGCAGAGAGCAAATGAGAGCTCTTCATCACAGGAACAAAATGCTGGATTGGTAAATCTCCCCAGCCTTCCCCTTCTGCCTTGTATGGTCACCAGTGCATCACTGCTAGCTTCCTGACCTCCTTAGGAAAGCGACCTGAGCAATGGATTGAACAGAAGGAGGCAGATCTAGAGAGGCACAGCAGCTGCTCCCAGTAAGGCAGGTGGGCTTGGGAAGGAACATTCCACAGTGGGAAGTACCTCCAAAGTCTGTTTCCCTCTCTTGTATGAATGATCAAAGGAATGAACAAAGGTTTGAAACAAACTGAAATACAGATTTTTTGTTACGCTTGTGTATTTGTTTCACAATGCATTAAAACAGCTTCCATAAGGTAGATTACTTCTTTCGTTCTTCAGCAGAAAAAGTGTGAACTAATGAATTTGGGCAATGGGAGAAAAAGGGATTTATATTGGGCTTTTTTAACCCTTAAACTTCTGAGATATGGCAAAATCTGAATGCATCTTGGGAAAAGATGGTAACATATCTCTTGACCAATGAATTATTAATAATATATTTTACTGAAGAGTTAATACAGATCAAACCAAAAATTCATGATACAGAAATAGAACAATTTAATGTAGGTATGAAATAAAAACTGTATGTGACCTTTCCAGAGTTATTAGAAAGAGAAATTGATGAACCCAACATGAAAATGGCAACAGTCATATTGAATTTCAAGAAAATACCAGGTGACAGTGGGCCTGGATGTTGAGTTTTACAGGCCGCTCACTCTGAAGATTTTCCCACATCACAGTAAAGTGTACAATCAAGTGTTAGATAATGCCATATAACCACAAAGCCTCAGGGAACCACTGATTACGACCGCCAGTGGCCCCATCCCCAAACACAGTAGACCTTTCAATTACACAGATTTGTATTAAACATGCAATTGTCTTCCCACTGCAGTCTAAGGAGCGTTTTCCCATACTCTGTGGGGAGCTGGCTGACCTTCTTTTTCTCCAGCTGCCAAATTGCATTAATGGATTAAAAAACACACACAAGAGACATTCCCAATAATATTTGTCAGTAAACAACAACAGTCATGCCACAGAGATGTTATGCAACTGAGAGTGTAAGCCATAATATAATTTCCATATTAATAGGAGGCCAATAATATAATTTCCATATTAACAGGAGGCTAAGCACCCCAGAAGCACAGAACAAAGTAGAAAGCTTTGCTAGCCAGCCTTGGTTCTCCACACTTTCTCTCCATTCTTCCTTTTGTTCACATCCTAATCAAATTGCCAGATGTCCTCTCTGCCCACAATAGCACAGCCAAACCTTCTCCATGGCAGCTCATCCATCTGAACCTTTCCATAAATGCCAATGTGCACCCAGGCCCTCTGCTCTCATAGGTCAGCTACATCTTCCTAGAGACAATTTATATCCAGACATGGACTTGTTTTGTATGCTGGTTTTCCCTATTTATTTCAGCTTCCTCAAGGGAGCAGTCGCTGTAGTTTCTCCCTTTTGCAAAGCTAGTTGCTGTCTTTCATGAAATTGCTGGGGTAAGCTTTACCATCAACATCTTCTCATTCCTCATATTTTCAGTTTAAATTCAATGGAGCACAGCTACAGCTCGAATCCTTTTCCTCTACCATTACCCAGGATATATACGGCTTTGACTGGACGATTACCCCACCTCCCTCCTAAACTGAGTGCTACTTTAGACTCCATGATGGTCCATCGCCACTAATTGCTCTGTTCCCTCCTCTCCTGAGTGTGCAGGTCAAGAGACTGACAAAGTTTTGAGGCTCTGTCAAAACTACTCCAAAGTCCCATTTGTGCATTCCCATGCAAAATGCTCCAATGTCATCCCATGTATCTCTAGCTACCAAAGCTGGAGTGTCTGGAAATGGTGCTAAAAGAAACTTTCTCCAGGGTCCTGAGTCACAGAAACCCTATGGGAGTCATTACTAGTCTCTGACTGTGCCCAGTCCACAAAGGATTAGTACTTACGCTAGCTGTGACTTCTAAGCAGCAACTGCAGCTCAAGCAACTGTTCGCATGCTTTTAGCTCTAGAGATCTTTTGTTCAAACTCCTCCACAGTCTCCCAGTGCAAAATCTATCACTATAAGCCCAGAGACCAGCAAGGGAGAACAGATCAGGGATTGAATATGAACCTTTAAGGAAAAAATCCTTCGTCACAAGAGTGTGTACAAGTGGAGTAGGTGGCTAAGAAAGGTTGTGGCGTCTCCATCCTGGAGTTTCAAAACTTGACTGAACAAGGTCCTGGGGGACCTGATCCAACTTTGAGCAGGAGTCTGAAGTAGACAACCTCCAGAGATCCCTTCCAGCCTACATTTTGCTGGGATTCTTTATTCTCATGTGCATTATTGTGTCTTGAATGGAGTCTACCTGCATGGGAGTAAATGTGCCACAGTAAGGTCTAACAGCACTCTTGCTATGGCCAGCCATTAAAGAACAACTTCACTCTCTCAGGCATCTACGAGGAGAGGATATCATGAGCAGCATAAGATACTTGGATTCCTAAGAGGCTCCTGATTACAGTCCCAAATACAACATAGGCTGCCATGGTTTGGGGAAAAAGAAAACATTGAAGCTGCTGAGTATAAAAACTTCTGCAATTTGTTAAAAATGTCCCTAAGAGACAGAGGTGGTTTGAAATGAAATATTTCTGATTTCTCTTCTCTCACAACACAGAGTCAGCAATGCGCAACCTGTTTTCTTCACTGTTCAGGAGGGATCCAAAATTGCAATACAGAAGGTATTGAAGGTCTGTTGGGCTTAAGTGAGAGACATCTACTTCATATTGATGGTCTTCTTTTTTTATGCTCAATCATAGGACAGTGTTAAGTCTACTGCCATGACAACATAATGTCAAGTGTTATTCTTTCTTCCTGCAAGCACTGCCATCTTTTAACTAAACAAGTATTTTAAGTAGTTCTTCTAGTGTTTCTTCTCCTTGGGTTCATAGCAATGTTCTCCTGGAGGCTTCCTTTCCTCCCTCTTTTAATAATCACCCCATAAACTATGACACAGGTTGAAAAAGAAATATGCAATGTTAACATCACGTAAATCTGCAGAAGATGATGAATGTGTAATTTATGCAGGTCTACAATATTGCACCTTTGCTATTTCTCACTGCGTTTTCCCCTGAAAGCACCCTCATAAAGATGTGTTAATTTTTCGCCGTGGATGTCACACACAGCTGCAACAGTCATCATGCTCATGTGCAGCTTCCTTTCTGACCCATCATAACAAGTAACTTTTGGAGTCCGTTCCAATACTGCAGCCCTGATCCTGACGAACTTACTCAGTATTCATGTGAAAGGGGCACATGTTGTGTTTCATTATAATTTAGTAATTGTCAGGAGTCACAGTTTTTCCCATTTTTCATGCTGAAAGTAAGCCTTGTAACAGCTTTCAAGATTAATAAAGCTTTGAAGGGGTGACACTGAGAAAGTTTCTAAAGACAAGCAATTTGATAAAGAGTTGAATCAATGAAACTCAAATTTCACGTTTCTCTGTCTTTACTCTCCTCTGTGGATCCTGATGTCTGATAAAGGGTGAGCCTCTTAGCCTTTCTGTCTACATGGGTGCCTGTTCTTCTACGTCTTGTAGGAAATTACCAGCTAAGAGGTTTTCACCCTTCTGCTAAAGGCGGTCAAAACTGAGAAAGTTCAAAACTTGTTACAGGGAGTCTGATACAAGCACATGCGCACACAGTAGGATTGCACAGGTGTTATTTCTTTCAGAAATCTGCATAGAAAAGAACAGGATATGAATGTAAAACATACCTTTAGAGCAAAGGTGGGAAAATTATAAGGAAAAACTCAACACCTTGGTCCTGGGAAAAGAAAGCGTCACATAAGAAAAAAAAAAAAATGCACAATCAACCACGCTTCTGCTCAGAAGTAATTTTGAGTGTGCCATGGCAGCCTGGTGAAAGAGAGATAACTTCAACCACTGAAAGCTGATGTGCCTTAAACTACACTTTGTCCTAGAGCCTGATAAGTAAAGTGGGGAGAAGGGAAAGGGGAATTTATAATACTGTTTGGGGCTTTCATTACCTGGAATTACTTTGTTGCATCTCATTTATTTTTGCTAATTTTTTTAATAATAAAAGATCTTGAAGGATACTAAGAAATGTACATATCAAAGTATTAATGTATTTCATGTGTGCTATTGCTGTGTGTTTCATAGTAATAAAGATAGTGATACCAAAAAGTATCTCCTACCTTGACAGGCATTCATGAAATGCAGAAAAAAAAGGCGGCACACTATCAGCAATGACAGATGCACAAATGTGTCATGTCCCACTATGATGCAAAGGGTCGGGGATTGACAGAGGTACAAAAGTTCTTGTTGATTTTGTCAATTTAGTGGTAGCTGGTAAAGTGGATACAGAAGATAGGTTTGAGTGGGGTATTAAATACATATATATATAAATGCATATCTAGCATGTCACATCACAATGTAGCATTACATCTCTAATTTAGTCTCCACAGTAAATTAAAGTTTCACTTTCTGAAGCAAAATCATGTCTTGTCACAGAAAAAAAAAAAAACTTTGTGAGTGGCAGATAAAAAAAAGATGCTTATCCGATGAAATATAGTTTTACAGAATGTGAATCAGGGCAATAATTCCTCTTTCTTGCCATTGCTTTTACACATTAGTCACTGACACAAGGTTTTCACCCCTGCAAATTACATCCTCCCAAATCACTACACTGAATCACAGATCTTTCTGATTAGCTGCTTTTATTTAGCTGCCCCATAATCATTTGATTCTCTCCATGCAAGTAAAAAACAGAGCTGTGATCCATCTGTTAAGTTATAGACCATAAGTTCCCATCTGTCATCCATGGACCAGTGGTAGTCCCTGGAGCACTCTCTCTGCCCGTCTACAGAGAGTTGGCCGCTCTCCTGGTGCTGCCTTCTCCTCATCTCCAGCTGTTAAATCACATTAAAAGATGGGTAAAAAAACACAGAAGAAAAAAAATGTGATTAACATTAATTTCCCATGTAAACAATTGCTTTAGCTGCAAGAAGGATGTTATACAATTGTGAATGCGCAGGGAGGAAGCTCAGAGCCACGTGTCTTTCTCGGTGGCAGCTTTGGGAATGCCAGGTCCCTGCCAGTGGCTGCAGCAAGGGCTCCCAGTGGGGTCGGCCGTGGGGTGCTCCTCTGGAAACCCAGGGCCCTCATTGAAGTGTCACCACCATTAACTGTTTCACTGCTGATCGCTTCGACAGAAATATCTACCACTTTGGGGAAGAAAGAGCTGATTTCCCTGGATTAGGCTGGATCATTTGCCCCCCCCTCCACGCCAGCTGTTCATCTGGTCCTGCACCCGAAGCACCAGCTCGGACCACGGCTGAGCAGTCTTGTGACAGCTCTCCCATCTCTGCAGTTTACAGCCTGGGGTAAGAAACATAATTTTTGTTTACTTCAGTCTGCTAAGCTGCCGTAGTTCAACAGTTATTACAGATCCCACTCCTGGAGATGGAGACATAGTGGGGCATTTCAGCCTTCCCCGTTCACTCTGACCCCACGCACAAGGCAACAGCACCCGGTCCCTATCCCTCATTTCTTCTGACAGCCCATGGCGGGGCAGCAGTGGTGTCTGTCCCCTCCATCCTCCCACCACATCAGCCCAAGGTTACCGACCCCACCAACACCACAGCTGAACGTGCTCTCCCATCACCTCACCCACAGCCCAGCATGCAAATGAAAGTGCCACAAGTTCTGGTTTATTTTAAAATAGCTCAGGCCTCTGCATCCCCAGCCCCTGACAGATGACCTGCTGGGGTAAATTCTTCAGCTGTCACATCACAATCTGTCTGAGATCATGAAACCTATAATACATCCCCAAACTGTCTCACAGATAACTGAACCCATCAAACTGTCCTTCAGCCAGGACCCTCCGGACATTACACACAATATTGCCATTACAGATCAGACTGAAAACTGAGGATGCAAGAACAGCATAACCAATCAATATTTAATTTCATATAAGAGAACCTGAAGGGAGGGTACGTGCAGCAGTGGCTCTGTTACCATAACATTTCCCATTTTAATATGTGCCAAATACCTCAAAGTGCTCCCGTGCACTATGCCAAAGAAACACGGGCAAGAGCTGCATGGCAAAGGCAAGATTTAGGTCTTTGTGGAGTTGGTACATGATATTTATTCTCATCTGCACAGGAGAAGCTGAAGCACATAGGTTACCACACCACAGCCCTTTGCCCACGCGAATCTATTTGGTAAAGCAAAGTGATTTCTGTGACCAACAGCACGCCAGAGAGTAGCACGGCGGACATCCATCATGAGTTCAAACGCCCAGTACCGATTTACCACTGGCTCTGTTGGCAGCATCCTCACACACACAGCTGGGACAGAGCTTCAGTTCATACATGTGGATTAACACTGAGACGGCTCCGCAGCTCTGCCGCTGGTCCTGAGAGCACCAATATGTCTAAAAACAGGCTGACGTGGGAATGCTCTGACACAAAGTAAAATATTGTCTCTTACTTAACCATCCCCAAAAGTGCTATTTCAAACCTTAACTCCTCATTCTTGGAGCACACGTGCACGTACTTACTGCCTAGTAAAACCAGACCTACTGCCTGTGTTTAAAAGACTCCACGAGTGAAGCTGAACACGTCGCTTCTTGGGGTCAGTTGTGCCAGGCTCGGGGTTCTTTGGTCTCTTCAAACACAACATGTGTTTAAGCACTTTATAGTACTTAGTTCTGGGCTTATGGGAGCCCAGAATACTCCACACACTAACCATGTTTAAGCAATTGAAAAACGAGCCCTCAGCGACTCTCAGTTATTCATTTGGAACAACAGGCTGTGCTTTTCCTGGACTTTATGCTTTGCTAGCCTAGAATTAGCATTTTGCCAGCCCCCAAAGCCCAAATCTGAGCTCATCCAAACTTTGGGAAGGATGGATCTGGCTCCAAGCCCTGTATTTCAAGTCCATCTTTAATCTAGTGCTAGCAAAGGATTTGGGTTTTTTATGCTAATTCCCCACTTTCTCATCAACTAACGGAACAAAAAGGAGGAAAAACTATCTGGGTCCTAGGGATATTATCTTCCCTTTCTTTTGGAAATACATAGATGATGAACCAATCAGGCTGTGAATGATAAACAACTGCTTTAAATAGATAAGAAGCAAATAGGCAAAGAGACAATAAGGTTATTAAGGGATAATACTGGGAAACTGAGTGACAGATGATTATCTGAACTTCATTTAATTTCAAATTTAGCATTTCTTTTATGTTCACTCCTATAATTTTTCTTTTCCCTTTTGTTCATATTCACTTTCTGCAGCAAAAAAAAAAGGGGGGGATAGATTCAAAATACAGAATTTGTCATCATCTAAAGCAAAAATTAAACGACTCACCAGAAACTTAGTACTTTGCCACAGGTCTCCAGAGTCACATGCAGAGACTTTCATGCAGATTGCTACCTCCATTCTCTGCTCGCTCTTTTCGGACAAGCACTGGCTGACACAGGAATAGTTCAGTGCAGTTAGTAAGTCCTGCCCTACCTGCCTGCTGTTGAGACCTGAGCTGGCTCTGTTCCCTGCTGCCCCGGAGCATGGGCAAAGATGACATGTGGCTTTCTACCCCAATCGTGTAGGCATCGCTTCAGAAACTTTTGTTTAAAAACACAAACGTAAAAATGAAAAGCCTCAATTTGATTTTTTTTTTTTAATTAATAAGGTGAAACTTATTTGTGAGGCACATCAGTTCATTTTGTTGTTCATTTCCCTCAGAACAAACAGGAAATTTGATTAACTGAGATAGTCTTGGCTTTATAGGCCTGATGAGTGATATCCTGTTTTACTCGTGTACATGGGAAGGGCAAAACGCTCTTCTGAATGGTCTTGCTCGTTTCTGTGGCACACAGGGAGACAGAGGGAGAGGACTGGTTGTGCACCGAAATCATCTCATGGAAGGAGCAGCCATGCCCCTCTCCTGTGGAAGTTGTCTATTTTTGGAGCCGCTGACCTGCAGCTCAATAGCTCTGTTATACACTGCTCCCTTCAGACCTGACATCAGTCCTTCACCAAAATGCACTCAGTTCTGTCTTCTCTTCATCTGGAGCCCCAAAACCCTTCTGGTAGCTTCCATCCAAAAGCACAGATGTTTTACCC
This sequence comes from Burhinus bistriatus, assembly GCA_013397275.1. Lineage (NCBI taxonomy): Eukaryota > Metazoa > Chordata > Aves > Charadriiformes > Burhinidae > Burhinus > Burhinus bistriatus. The sequence goes on along the minus strand of VYXH01000819.1, from coordinate 419,638 downwards.
TTTGCTCTAAATCTTATCACCCTAAGCAAAAAGAAAACCTCATCTTCATCCTCTCATCTTCTCCTCTATCCTCATCTTATTCTATAATGTCTGGCTATTCAGGGACAAGTAGCTCACATCTTCTTTGAATACGTATCAGCAATTTTCCTATGCACGGTTTCATTTACTTGGCAGTTTTACAGCTGCTAACACTACTGTGAATAGCATCATTTTAAATAATGCCTGAAAATAATGTAATTTTACCCTCAGAAAGTAGCAGTTATGTGGTTCTATTGGTTTGTACATGTATATGCCATTCTTGAACGAAAAAGAGTCACAAAACTGTTCTAAATATTTTTTTAATCCCTGTTAGAAGGAAAGTATAAAAAATCCTGCTTTTATACTAAATTAAGGCCAACAGCTCCTGCAATAGTATCTCTGATTTTATGTGCATAGGGCATACAAAGCTATATAATAAGCAGAACAATAGTGCTGATGTTTTTCGTCAAAAGAATAATTCAGTATGGAATTCCAACTTATCTTTCTCATTGGTTTTCAGCAAAACATCAAAGAAATGTTGTGAACCAATTTTTCATCATAGTTAGTTGAGGTCCCCAAGAGACATTTTATGACTTTTCAGATCAGACATTAGCTAGTAGGAAACATTGGATAGAAATTGGGAAAATAAACAGCTGTTGCCCAGCGTCATGGAAAGCAACTTTTCCTTTGTGGAAAATCCAGACTGTTAATACCCCTTATAGGGATTCAACTGATCAGGTTCTAAAGAACTTCAGCAGGGTTTTATTGAAATTAACCTAAAAACTCTATACCTTCCTAATTTTTTTTTTTTTTTT
>VYXH01000819.1:399674-410378 GCA_013397275.1 Burhinus bistriatus | reverse complement strand
AAAAAGAGCAAAATTGTACTGAATTTGAATTTTAAAAGAAATCACATTTTTCTTGATTCTTTTAAGATAAGTTTGGCTTTGCCAATGGTAACAGAATTAACAAGGTCTTCAAGGCTTATCTTCAGTACATAAATACTTACGGGCTTATAGGTCCATTCTCATTGAAATATACCATGCACCAAAGCATCAAAATGAGAGGTGGAGTGACCTTTCCTAAACACCCTTACTGCACTGATACACTGTTCCCCACTGCATAATTAAATCAACTGGCTGAAACTGAATCAAGCAATAAGGGTGCCACTACTTACCTCATATGCAGCTTAATTTTGGGGAACAGTCTAAGTACTTTATATGTTAAAAGATTTTCCTGAAAAGTGCATCAGATGTTAGCTCAGTTTAATGTCACTGCTCACAGTAATGCATCTATCTTCTTTTCCGACTGTTTTTCTTTATAATAAAGCAGTTATAAATCATTGTCTGTACTGGAATTAAATCAAATGATGCATAGCAACTAAAAAGATCAGTGCCATAAAAACTGGCAGACTGGAAAAATATTAACATGAGTACATGACACACAGACAAGGAAAAGTAGTTTTGAACTTCATCTAGAATACAAAATACGGTATCGTTGTAGCTACATGAATTTGGACCAGCCAAGATATTGGCACTAAATTTCTAAAGGGTGATGCTTTGTACTCCTCAGCCATGAAATGATTCCTCACAGGACAGAGACATACGATCTTAATTCTTAGGTAGAGATTAAGATTAGGCAAGAAGGTTGCTCTGAAAAGGCAGGGAAAGGTGGAGCACTGAAAATCTCTCATGATTTCATGACTTACTTTATTAAAGAGAGAGTTAAATGCTGGTATTTGGGGGACACTCAAGAAGCCCAGATTATCCAGCACAGTAAATTACCTGTAACCCTTTTCCTCCCACTCAGAAAAGGTGGAACAAAAAGGAAGAGTAACCTGGAGAGTAAATATTAGCATGGGTACTAATGCCATGAGTTTCTTTTCTGTAACACATTGTCATTGCCTTCTATATTAAGTTGATGTTCAAGAAGCAATGATCCATAAAAGTAGCAATCATTTAATACTTAGATCACTGCACATCAGATACTATTCCCCCGCAACTTGCATATGTTCTAATTTATAACTCAGCTAACTGCACAATAGATATTAATCACAACTCAAACAAAGTGAAGATTTTCTTTTCACAAGATCAAGGAAGGAGTACGTGACTAAAACTGAACCTCTGTTTTAAATCGGCCTCATGGAACTGATATAGCCATATAGAAATTAGCCATAAATCTCTGCAAAAGTTAAATGAAGAGTATTACAGAATTGCGTTAATTCTGTGTTTGTAAAATGCATTTGAAAATACCAGATTCAGTTTGATTATAGTTTTCTTTCAGAGGGAAAGGCTTACAGGATGGTTCTCACCCTGTAAAAATATATGCACTACTCATTTCTGTGTGTGGACATTAGTGGACATTACTGGATTCTGCACATTCATAGTGGTGACCTTGTGAGAAACCTCCAAGTCATAATTTAATTAAACTTTTAACTGAAGATATTATTAAGTGGTAAAGTCACTACCTTTCTTTGAACTCCATATTGCTCCATACTACTTATATTTAATTTAGTATTTTTATTGCAATATTTGATAAAAGAAAGCTAATTAATCCATATCTGATAAATTAAAAATGTACTCATCCTTTAAAAAAATAAAACTTATATCTCTCTCCATTACTCTCAACTCTCAAATTTTGCTGAGTATTTTCAATGTCTCACATTACAGTTCCCTTTTCTGAATAGATATGCAATAATACAATTACTGTATTGTACTGCAAAATATTCTCATAAATAACACCTAAGCCACAGATGTCAAATAAATTAACACTGAATTGCCCTTATTATTTATAATCCATAAAGGGTCTCCCAGTCATTAGCTTTCAATTAGCATTCTGTTGCCAAACTTTTTGATGGAAAACTCTGGAGGTGTAAAATAGAAAATATACACCCCTGTGAACATCAGCAGAGAAGACAGGTAGCTTATGGGAGAAAGGAAGATGTGATTTTGACTCGGAACACTGAGATTCAGAAGCAATCAGTGGGGTTCATCACAGTTAAGCAGCCAAGCCAGGCCCAAAGCACCAACCAAACATGGCGTCACCCCCACGCAGAGCACATTTTTGTTAAAATGGATTGGTAATTATTTTCTTGGACTCAAGTGCACATTCAGACTATGCAAAAAAAGAGAGCAACCACTTCTCCCCTCCAAAGCACCTTTCAACAGCCCATGACAAAGGATAACACAAACACGGGTATCAGACTAAACCTGATGATGGGTGAAAGATTTTCACCATAATATAACATGACTGGCAAGACTGAAAAACCTGATGTGCCTTATACTTTCTCTTGCCTCTGTTTTCTGTTGCTGCACTTCCATTCTTCCTAAGAGCTAACCAGAGGAGACGTTAATTTGGCCATGGCCCACCACACACAAAGACAGGAAGCTCCAGCTTGGACATAGAGAACCTGGAGGCCATCAAACATCCAGAAGACAAGTCTGCAGACAAGATAAAGTAGAATTCACTGGAACTGTATTTGTCTAGCAGACCTCCAGAAGCACTTCATTTTTAAAAAATGGGAAATTACATTAATGAAGCATTTTGTCTGACATTTTTCCTTATGAGCTCTGAGCTTTACCTATACAGTTACAGTTTACTGATTCATACTTACAGTTTACTGATTTATAGTTAGTTTACTTCACACATCCTTTCAGTAGGTTTACATGTATGCAAGTCGTGTTGGACATTCCATCTACAACTCTGCTCCTGAGTTCATACATGGTCTCGCCAGAAGAATAACCAGAAGCTCAACTGCTGAGCGCTGTCAGAGGTTCCGTCATTGTCCTAACAAAAACAGAACTATACCATGGAGAAAAAGCTTGACATTTCAGACGTATTTAGAAGGCAACCAGCCTGCACATTCTGTCAGTGATGAAACCTGACACAGGTCCCCTGGGGACCCCTCTGCCACCTGCAGGTAATCCCGCACATTTCTGCACTGCCTAAACAAGGGTAAAAACAATGGGCTAAGGCTCAAAATGACAGTCAGCCCTTACATACGGGAATTACTTTATACATCCCAAAGGGAAGGAACGCAGGTGCGCGACAACACGCAAGTCTATCCCCAAGTACTGAAGCCAAGAGCTGACCAACCAGACTGGTGATAGCGGTCACCCTTGCCTAGAGGCACCCTGACCTCCTTGAAAGCCTCCCACTTCCTTCTGTTGTTTTGCGGTAGTATTTTGATCAGTTGACCAGGCAATACAGATGCCAATTATTTTTGCCAGATCATTTAGTTTGCTATCATTTTAATGATATTCATTAATATTTATTTTTGCAGTCTTTTGAATACCAAGCTTACTGCTTTTCAAAACTAAACTGACATTAAAAGAACCAGCAGGAGAACGCCAATAAAGCAAGCTCCTCCAAATTCTGGCATCACTCTGTTGGCACACACACTATGTCCAGTTTTAGCACAAAGTATACACCAGACCAATCCTAAATATTCTGGAAACTGCAGCCTAGTTTAATCATAAAAAACAAGACGATTAGACAAATGAGTCATTTCATTTATTGCCACAGGAAAACAGCAGAGCACTTTAGTCAACTTCATAGCGCAGAAACTTTACTGCTGCATTTTTGGAGAGTAGTCCTCATTTCAGTAAATTATTTATCTCTAGTCATCGTGCCCCATGACAAAACTCCACCTCATCCCGAAGATCTGGGTGAGGTGACAAGGCAGTTACCAGGATGCCCTCAGAAGTAGGTGGAGAGTCTGCCTCAGCCTCTGACTAGCACTGCAGCCTCCAGAGAAGCGGGGAAAACAGACCAGGCAGCAGCAGCAGCAGCAAAGTCAGCGGAAGATAATCAGCTTGAGGAATGTTTTATGACACAAACTAGCCTAATCTCATAAAAACTTCACAACTGGGACTTTCACCATTCTGCCTCATCCTAGACTCAATTTTTCTTCTCTATGAATTATTTGCTTACAGTACTCATTCGCTATATTCAAAGTGCTGATGCGCTTGAATAAGTTGAAGTACAACTTCTTTCTGCTTAAAATATATTAGCTTTCTGTATTGTGAGATTTGCATTATTTTATATTTTATGTCATTTTTTCCGAAATCTTAGCACTCATCAGTCTGTTTACCTTAGATGTGTCTGAACACATCAGCTGATTAAATCCTAGGGTAACGATGTAGACAAGGGACCCTCCAAAGGTAGTCCAAAACACTAAGTTAAAAGTCTGAAATATCTGGTATTTCAGTCCTGTCCTAGAGGTATAAATGCTATACCTGATACTTTGAATGGACTCAGTCAAAGGCTATGAAATAGCATCAATGGCTTTGTCTAGCAAAATGCTGCCAAGCCAGGTATTATCAGCTCCTAACTGACAGCATTTACGTTACATGAGAGGGAAGTGGTGAATTCACACTTTGAGGTGACACAGAGAGCTTTTGGCAGAACCAGAAAAGACATGACAGCACCAATTAGCTGTGCGACAATGTCATTCTGACCACTTTCCTATTAAAAACAAACCTTGTATTATACCTCCACTTTAGCAGTGATTTTATAAGCTTTCAAACTGACAAAGGGAAAGCTAGATATCATGATAGCAAGGCCATATAACAATCAAAATGCGAGAAGTATATTTGGAAGGCAAGAAAGGAGTCAACCACAAGGCAATCTCCTCCAATACATGTATGTCATCCCTAAATAATCAAAACATCTTACCACATCTGTTGTGTTCCTTTGCTATGCACTGTCACTGCACCTACATTTTCACTCACCGTGGTAACTCTTCTGCTTCCAAAATCATTCAGGTTCTTCTCAGCTTCTGCATAAATTCAATCTACAGATTAAACCCGGGCCCCAGTCAAATTCACAGCTTCAACTTTCACGAAATATTTTCACCAGCTCCGTACAGGAAAAGCAATAAGGGCTCAGCTGGCTGAGGTCACTATTCAGTTTCTGGAGTGTCCAATTATGCAGCAGGAGAAATGAAATTACTTTCAAGTATAAAGCAAGCAGCTTTAAAGAAAAGGAATGTAGACCAGTAAACTGAGACAGGAAAGATCAGGGTTCAGTTTCCAGGTTTTTTTAATAGAAATACAAAGCACAAAGAGGTACGAACAACGGCCAGTGCAACAGGTCAAATATGTGTAAAATGAAGGAATGTGATGACAACATTTCTTATTTCATTTTCAAATGCTCTTAGGATGTCTTATTACATCAGCATCTTCTTCCTTGTCCTAGCTTGATCAATTAAACCTCCAGCTTTCCTTGCTATGGAAAACACTTTCTGGAACATAACTGAAGTCCCAATTCATGTAAAGCAACTGGAAATTGTTCACATTGAAAGAAAAATGGTGGACTTTTCACGTGGTGCTTGTAAGAACCCTGTGCTTTATGCACCTTTCCCGTTCCATTTTTTGCATGGATGTCATCTGTTTAGTATTTGCAGTTCCGCAGGGATTATAACTGTGGCTGTAGCTAATCTAGAGTGAACTCTACCATAAATGATCATAAAGTTGCTTTTGCAGCTGAGGAATTTAGCCCATCATCAGACCAAAGTATGCAGCAGAAGAGGCTCCACGCTGCTTGCACACAGCAGACAGATTCCCGGTGTGGATGAGGGAATTTCCAGCAGAGGTATAACGAAATGGAGTATGACCCTCATTGCTATCCGGATCACCTCTGGGGAATCCCCCCCAGCGCAAGAGCAGAAGAGGGAGAGCACACACGGCCCTTCGCCGCTCTCTTCATGTCCCGGAGACAGCACAAGAGAGATTGTGCTCAGGCCATGGTGGGAGCAGAAAGGAGAGAGTTTGGTGCCCGGCCATAAAATGCTCCTTGTTGGGCTGCTGGGAATCACAGCAACCACTGACACCATTTTAAATTACGCTGCTGAACTGCCCAAAATATGGGAGCTTCAAGCCACCTCTGCCTGCCCTGCAGCACGAAGCTGTGCCCCCCCGAGGAGCGCAGCAAGGAATCCAGCCAGCCTTTACCCTGTCTGCATGTAACGTGTCAGGCTCTCCTTACAGCTCCAGTCTGCAAAAACAACTTGTTTTGAATGTTGTGCTAAAGTGTGAACACAGCACTCCCCAACTGGGCAATAAAATACTAGCAATGAAAATGTGAGGCTGGAACTGGGGAAAAAGCTCCAGAATTCTGCTGTATGATGAATGTGAATAATGGGAAAATAGTTGAAGCTTGCACTCCAGATACATTATTTAGACTCTGCTTGTTTGTTTTTCTTAGTATGACTGAAATGATCAAAATCTCTCATTTACAATTTTCAGCTAATCCTTCCACATATGCATTAGACACTGCAATCCTTTTCATAGATGGAATCTAATACTTCCTTTGTAATTCATGGATGAGATTTCTTAATTAAAAAAATGAGGATAAATCACTCCATTCATGTGGAGCAGTTATTGTCTTAAATAATAATCACTGTGCCTGGATTCCATCACAATGTATTTTGCTACTGAGCACCCTGTTTTCTTCTGATTTTATTGGAAATACCCATCTTATGGCCTCTGTGGAAATGAGCAACATAATCCTTTTATAACGAATACGGGTTTTGTACAGCTTGTTCTACTTACTCTGCAGCACATTCTACTTACTGCAGTTCAGGCCTGAACTCAGGAATCTTTGAGCGCACATACTCGTGTGCCTGTGAGAAACAGAGAAGCAGGTAATAAAGTGAATCTCAATGTATCTCCACAGAACAGTTCAAACTTCTCTGCTTCATTCTTACCTTGTCTGATATAACTGCAGGTAAACAAATGCACCAAAAATCCTTATTTGTTGCATGCTTGTACTGAATGCATGTCACACTATTTCACTCAGAGAAAGTAGCGTAAAACCTCCCCCCGCACTTAGGAAGCTGCACAGCACCAGCCATCAGACAGGGACAGTAGCTGTCACTGCTCTTTCAGTGAAAACATCTCCTTATCGCCAGTAGATGAGCGCACAGGTTTGCCTTCTAAAAAAGGTGTAATTTGTTCAAGGGTAAAAACATTATTAAGAAGACCCAGCTTTGTCTGACATTAAAAGCTTAGGATTCCCATTCTTCAAACAAGATTGTCTTCAGCAGCTGTGAGCAGAAATGTCTGCATCACTGATACCTTTCTTATTTCTTTCTATCTTCAATGATGTATATACACCTAGATATATATTAAGGGATATACAGAGATATGGGAGGCACCAGAACATCTCTGTCGTATAAAGGTACATTTTGGGCAATGCCATACCAACCATACATTGAGTATCTCTCTGTATTACAGTTTGTCTCTGCTTACATGGGACATAATTTAATAAAGATATTTAAAAAGCAGCAATGCATACTTTGTATCAATAGATTAATAACTCATGTCTCTAAACTACATTGATGATAAGTTTGGTATAGGAGACTTGACCTGCAATGCCTTTCTCAGCCCTGATATCAGTTATATATGTCCCCATTAAAAATTAAGCCCATTTAGACTGAGCTAAATGGAACCTGACTGCTTGGTCTTAAGAAATCTGTGACCTTTTGCACTGAGCTGAAGAAAATAATCAACATAACATGCTGTTTTACATTCCCTGTTTCTCATTTTGATTCTATCAAACAGGCTCCGTATTACAATAAGGGTTGCTTGGGTTGCTAACAGCATATTTATTTCCTATTTCCATAAATCCATTTTCATTTAATGATTTTGTAGCAGCTCTATTAGCATGATGAGTATAGTTTGGAAAGGAAAACTGGTCCTGCAGTAAAGCCATGGATGTGAAATTCAAGAGAGAGAGAGATTTAGTTTCTAACTTGACTGCTCACTTTTGGCAAGACTCTGTATGGTCAAATAGAGTTCTCGATCAGTAAAACGAAGATGACTTCATCTTCGCCTTACCTTGTTCTAGCTTAAGTCTGGGAGTCTGGACAAGCTGTAGGACAACAGGGCCCTTGGGGCTGCAGGCAATACTGTAATACAAACACGTTTCTTTTGGCTGCTATATTTTGGTGACAGACAAAAAGCAGTTGGTGTCTGTGGTAATTCTGGATTATATAAATGCCAAAGTTTTTATCAACACCAGGACATTTTTATTATAAAGTTAGTAGGGAGCAACAAGTTATCATCTTTACTGCTGTGAAGTGTTCTCTTTCTTTTTATGCCTCCCTATGTCTTTGTTTCTCAGTCTTCTGTTGCTGAGGAAATATTATCCTCCACTCCTATAGTGAGTAATTTTCCTTATGTAGTTTTTGCTTTGTAGTATTTTGTCACCATTTTCCAAATTCTCTCCTGTTTTCATCCTCTCTCTGCAAAGAATACTTTCCCCATAAAAAAAAATGAACTCAGATTGAGAATACGGAGCTTTCATCTGCTGACACTGGGAAAAGTGAGCTCTTCAAGAAATACTTTCTTAGTCACTCCTTCCTTGTATTACTACTCATTCTCTGTGAATATTAGCATCTTTCAGGAGGAAGGATAGGACTCTGTGTAGCAGGCACTGCTACACTTAGTGGGAAAAGGGTAAAACGAGAGTCCGGCTGGGACCTTCTTCCCACTCCCCACCCTGCCAGGCCCTGGAGACCCTCATACAACCTCCATAGGGATGCAGGATGAGGACCAATGATAGAGAGGAACCAGCCAAAGACTCAACAGAGGATATGGAGAAGCAGATGAACCAAAGAGTCAGGGATATCCGTAGCATTTCCAACAGCCACAGCTGTATTTCTTCTGCCCAGTGCTGGCTGTGCACAGATACATCTCCTCTCTCATGGTGCCCTGGCACCTGTGCACTTCACACCTGATCTCTTTCCATCCTTTCCTCTTCTCTGGTCCCCACCAGCAGCCTCAAGACTTATCCACTGTAAAATAACTCTCCCCGTTACTCCTCTTCTACACAGAATTTACATGCCTTTTATTTGGCCCTTTTGTGTGCTTTACTCTTACTTCATCCTTTGTTTTTTCCTGTTATAGTCTGTATTTTATGCACAGGGACTATCTGCACCTCTGTACACAGTCAGATTCTGACACTGGCTGGGTTTTCATCACGACCAGATTGAACACAATAAGCGACATTACAACAGAGTAATGAAGGGCATGGCAGACTGAGTAGCTGAGTGGGCAGGCTGAGCATGGACGCTCGTGTGCAGAACGATGAAAGCAGGAGCCGGTCAGCCCAGGGACGTGGGACGTACGCTGCAGGAGGAATGATGGGGAGGCTACTGGGCTATCTGTCCCATCATGTCATGCTGACTATTAAGACCGCAAGCCAATAAATGATGGCAGAGCTGAGGGTCAGTAACTGACCCAGAGGATGAATCTGATGATGTCCATCACAAAAAGCTCTGCTCGTAGAGAGCATCCTTACAGCAAAAGATTCACCCAATGCGTCACCTCTGAAGTTAGTCAGTGCTTCCCTAACCATCTTAGGAACAAACTTTATAGCATTCCTGCAGATTCAGTGGCATGGCATTTTGTTTGTTGCTCCAAACGCAGATCCCTCACATGCTAACATAAATACACCCACTGGGATGATTTTTAAAATGTCTACCCCTTCTCTTGAGGGTTCATTTACAATGTTGGCTGATATTACTACGTAAACAAGAGAGCCTGATTCTCTTCTTACATACGCTGATTATACGCAAGAGCTCTGTCTGTGGCTTGAAGGGATATATTTCTGACGATCCAGACATTCATTGGAGCATCCTTAATCTGAGTCAGATAGCTGATGTAAAGACTAACAGGTGGCAGAAAGTGCAATTTCCATACAACAATAGTACTGGATTTTGTGTTAGTTCTGAAGGATAAAGACCTGGCTGTATCTCAGTTACCAGAAGAGTGTGTGACATCGATGTGCTGCAGCATTAGGAAAGGCAAATGAGATCTAAGGAGGTATAAATTGAGGTGTCTTCCTCCTCCAGGGGAGATAATTATGCATTAATGTCCCAACGAAATTTCAACCAACATACTGTGTACTGTTCCCATCATTCATGCCCAGAAATTATGAACTCCAAGTATAGCAAATGCAGAGCAGATCATTTACACGAAACACCCCATCTCAAGACAGAAAGCTGAAGAGCACAGCTTGTTCACTTCAGCAAAATGAGGACTAGGGAAAATAATCCCCCCCCAGAAACACATCAAGAAGGGGGAAAATGCTCTTTAAACTGAAAGATGATGCTGAAAGAAGATCAAATAAATATAAACCAGCTAGAAATAATTTGGGGCTGGAAACAGAAGGTCGCTTCTGACAGTCAAAGAAACGCAGCTTACCACGGCTGGGGCAGAGCCATTTACAAACAAGAGGTGTCAGAGTCCACTGTCACCGTTCTAAGCCAGTTCCCTGGGATGTCAAACAGAGCAGAGCAGTGAGCTGCCCCAGCTGCTGGGGTTGAGAATCTTGCAGAAGTTGCGTTTTCCTGGTCACCAAAATGGCGAAAACAAGGCAAATCTACCCATACTTGTGACATGCCACTATTTTGAAATCAAAACCCTTGTCTTCTCGCTCCCTCTAGTAAAACTTGCTTCCCCTAAGCACAGCGGCCCGGGGAGGGAGGTAGAAGGCATGCACAGCCGGCACCTGCAGCATCAGCGGCTTGGGGTTTCGGCAGGGTGGCAGAGAGAGAAGGTGCCCCC
>VYXH01000819.1:380976-398532 GCA_013397275.1 Burhinus bistriatus | reverse complement strand
CTGTCCCTGCCCGTCAGCGAGCGGCGGCTTTCGCGGGGGGGGGACGGGGACATCCCGCGCCGGGCCGCCCCAGGAGGAGGGAGGGGCAAGGAAAAAACCGAGGGAAAATGTAAGGGGAAAGGGGGATGCGGTCGGAGAGGGAGAGGAGAGGTCTCTGCCGGGAACTTCAGCCCCGGCGGGGCAGGGGGGAAGCCGGGCGGGACGGGAGGGGTGTCCCGACCCCCGGCCGCGGGCTCCCCGGCAGGATGAGCTCTTGCCAGGCGGGATGGCCGTCGAGCTGAAAAGCGGGGAATCTGCCTGAAATCTCATAAAAAGCGGGGTTCGAGCCTGGTTTGAGTAGCGATACCTCCCGCTGCTCTTCCTCTTTGCACAGCGTTAGGAAAGTGCCTGTGAAAGATCCCTTTGGCTTTGTCTCCTAAGACAAATCTTGGTAAGAAAACTCCAGAATGCGGGGGGGGGTGTGTGTGTGTGGGTGTGTGTGTGTGTATCTGTAATTTTAATGGCACTGAAGTTATTTAAAAGTATAGTCAAAAGGCAACTCAATTTGAAATTTAAGGATCAGGGCCAGTGAAAGTCTGGGGTCCCTCAGCCCTCCCTGAAGAAGGTGGGAACTCCGGCTGACGAGCCCTTTGTCAGTGGTACCTGTGGTTCCTGACCTCAAATGGAAGCGTATTGAATGATCTGAAAAGTTTTGTTCCTACAATGTCATCAATTATTTGGGAGCCCACAAAAGGAAGGACTGGACCCTATTCTGATGCAGAATGAGGAATCACTGCTTACTCCAAAAGTGCAAGGACTCACTCTTAACCACAGCAGGTTCATAAGAGCAATATTCTTAGGATGGCTGGCAAAACAGTTCCCTGTACTTTTTTTGCTTACATTAGCTTTCAATCAAACTTTAGCTTTAATGTCAACCAGGGAAAAAAGTGATAGTTTGCTCTTCTAGAGGGAGGGTTATGTGCTTTTTGGAGAATATGTTGTGGATGTCTATATTGATACTCTGTCTTCCAAACCTTCAGTAATTATTCAAGAAAGAATCAAAGTCCCATTCAGTAACACCACTTATTAGCTGAACAGGAAAAGAAGCAATATGCTATACTCGTGTTCATGTACAGATGATTTTTAGGAACAAATGTTTCTAGATACTGGCATCTAGTAACATCATAACTGAATTTATCACATCACATCTGTAAGATACAAGATTTATCATATTGTACCTGGTTATTCACACCTATGAGATGGCATATGTTTGTTTGGCAATAGGGGGTTATTAAAACTAATTGAGAAGGGGAAAGACCTATTCTTGCTTTGTTTTAGAGCAATTTCAAAGTCAGACTGAAGCTGAGATCCTGTTCTCTTTACAGCATAACTATAATATAAAGCAATAAGCATGTAGTGCCATTTGAATTATTGTGTCGCAAAATACATAAATCCCTTTAATTTGCTCGTCATCATGTAAAAAATCATACATAAATTTCTCAGAACTAACATGAGGCTCAAGAGACAGGTAAGGCCAGAGGCAGAAAGCTGGTCAGTTAGCTATTACAGAGAACTGTGCTGGGGTTTGATTTTGCGCTTTTAAACCATCTTGAGATCCTTAGAAAACATCATTCATAGGCAGAATAAGTGCTTCTCTTATTGAAAATATTGATGATTTCTTCTTCAATTATTGTGGTATGAAAACCATGGACAAGAAGGAAAAAGACAGGATTCACCTTTTTTGCAACTGAAGAGTATGGCTTCACAAGAAGTAAATTCCCCTGACACAACAGAGATGGTAGCAGCTAATACATATGTTATTATCTTTATATGACAGATTATGAAATATGCATACAGGTACTGAAAACTTTATTTATGTCTTAGCCTGAAAATTTTTCATTACAGTCAGAAGCAACACATCTTAGGATTTTTTCCCTCTTTCTGATGGTCACTACTTTGTACGTCAAACTAGCAAAACCAGAGCTTTGATCCTGCCTAAGAGAGCCTGTATTTCTACATTTGTGTTGGTACACATTTGAGAGATCTATTCTACAGATAGAAACTAATGATAACAGACAGAAATACAGCCTTTAGAGCTATGCAGTGTATTGAAGATACTGAGCAGTACAGTACAGCTGGCTTCTTTGCAATGACAATGCCGTGTAGCTTCTTTCCTAAAATTCCTGAATGTTACTTTTAATTACGAAGACTGAATACACTTCTACACTTTCCTGGTGAAGCAAATCAGAATTGGCTTTTAGCTTCCCAGTAGTAAATAAAAAAAATAAAATAATCATAACAACGCACTTGAGCACAAGGGAGGTGCAGGAACTGTATGTGTGGCTTCCTTTGAAACAGAAACATAGGGGCAGCCTTGACATACAGGACCCATGACCCATCCTGTCTGGTATCCTGCCTCGTAGAGTGGAGACTACCATGTCCTTCAGAGAGGGGTATGAAAAACTTCAGAACAGACGGGTACTGAATCAGCTGCTCACGAAGACTAGCCCTTCCAAGCCACTCACAAAGAGAGGCTTGCTCGTGGTCTTTTAAAAACAAGTAACACTAAGACAAGGTGGCAGTGAGGTGCTTGTTACTATCAAATCATTCTCAGTAAACCGCATCCGTTTTTCAGGCGTGTACACTAGAATGTGAAGGAAAGCTGCCTTCTGCCAAAGCCTGGGAGACCTGCAAGGAGCTCCTGCAGCTGGCAAAGCTGGATCTTTCTGAGGATGGCAACATTGCTCCAGCAGACAGGAAGGAGCTGGATGAGAACCATTTGCTTGCAAAGAAGTACGGAGGCTTCATGAAAAGATACGGGGGGTTCATGAAGAAAATGGATGAGCTCTATCGGATAGAACCGGAGGATGAAGCTAATGGAGGAGAAATCCTGGCTAAGAGGTATGGAGGGTTTATGAAGAAAGACTCGGATGACGATGCCCTTGCTAATTCCTCTGATCTGCTGAAGGAGCTTCTAGGAACAGGGGATAACCCTGAAGCGGGGCATTACCGAGAGATAAATGAAAACGACGGGGATGTCAGCAAAAGATATGGAGGCTTCATGAGAAGCATAAAGCGCAGCCCCGAACTGGAAGATGAAGCCAAAGAGCTGCAAAAGAGATATGGCGGTTTCATGAGAAGAGTGGGCAGGCCAGAATGGTGGCTGGATTACCAGAAACGATACGGTGGGTTTCTTAAGCGCTTCGCTGACTCCATTCTCCCTTCAGAAGAAGATGGGGAAACTTATTCCAAAGAGGTCCCAGAGATGGAAAAGAGATATGGTGGATTTATGAGATTTTAATACCTTTTCCTTTATCCCTTTTGTCCTAAATGAGAAAGACTGCCTTATTGGTCATAACTTATTGTAACGTGTTGCTTGTACTGTACAGTTTTTTACTGTCCTTGGTTAATGATGCAACCTGCGATTTGTTGTTCCAGGTTATGTGTTCTTTCAAGTCAAATAACTAATTTCTGTTTTAGTCAAGTTTCAGTCTGTATTGTAGTTTCCATGCTAGAACGATTTTGATTACTGTATTCAATTTCTTTCAAGAGGAAGTACATCTTCAGTAGAGTTGCTTAACTGTATATACAATAAATTCTTCATCCTAACTGCATAAATTCTGAAATGTTATTTATTTTCTCTCAGTCATTTAATCAAACATCAGCTCAATTTTTCTTTAAGCAGACAGAGCAATGCCAATCCCTTTTCTGTAATTACGGAATTTGTACTGCGCACAGAACAGCTGAAACACATTTCTGTCTTTAGTTTTCTCAGTTTCTTAGAATACTAGAATAATAAATATGCTCTAAAGTGGATATAACTGTATTTGCTCTAACTGCTCTCATTTTAACCAGTTAATAGAATAAATGTTTAAAGCCTTAATTTATAATTCATAGTGTTCAGCCAATTCACATGAAAGAAAAACCCCATAAGTGTGTTTAACTTGAAGCACTAAAAACATTTTTCCAGTGCACAACACAATGCCATGTTTGATTAGTTGCACCTTTTATATCTGTCCAATATAGGAGTGTACAGTTGGCCTTAAGGTTATAAACTCAAACCAACTCAAAAAGTGGTAAGTCAGTGTGTGGAAAATAAACATGACCCAAAACTGCGTTAAAAAAACCTTCAAAATCCTAATTTTACAGACTACCTGACAAACAGTTTTCCATTTGTGTTTGATTACTCAGCTGCTATAAATCACTTTGGTACTACTGAAATATGGGAAACTGCTAGACAGTCTTTTCTGTTTCAAACAAAGGCAGTAGAAGTAAATCTGAGAACAAACAGAAAACCCAAGAATAAGACTTTAGATCCTTTGGCACTTACATAGGTGGCACAACAAAGGCCAGCTCCCATCCCAGTGTGTGCTTCCTTCCATAATTCCGACTGTCCCCCTAGATTACTAATCTGTGAGCGCTTTTCCCCCACTTACTGCTACTAGTTAGTGGTTACTTCCCACTTAAATTAACATGGTAAAAATCACTTTGACCACTGTCACTGACAATAATTTAAAGCTTCTACAGTGAAAATCCTCAAAGCTGTTTAGATACCTGATTATTTCTGAAACAGTTTATGGGAGCTAGATGTCGAAAACCATGTGTGGCTCTGCGTTCAGTATCTGTATTTCAGTTTTGCCCAGTACTACCTATTGACACAAAGGGCAAATTAAGGGTCTAAGTTTTCTTCAACTTCAAGCCAGCGGGATCTTCTAGGTACTCAGGGCTTTTAAAAATTAAGATGTGTTTAAGTATGCACTTAAAAGCCTCATCACATACAATTAGTTGTGATGATTTTTGCCTTGGTCCTTAGAGGATGATATAGGTGGTCTGAAGAGGCCAAAATCCTGCAGAAGAGTTCATAAACCACAAGGTGTTCCTTTTCCTTCAGTAAAAAGCAGGGCACCTGTTTTCCTCTTCCTGCTGTACAAAATTGACAGTATCAAATTTTGAAAGGCAGAAAATGCAGATGCCTGTAGAAGCTCCATGGCTTTTTCAGGATTCAGTTGTGTACCCTGTCACCTTTCTAGAGAATTCTTCAGGATGCCACCAGCCACAGGAAAAGCCATCTTCCTGTTCTTTCCCTTCATAGCACCTGCCCATTAGTGTCTGGAGGACATCAGTCAGGCTCCTGGAACACATCACCTGAGTGATTTCATCCACAAGGGCCTCGGGCTGTGCACACTGAGCCTGCTCTGCAGCGCAAACCCTTGCATGGGATGCAGGTGTCGGCAACGGGTTTGCTTCAAATGTACACTCCAGAAAGAACTGAAAAGACAATGCAGTTGCATCCTTAATCGATCACTTCAACATTGTTTCTTCAAGGCCATCGGAGGCAAATGGAAAACTAGACAAAATGGGGGCCCGCTATTGAATGAGACAGGGGCCATGGTGACAGATGATGCAGAGAAGGCGGAATTACTGAATGCCTTCATTGCTTCAGTCTTTACTGCTCAGGCCAGCCCTCAGGAGCCCCAGACTTTGCAGGTAACAGAGAAAGTCTGGAGGAAGGAGAACTTTCCCTTGGTTGAGGAGGATCAAGTTAGAGATCAGTTAAGTCAACCGGATATCCACAAGTCCATGGGTCCTGAAGGGATGCACCTGCAAGTGGTGAGGGAGCTGGCAGAAGTCATTGCTGGGCCACTCTCCATCATCTTTGAAAGGTCCTGGAGAACAGATGCGTTGCCTGAAGACTGGAGGAAAGCCAATGTCACTCCAGTCTTCAAAAAGGGCAAGAAGGAAGACCCGGGAAACTACAGGCCAGTCAGCCTCACCTCCATCCCTGGAAAGATGATGGAACAGCTCATTCTGGGCATCATCTCAAAGCATCTGGAGGAAAAGAAGGTTATCAGAAGTAGCCAACATGGATTCACCAAGGGGAAGTCATGTCTGACTAATCTGATAGCCTTCTACGATGGCGTGACTGGATGGATGGATGAGGGGAAGGCAGTGGATGTTGTCTACCTTGACTTCAGCAAGGCTTTTGACACTGTCTGCCACAGCATCCTCATAGGCAAGCTTAGGAAGTGTGGGTTGGATGAATGGACAGTGGGGTGGATTGAAAACTGGCTGGCAGAGAGAGCTCCGAGGGTTGTGGTTTGTGGCACAGAGTCTAGTTGGAAGTCTGTGACAAGTGGTGTTCCCCAGGGGTCAGTACTGGGTCCAGTCCTGTTCAACATATTCATCAATGACCTGGATGAAGGGATAGAGTGTACCATCAGCAAGTTTGCTGATGACACAAAACTGGGAGGGGTGGCTGACACACCGGAAGGCTGTGCTGCCATTCAGCATGACCTGGACAGGCTGGAGAGTTGGGCAGAGAGAAACCTAATGAAGTTCAACAAGGGCAAGTGTAAGGTACTGCACCTGGGGAGGAATAACCTCAGGCACCAGTACAGGTTAGGGGCTGACCTGCAGGAAAGCAGCTCTGTGGAAAGGGACCTGGGAGTCCTGGTGGACAACAGGATGACCATGAGCCAGCAATGTGCCCTTGTGGCCAAGAAGGCCAATGGCATCCTGGGGTGCATCAAGAGGTGTGTGGCAAGCAGGTCGCGGGAGGTTATCCTCCCCCTCTACTCTGCCCTGGTGAGGCCGCACCTGGAGTACTGTGTCCAGTTCTGGGCTCCCCAGTTCAAGAAGGACAGGGAACTGCTGGAGAGGGTACAGCAGAGGGCTACAAAGATGATTAGGGGACTGGAACATCTTTCTTATGAGGAAAGGCTGAGGGACTTAGGTCTTTTTAGTCTGGGGAAGAGAAGGCTCAGAGGGGGGATCTCATCAATGCTTATATATACTTAAAGGGAGGGTGCCGAGAGGATGGGATCAGTCTTTTTGCAGTGGTGCCCAGTGATAGGACAAGAGGTAACGGGCTCAAACTTGAACGTAGGAAGTTCCATCTAAACATGAGGAGGAACTTCTTTCCTTTGAGGGTGGCAGAGCACTGGAACAGGCTGCCCAGAGAAGTGGTGGAGTCTCCGACTCTGGAGACATTCCAAACCTGCCTGGACGCCATCCTGTGCAACCTGCTCTAGGTGACCCTGCTCTGGCAGGGGGGTTGGACTAGATGATCTCCAGAGGTCCCTTCCAACCCCTGTGATTCTGTGATTTATTCACTTCTTTTCCCTAAAACTTACTTACCTCTAATTTAGTCAAAGAGAGGCCTTTGCCAGCCCTCTAACTAAAACAAGCATTGTGGTACTTGATGCAAAAGGTTTACCAGTTGTCATTCATCCTTCACAGTTAACAAAAAATTGGTGATTTAACGAGGAATAAAATTCCCAAAGCTCTATAGACCTAGTATGTATCTTGGAGAATGAAGTATTTTGATCTACTAAACCTTCCGATTTGTATCAATTTATATAGTAAAAAAAGTACTTGATACAAACATCTAACTGGGATATATGCATGCAATCCAAAACAGGAGTGACGGCAAGCAAAGTGGAGGAGTAAGTCTCTTCCAAGGTTGAACAGGCTGGTGGCAATGTACATGGAAGGGGAATGCAACTTTCATTCTCTGAATGAAATAACAAAGCAGAATAGTCCTCATTCCTTCCATTATAATGGAAAACCTCTCCAGTCAGATACTTTCTTGCTTTCATAATTATAATTTAAAAGATGTGAAATTAGAATAAGACTAATTTCTTCTGTTGACGTGGAATCTCTTATCTTATGACTTTCAGTTACGCCATCACTCAGAGGCTCTCTAACACTAAAGTGTTTTAACATTGTCTGTAATTAACATTTCAGATGAAATCAGCTGAAAATGTGCCAGTGAATCAAGCATGGTTTCCTGAAGTCCACTTTACTAAATCACAAATCAAAACTAAGATTGAAGATAGGGTCTGATGGGCTGGGAGATGAAAAAGGGCATCTCACTCTTGGTCTAAGTTCTGAAAGGATCTCCTAATTTTTGAAAGGATCTCCTAATTTTCTTCTTACAATACATTCCTAGAACTGTCACTTCATCAGAAGATTATTGAAACAGCTGTATTGCTTTATATAAATATAAGCAGAAAGGAGGAAAGCCTGATGTCTGGAAAAATTGATTGCAGGAGTATTCTGAAGGACAAAATGTCACCCTGAGACCAAAAACCAGAGACTACATTTCCTTTCCCTGGCTTTTATCATTGCCTCGGCATTTTTACATGGTAATCAATATTCCAGAGTATGATCAAATATAGCATCATTGGTCTGAATACTGAGTAAGTATAACAAAAACTGAATATGAACAATGAATGCTGGAAGGGTGTAGACCAGTCAAAGAAATTAATGCATCTGCATTAGGAACAAAAGGAAGAAAAAGATAGTCTAGTTGAGGCTAGGCAAGGATGAGTTGGGCTTTTTAATAGGAACTAATTAGAGGAAGGAAACAAAAAAAAAAAAAAAAAAAAAAAGAGAAGGATTTCCTGAACCAAATGGAGTTCACAGACAGGAGCAGATCATGAGGGACAGAGAAGCTGATGAATACAATGATTTCAGAATACCAAACTGCATGCAGCTGGAGCTCTGCCTGAAAACCTTGGGATAATGAGGAAAGGTCATAGAGGCATTCCCCCATCTCAGATGAACTTGGCATATTCTATGAGCTGAAATTTGCAGAGCAAAACTTTGAATTTCCTGGGTTGTTTTTCTAGTAAATTAATATGTAGTATGATAGACAATAAATATAAATAGCTACAAAATTATTATTCCAATGATTATTTTGTAATTATTTCTAAATAATTATAGTCATTTACTTTATAATTGTTTATAACCATATCATAAATACAAGTAATTATAACATCAATGTTGTTAGCTGTTTCAGATAATGTTTCCCAAGATAGAATCTTTATAAGAACAGAAACATGTTCTAATTTAATATACTGAAATAAGTATTATTAAACTGTTCAACGTAGACTCTAAACATGCACTGGCTCATTTTAATTCTGAAGGGAACTTAATTAACAAGAACCAAAGTTTTCAGTGTATGGTGCATAAGGGCCTATTTGTCATTAAGGATGGTTTTGGAGGCCTACATATAAGGCAAAATGACAAATTCATAGCACAACTCTACAGTTTATGCATACATCTCAGTGCTACAGGAAGTTTTCTTTACAGCCTTCTTCCTCAAGCAGAGCTCAGCTGGACACAAACAGCAAGATTCCTTCTTACACCAACAGAAGCATCCCAGAATTTGCAACTTAAGAGGCAAAAGAATGGTTAAGGTCCCTGACCCAAGGTTGCTTTGAGAATGAACAAATTCCTGTTACAGGTTAGCTGGCCTCGTAACCCATTTTATTTACAGTGACGTTCTGGGACAACTCAAAGGAGCATACCGTATTTCTGGCTTTTTAAAGCACTGAGGTGGGATCTAAAAAGTCACACAGAGAACAGTGTAACCACTTCCTTATCAGAGTCTTAAAACTTTCATGATTCTCTTCAGGTCCCACCAAGATGGGTGATTCAAGCATCACCAAAGGGATCCCTCTACCTGGCGAAGCTTTGCAGTCTGGTCTCTTTCTCCAAGAGCAGCCGCTTTGGCAGTGCACAGACCTTCCACTTCCTTTACAGTCCTACCACCTCTCGTAGAAATCCCTTTGTCAGCCTCCGCTCACAGCCTTGGATGTAATTTCACCACCCAAAACATTAAGGTTTCCTTTCTGACTCAAACCATAAAAGACAATTGTATACATTTAATTGGAGAATGACTGGGACTTCCATTTCCAAGTCCTAACTGTAGAGGTTAGGTGGCTATTTTTAGATTTTCTGCTTTTAATATTTTGATCATAATCCTTTGCTGCCCACAGTATTAAAAATAGTTATACATATCAAGAGGAATGCACTGATTACATCAAATCTGTGTCATAACTGTATTTCATAATATCATAACTATATTGCAGTTACAGACCACTAGTCCACCCACCTGATAAGGGTAGGAAGCTATCATGAACATAGCTGTAAGCAACAAACACGGTAGCGAAGCCAGCTGTAAATCATTAATCTGAGCATTCAATTACTAATCCCATCAGCCTCATTTAAAGCATTTAAACTGACAGTTGCATATCCAATTAACTGTTGCTATAGAAAACGAAAACGCTTAGAGGTATTTGACAGACAAATCTTTACTGGCCCAGCAGGGATTTAGACTGAATTTGTTTAATTAGATTGTGACTTTACCTAAATTGAGCATTTACTGTAATCCTTGCTGAAACCATGGAATGAAATCTCTCAAGGTTAAACAGTCACCACAGAAGCACATCACTCTGCTAAATGATTTGTTAAAAGCACTGCACTGCTTCCTCAAGGAGAAGTCCGGCATGTCTCTGTACACAGATTACGAGTACTAAACCTTTCCATAGCTATCCACGTCTGTAGGTATACAGGAGCGTCCATGACCTCTTGCCTTTCTGCCATTACTCCATTTCTCAACACAGTCCTCTCCAGCCCAACAGTGACTGTTAGCAAAACATCTTACCATCCCTGTATTTTCCTACTAAATGTAAATGTATGCACCGACTTGCACTCCAAGTCTGCAGTGAGATCTGTGTGCAGACCTCTGAACAGAGCTCATGTCTATTCCAATCCATATAAAATTACAGGACATTGAGTTGTGAAAACTGTTCCTACACTCCTATGAGAATCTGCATCTTAACTCTTAGACTTAATGCCTCTGAAAAACATTCTAAAACACTTATTCAGGTAATGCATTTTCTTTCTCTCATGAGCAGAAGACAATGGCAGCAGCAGTATAAATAATAGGTGAATTTCTCTGATAAAAGCAGTTGAGGCAGATAAGTCATGTAAGCCTTTCTTAGAACTCATTCACCAGCATTTTTCAAACATGACCTGCAATATAAATGGGTTTTACAGTGGGACTTTCACATTTCTTTCCATTTCCATCTTCATCTCTGCAAATAACTAGGTGACAAGAGTGGGAAATGGGGCTGAAATTTCAAATGCACCACATTTCTCCATCTAGAAAAATATTCCATGGAAGAATATCTTTGTGTGTGTGTGTTAATACAGCATAGCTGTCATGCTATGACGGCTAAGACACAGTCAATGTGACACAGTCATTCTCAGAAAGTGATTAACTCATTCTTTGCCCATCAGCCAGAAAGCAAGCTGTCAGCTTTCATCTGAACAGAAGCAGTGGAAACTAGTCAAAGCAAAGAACACCCATGGGAGCCCATGCACGCTTAAACTTTGCTTACCAAGCTGCGGATCAGCAGACTCAAGATATGGGAGGTGTTTCACTCCCAGGTATCCATCATACCGAGTTTCTGTGTAGTAACTGAGATAAAAATTACTTAAATGGGGTTCTTGGGCTCAATTAAGAGGTTCAGAAGTAATAGCTTCTCCCTCTGAATTCTTCAGAGATCCCTTACACTCAAGGAGTTTCACCATCACCGCATAAAATGAATCTGTTCACAGCATCACGACCATTCACAACACGTAGTGTCTGCAAATGCCTTTTAAACATACCAACCTTCACTGTCCCACCACCAATCCTTGTGGGTCCTCAAAAGGTTAAAGTCACTGGTGATCTCTGGCCAAAAAAGATGGCAGCATGCCGACACATCTACTCTACTGTCTTTGTGTAAATGTGAATACCATCATCATTCTGTTTTCTCAATATCTTAATGACAAGAGCAATTAAATCACTAACTAACCTTAACCTGAGGCAAAATAAATAGGCATAGCAGTAGGTAAAGAGAAATGCTTAGAGGAAATAGTTTTTCTGAATAATATCCCTCACTAGTGAAGACATCTGCCCCTCCAATTCCGGCACAGCTTTGAGATCTTCTGTGGTTCACTGGCACTATTAGTACACTCCAGCTGTTCTGGTCTCCTGGTTGCAATCCTTCCTGGCATCATTATTCTCTGTTTGGTGATCTTCAGACTACTTGATTATTCAAGTTCATTAGATGCATTGAGTTGCACCTTGAGAAAGCTCCAACTACTATAAAACATAGCAGTTAGTCTGCCTAAGTGCTCAGACATCCATCAGCATATCCCCTTTGCCGTCTGCTCTGTACTGTCTCACTTCCATTGGAGTTCAGAGTCCCTGAATCCAACCCAGAGTCCCTGATCTCAGAAAGTGATCTCAGAAAGGAGATCTTTCCTGAGTAGGAATACCATGTTTTCTTCCCAATACTCATCGCTATTAGGCTCCACAGTGGCACAGTGACACTGGGTACTGTTTAGTTAGGCTCAAAGGGATCAGACAACCCACTTCTGTAGTCCTCAGCACTACTGTCACTAATAAAGAACTCATTTTTTCAGTATACAAGAGGAAAGCCAAATTATTTAAGAGTACATCCAAATACCATTATGCCCACATGCAAATAATCAACCCATCCTAGTGAAATAGCCCAACTGTTTATCATACAAGCTGAAAAGGGTTAAAAAGAGAAAATAAAATATAGTTCCATAGTCATAAATAATTTCAGTCTTTTCAATTAATTGGGAGACAGGGAATACCATTTGACAGAAAGAACTGGTCAGACTACACACGAAAAGACTTTGTATGTCTAACTAACTTACAGAAGACAACATTCCCCTCCTCAGCTTTTTCTGGGCAATATGGACATTTCACTCTCAGAAGCAAAGCCATTTTTCTTTTTGACCTGCTTACATCTAAGAAAAAACTTTATAATTTTGTCCTCTGCTCATTTGCCCAAACCTATGTCGAAGATGTCTGGCTTTTTCCTTGTGAAGAGCACAGTCAACAGTAGCTTTTCCCACTAGGATCACTACTTACAGGATCCGAGACAATTGACTTTCATCAGGTACTTTTCCACTCCAGCCCAGCTTGGACAATAGAATAGTCCAGTACTTTCCATCGGTTATGCAAGCCCAAGACTTCTTAGGACTTGTGGTCCTGGTAAGCCCCTCTCTGTGGCCACAATCCATGTGTTGTCAGGATCGATCGATTATAGTTATTTTCTTCAAATGGTAGGAGCCATGAGAACCAGGTACACCACGGGGTTGCCATAGTGTTCTGATCCATTACTCCCCTCCTTCAAATGGTAGGAGCCATGGGAACCAGATACATTAAGGGGTTGCTGTAGTTTTCTAGTCCATTGCTCTCCACCCTTTCTTTCTTTCTTTCATGTTAGACCATTATGTATCGTTCTGGTCATTGTATTATTATGTGGCCCAAGTGGGGAGGAAATTGTGCCAAGTATCGAGAGGCCTAAGGGGGGGGGACGGGGGACGGACGACTGCACCACCACACTGTACTATCATAGATACCACATCTGGATACCACCAGATCACAAAGAGTACAAACCTGGTGCTGGCTAGGCGTATACTCCAAGCACTTTCTCAGTCATGGGGTGGTGTTGCCCGTTGACTGACATTGTAATTACCAATGGGCAGAACATTAAGCACCTGCAGGATTGGATTTGAAGATGGGTGTGGCATGCACGAGCCTGCCGAGTGATCCCTACATAGCTATAGATACCTGAGCTGCAATGCCTCTGTAGGCTCACTGTAGGATGGCTTAAATTCAATAGCTGAGGATTGTCTTTACTGTATGAAAAATCTTTCTTAAATGCCTATGAGAAATACAAACCCTCCCATAGCTGCAGTAGCCTATAGTTATTATATCTCAATTAATTTGGCTGACTGTGTGATGAAGTATATTGAACCAATTAGAAGAAAAGAAAAAAACACGGGAAAAGAGGTCCTGTTTGCTCCCTACTATTCCTTGGAACGAAAGCAGCTTATGCTTTGGTTCAGGATACAAGATCCAAGTTTTGTGAGCTGGAACTTCTTTTCCTCTTCATTTACAGGGTGTACAGCCACTTCCCTTGTATCCCTGATCAACTTCATCTTGAGGTAGAATAACAGGTTCATTATTCCCTCCTGGGTGCTCTGTTGTAGTCCGGAGTTTTGGCCAAAGCTGTTAGAAATAATATGCACAGATCCAAGGGATACATTAAGTTTGTGCTGAGGATTTCATTTCCTTCTGATGAATGAATAAAACCACTACTTTTATTTCGTTTAGCTTAAGTTTTAGTTATCTGGCGAGACTTCAGACTGACACCTTTGACACCTGTGGATCAAAAGTATGTTTTGACACAGACATTTAGGAGACAATTTGAGCTTTCCCTGCCCGTCTGAAAGTTAAAATTATTAAAGAAGGGCTGGAGAGTTAGGGTTGTCGCATACCCTGTGTAATAAAGGATTCCCACATTCCACCTTGTGTCCCATATTGGATTACTCTTAAAAGTCATTCACATGACTAAATTCAGTATCACAGACATGAATGCCTTATTAATATATTGATATATAACCATTTATAAAAAGCTGTGGAATATAATAATTATGAGTAATTAATAACATATATTTAAAGTATATATTGCAGCTCAGAGGTGAAGAAGCATTTCAATATCATTCGCCTCACTGCCTTGCAAGTAAGTTTCTTCACATTCTCAGTAACAAGAAGATCTTGGTCAAGGTGTGATCCACCAAAAATATTTGAAAGGTCCAGCTGGCTTGAGAACAGGAGGTAATTCCCTAACTCTAATCTTTGCTACCAATCAAGAGGCCGATAAAATGAGTTACACTTGCATTTACTGTGCATGGCCTATAGCAGTTTTGACAATTCCTTGTATCACAACAAACATATATTTACTGAAATACTATGTTGTCTTGATCACCGTGGCAACTGCAAGTGGGCCAGAGGATTTACACCATGAAAAGACATCAGCCAGATCCCTTGCTGCATGGGTAGATTTTAGCATGTGCGTTTGACCAATTCTTATGCAGTCAAAAAAGCAAGATAGTGATTTATTTTAGTAGACTTGCTTGATAGACTTGATAGGCTTAATTTGATACGCCTGCTATAACTTCTCGTAACATGGAATCATAGAATCATGGAATACCAGGCTGGATCCTAGAGGATCATCAGGTCCAACCTTTCTTGGCAAAAGCAGAGTTGAGACAAGATGGCCCAGCACCCGGTCCAGCTGAATCTTAAAAGTGTCCAATGTTGGGGAATCCACCACTTCCCTGGGGAGATTATTCCAATGGCTGATTGTTCTCATTGTGAAAAATTCTCCTCCTGTGTCCAATCAGAATCTCCCCTGGACTGACTTGTACCCATCACCCCTTGTCTTTTCCATGTGACTCCTTGTAAAAAGGGAGTCTTCATCTTCTTTGTAGCCACGCTTTAAATACTGGAACATGGTGATAAGGTCTCCCCTAAGCCTTCTTTTCTCAAGGCTGAACAAACCCAATTCTCTCAGCCTTTCCTCAAATGGCAGGCATCTCTGGACCCTCTCCAGCCTGTCCACATCTTTTTTGTATAGCGTACTATGTATAGCACATGTATATATGGAGGATATACAAAGTATACAGAGCCGCATAAAGATGCTGGTGTACTACCATTTTTAGGTATTCTCAGTTGTGTGGTTATTTCTATTCTTGATCTTGTTAGTGGTGTATCTTTAACTTTTAAATTGACCTATTCATGCATTTGCCCTGTTTCATATATTAAATAGTTGTGTTATTAAAACTAATGCCAGCCATCTGAAGGTTTGTTACTGGAAGGTCAATAATAAAAATACCTCTCATAGAATTGTCTGCATGGCTTCTCTAGCTGTAGCAATTTTTTATTTTTTTTTTCCTCAGTGCAGTCAAACATTGTAGACAATTTCATTCCTGTATTTTTACTATCACTTACGAAATGGAGCTTTTGGCACAAGCCATTTAAAGTACAGTGCAGAGAAAGGTAAGTTTGGGGCTAGAGACTAGTTACTGTGCATACAGCAGCCAGAAGAATAAGTTTTTGTTTGACAACAAAATTCAACATTTTGAAACACTGGGGCAAAATTGGGACAAAAAGCCACACATACACAGGATTTCCAAATGCTAAACAAGCCTCTAAAGGAGCCACCAAATCTAGCTGGTGGTTAGCAGAATGCGACCTATCCTAAATAAACTGTGTGTTCCCCAAGTCCCTTGTCACTTACCATGTCCACTCTCTATTTAAAGCTAGCAATGAACCATAACCCTCCACTACCACACTGAAGCCTCTGATTTAGGTATCTAAATTATTAATCACCATTATCATCTTGACAACTTACGGAATGATAGCTAGCTGCTCCTTAGGACAGTTCCGTGTAAGAGCAGGGAAGTTACGTGTTTACACACTTGCATAAGCACGTGCTTTGGAAACAGGCTCCTCCTGTTACCTTACGGCTTGCCAACTTCTGGTTGCAACACCATTCCTTACCGATGTGGTTTACCTTGAAATGTTGTGCTCATAAACAAGCATCTCCTCTGGTTTGTTTCATAACCAGCAATTCATTGCTCAATCATTTCACCTTCCCCTTCCCATAATCTGCTGCTTTTGCCATGTAATTACTGATTCCGGCGTAAGACACTTGGAGTTACCTTACCCACCTGTTTTGCACTGGTTGGCGCCTTGTTTGGAGCCATAGTTCATTGAGGTTTGAGATCTGCCTTCAGCCTCAATGGGTGTATTTCAGTTTCACCTTTTGCTGGCATCTAAATAGAATATGCAACAGTTAATTGTGCATGAAAGTACATCACTTCCATAAAATTATTAGCACTGACAGAGTAGAGTTTTCCACCATATTTCTTGGTGTAAACTACATCAAATTATGTGAACTACCATTTTATTTCAGCTGAAATGAAAAACGCCCCATGATTTCCCATAAACTGTAAACTGAATTGTGTTTACAACATAGATGCGTGGACCAGAGTGCGCCGCGACTTTATTCAAATTCTTTCCTTCTATGACTTGCTGATAAACAAGACAAGACCTTCAGTATCACTTATTCAAAATGCAAAGTACAGTAAATAAGTAGTGGCCTCTTCATTTGCCTTTTTACATAAACAGTGTGTGGAAGATGTCACAGTGATCGAGACAAGCTGAGAACATAGCAGGAAAAGCAGAGTCTTACAGAGCTGAGTAAGAGCATGGCTTTCTGTTCAGTCTTGGGAAAAACTACTGACACTACAGCGGTGCAGGACTGCCGTTTTAAAGCTGGATAATGTACGTATGGAAAACTGAGAAAAGCTGTAGCAATTTTTTAAGATGTGAAACAATGACAATCAGGTGGTTTCACTGTTTTATAGGGAGACATTTATGATGAGCATCTCCCTTTCTATTCCCATACCGGCAAGGGGGCAAGCTGGAGAACAGTAATTTATGATATAAAGTAAGAAGCGTTCAACTTCCTAACTACAATAAAGTAGTGGCAGGGGAAGGAAAGAGCATTTGCTTGCCAAGTCCCTGGCCAGGTCGTTCCTCAAGTCCTAAGCGAGATGCCAACCTGCGACGCCGCCAGCCCCCGGGGTCGGGCGGGCAGGGCGCGGGAGGGAAGGTGGCGCCAGCAGCACGTCTCCGTGCCTCCGGGACCAGAGGGTGTCACCCCACAGACGGCTTTGGGAAGCCACCCTGGGCTGACAACCTTCTTCCTTAGAGCCGGAGCCAAACCCCCGGGGGCGGGCGGGCAGGCAGGTGCGGGGCAGCCAGAGCCGGCGGTGAGCTCGGGGGGTGCCGCCGGCTGCGGGGACCGGGCGGGGGGCGGCCGGCCAGCGGGGGGAGGCCGCGGGGCT
>VYXH01000819.1:332038-380852 GCA_013397275.1 Burhinus bistriatus | reverse complement strand
CCCCCCCGGCGGCGGCGGTGGGGGCGGGAGGCAGCGGGCTGGTGCCGGCGGGTCGGTGATGGGCGCCCCTTCTCCTGAGCCTTGCCGTTCCCGTCCCAAGTACCGTACAGGAAAGGGTAGGGTCTCAATGCCAGGGTAAAAACCAAGGTTCGTAACTCACAGAGCCGCGTTTTTCTGTGGGGTTGGTAATTTGCTCACAAATGAAAATACAGGGCACTGGAAAATACAGAGGGTGCGGCTGGGCTGCCTGCTTTCTGAAACAGCAGATCGGGTTTTCTGCTGAGGAGGACACCTTCCTTTCCGAGGTTGATACCACGCCAGTGTTTTCAGTACTTTTTTGTTCAGCTAACATCACCTTGCCGTGAAAACAAAGTACGCTCCAGCCATCGCCACAGCCTACATGTATAAAATGTATGTTACTTAACCTTTTTAAAAACCTAGGAAGCTGAGGACTCTGGAACGAAACAGCAGGTGTGTAGGATCTAGCACAAGATATTTGCTTTAATCCTACCGGTAAGAAGCCAGCAGCTTTCACAAAACGAGTCTTTAGTAATGTATTTTGTACCTGCACAATGTGAAACAAATAGCTGTTGGAAAGTCAATCTCTTTTTTTTTAAGTCAATATCTCAGTGTTTTGAAGGGCCAGTAACATACTGTATTTCTGGGTTTGTATAACAGGAGAGCGGTGTTTGTGCCTGAAAAATCATGTTCAACTTCAGAAGCATCCTGAAGATACTACAGTTCCTGAAATTACTAATTTTTTATTTTTTTGAGAATTTAATCTTATTTATATTTCCTCCATGCAAAAAAACTTTTGCTGGGGAAATAGTGCTTATTACTGGCTCCGCAAATGGGATTGGAAGGCAGATTGCCTTAAAATTTGTTCCTTTGGGAGCAACCTTGGTTCTTTGGGACATTGATGATGAAGGTAACAAAGAAACAACCAGATTAGCCCAAAAAAATGGAGCTAAACGAGTGTTTGCCTACCACTGTGACTGCAGCAATAGGGAGGAGGTCTATGAACAGGCAGACAAGGTAAGATACAGCTTCTGGCTTCTGATTTGGCTTCTTGCTTCTGATTTTTTAATAGTATAGGCTACTGAATTTTTTTTTTAGAAACTGTACTATTCACTAAAGGGAAGTAATCATATAAGGGAATGACTTTCTCTTTTTAACAAGTAACTTCTAGATGGAACTTGAACTCTGTTCGCAATAAAGTAACTTGAGTTTCATCTGTTCTGTTGAGATTTAGACCTTTCCAGTGTTCGTTGTGAGATGGTAACTTCTTTTAGATTAAGAGTATGGTAAAATATACAGCAGAGGTTAGCTCCATGTATTAGCTTGTTTAGGCTTTAAAATTTCTTTAAGACAACAAGAAATAATAAAAAAAAAAAAAACAAAAAAAACCAAACACAAACCATTGGAAATTATAAGGGGGGAGGTGTGTGTGTGTGTGTCTTTTTCTTTGTCCATATGTTTAGAAAACTGTAGCTCTGTAAGTGTGGTATGGGGTGTAATGGTTTCAAAAATATCACCAGGACATTGTTGCTCTCCAGTCAAATTGATTCACCTTCAGTTTATTTTTTGGTCAATCCAGCTGGAAAGTAAAGTAGAGAAGACTCCATTTTAAATTACACTCTTCTGCTGTGCTGACCTACGCTTTGTAAACTATTATTTTATTATTTTTTTATCAGAGTCCAGAAATTGGACATTAAATTAACATTATTAATTGTTATTTGTCCTTTAACTATGTACTCTCTGAAAATATTTCCCAATATAACCTCACTTATAATCCAGTTACCCACTCTGCCATTTCATCCAAGGATAAATTCTTCTTTTGCTAAATTCTCAGTATATGTACTTACATACATGACTCTCGAGTCCCATTTTGACATTCTGTATCCAAAGGCATACGTCAGAGAAATTATCTAAAATACTTCATGACATGTGAATATTGATAGATTATTTTGAAATAGCCTTGAAATGTAACATTAATTTTCTATCAGTTGTCAGATGGGCTCTTTGTTTTGTGGTTGTTGCTTTTAATTTTAACCAAAACAGATTAATTCTTTCTGAACACGGCTATGAAAGTTTGAAATACATGTTTTTCCTCAAGAAATGTTCCCGATGAAAAACACTTCTGAAGGGTAAGTTGGATTGAGGATCTGTAAGTATCTGGAATTGCAATTCTCATGGTTGCAGTCAGCAAGGTATTATTCTACCTGCACTTGCTAGCAGCATTTGGGGCACAGCCAACTAACAGTGCACAGGAAAAAATTTCATTTAGGGCCATTGGTTGTAGATGTTAAGAACCACAAGTGGTATCACAGTATTACTTGGACAGCACAGGCAAGGATGTATCATATTATAATAGTATGTCTGCAGAGATGAGCAAGTTGTTGAGTCTTCTGTACTGACCCAACACACAGTGGTCAAGGAGGACAATCTTTGCCAATTACTTGGGCAGTAGAGATGATGTGATCCTCACTGTGTAAGACATTGAATACAACTCCTGCAATTTTGGAGTAAGAATCCCAGTAATTTCAATAATCTTAATATCTGTTATCACTTCTCAGCAAGACGAAAAATCAGTCTAAGCAACTTGTGGTCAATACTTAAATGTGACACTTGATCTTTATTTGGAATGATACTCTACAGCAAACAGCAATTCTCCTAGAATCCCCTTTTTCCAAGGAAAAAACTCACTTTAGAATTCACCGAGATCAAATCTCTTCAAAAAATAACATTTTAAATTGCCATTAAATCCCTATTCCCATAAATGCTATCTGCTTCTTGCAAAGACATGCACCAAAATGATTAGTTTAAGCTTATGTAAGTAATTTCTCTGTTGGACTTCCCTGTCGATGCTGAGCATTTTGAAATGATTTGTTTGTTCTTAGTTTAACAGAGTCTCAAAATGTTTGTTTTGTGCACTCAAGTAGTTCTCAGTCTCCAAACACATTAACCGAATCAGCCACAGGGCGCCAGCCTGCAGAATTTGCTGTGCCCATATCAGCAAAGGGTATTCTGAAGTGCACAGACTGATCTACCAGCAGAAACTCAAAGAGCTGTTTAAAATTCAGGAATTGTTGTTAAGGTGTTAAATTATTGTTGCCAATACCAACATCTTTGTAGGTATTTGCATGAATTGAACAGTCATGATGGAGCGAGAGTTTTTCAGCTAGGGGCCTCCTCTACCCTTGGAAATAACGTGCAGCTTTTTGATTGGTAATGTGAAAAGTCTTGAGCTTGGACACAGAAGATAAATCAATCACAGAAAAGTTAAATTAATTGCTTTTATTTGGTATATTCACTGCAGAAAGACCTAGGTATTTTCCCATAGTGGAAGCTTTCTTTCTAGGAAGCAAATCAGATCATCAAAGTCCCTAAAGAAGAGGTTTTAGAATAAACTGGTGAAGTGAACAGGAACTAATTTTGAGGATCAGGCAGTGTTCACCTGGGAATTCTGAAGGAAATCAGATATGGATCTGATGAGCTAGAAATGCGTGGGGGGTGTTTTGCTATAAGAGGTGTCCAAGGAACATCTGTAGGAAACATGCCAGTTTTAAAGAGCACTTGTGAGGACACAAAGGAACTGCAAACCTGTCTTACAGAAAATCGGTAGAAGTGATAATAAAGAGAAGAATCACCTGTAGAAATACATAAGGGAGAATAATCTGCTTGACTTTTTGTAAATGGAAGTCAAGCTTCACACATTTTTGGGGGTAGTGAGTAAACAGGTCAAACGAAACGAGATTAAATAAAATGCTGCCATTGGGGAAGCTATGTTGTCACGTGGAGAAAAAAGAGGATCGTCCTCTGGACTGACACAGTAGTTAAAAGGTACGAGTAGGGAGGAAGGACAGATACATCCCACAAAGGAAGAGTGGGGTATTTCTGCCATACTCAGCAGTGTCTAGATTTGTATTCATTTGTGCAGGTGTAAAGGAGCTAGTATCTGAGTCCTGCTTTGTCTATGACAAGAAGAAAGCCTGACCCAGCTGGAGGAGTACCAAACAAGTCTTCACTGAACACTAAGGTGCCCTGAGAGAGCCAAAGGAAGGTCAAATGTTGGGGCATCAGATCCAAACACCTATTTCCAGATGTTTTTGTATTCATTTCGTAATTTTTGAGACACCAAACAACCATTTGCCTCTAGCACAGAAATTTCTGAGCCTGATTCTTAATACTGTAAGTAAATCTTGGCCATCTGCTTTGATATAAATCCAAATCATGGGATAAAATCTTTTTATAACAAACCCAAATGGTGATTTTGGCCTTCTCGCCAAGTGATGTTTTCTATTTCATGGTACATGCTTCTTGTGCTCAAAGGATTGGTATCCCCCAGGGATCTGCACTGAATTCTTTCCTGTTCAGTAGAAGCGATCTGGAAAAGGGGTTGAACAGGCTTGGCTGAGGAATACAGATTCTTACAATACCAGAAATAGGGGACAAGAAATGTTCAGGTCGCAATTAAAGCATGCTCACAGTGCACATTAAAGCTTTGTACCTTGTTAACTTAGGTTCCCGTGGAAACCAAAAGTATTCTGGAGTTCAGGAAGCAGTTTGACAAATTATTGGGGAAAAAAATATCATGAGGATATACTAAACGCAAAGATATAGATACTTAATCTCTCTGAGGAGATGCTAAGCTGCAGAGTGTGGTAAGTTGAGGAGTACACTGGAGGAGACCAGTCCTGGTCCTTTTTTACTGCTTTCCACCATGAGACAAGGGCTAGATGGACCTTTGATCTGATGCAGTTCAACAGTTCTTACATAATTACATTTTTGGTAGAGATATACATAATTGCAAATATCACCAAACATTTTCATAAATGAAGCACAAGAGGCAAGGATACTTTCTAAAGCTTTCTGTTTCTCCTTTTTTTATTCAGGTTAGAAAAGAAGTTGGGGATGTTACTATTCTAATCAACAATGCTGGCATACTGCTTGGGAAAAAGTTCTGTGACATTTCAGATGCAGATTTTGAAAAGATCTTAAGGGTCAACTTCCTCTCTCAAGTGTGGGTAATGTGTTTTTTTTCTCTCCTGGGTGACCAAAAGGTACAGGCAAGTATTTTAGTGTGAAAACCACCATGGTGGCACCTACCTGGGGAATGCAATTTGGAATAGGGCTGGGAAGGGCCTTGAATGGAGGAAGATACTTTTTTTTAAATCATCCTGTAATTGGAGACACACCAAATTGACGGTCTCCCCACTATGTCTCAGTAATGTTAACACAAACGTGCCTGGGCACTCTGATAAATCAAGTTTGTGCAACCATGTTGTGAAATACGCTCTATCTGTAACAGCTGTGCTGAAGTTAATGCTGACGTGGTGGCACGTGACTTTCCTGCTCCTGATGTTTGCCGGCATCAGAAGGCTTTGTCTAATAGATTTGTAGCATTTGGAGAGGCACAACCGTGGTTTAGTGGTGGACTTGGCAGTGTTAGGTTTACAGTTGGACTCAATGATCTTAAAGGTCTTTTCCAACTTAAATGATTCTATGATTCTATGCCGTACATGTTGGTGTCAGTCTTCAGGTTGTGCTTTCATTCCTAGTCACCATCTGCTTAGTGTACATAGAAAACTAATGTGGATAGTATGTATTGTCTTTGCCTTGTTTTCATACCTCTGAAGGAATTTGCTGTTATTTGAGGTCTCAGTTCACCTTTAGGAGGTTTTGTTGTGAGGTAGAGTTACTCTTGCCCCCTCTTGCATTTGTTGTTTATGTGCCTGAGTGAGCAGCCTGCATCAGGGAAAAATGTAGCCTTGCAATTCCCTCGCTAAACGGCATTTCTCAACAGAAAACCATTGCAGATATGTGTCTTCTAATCATTTTCCAGCCCACAGTGCATCATTCTTCCAAATACTTGAGGCAAAGGGACTGAGATGTTCCTCTGGATAGGTCTGAAGAGACATAAGGCAGGAGGATGATGACCGAGGGCCCTTAACCAAAAGAACATGTTCGTCTCAGTGGCCAGTCTGGCCCAAATCACGACACACAGACATCTGGAGTTGAATAGACATTGCAGCATATCTCAGCTATTGAAAAACATTTATTACTGCTGTTGTCTTTTTTCTTATCTTCCCCCTCATAAAACATTAGTGGTCTCCTTCTATAGCTAGTATCACCCACAGAGGTGGCCTGGGGTGCTGGAGTTGTCGGACAGCTCGGTTTGTAACAAATAGGGCCCATAGACAGCTGAGCTCCCCTTGATGTGTTGACTTCTAGCTCCCTCTTGTGTACCAAATCTTTGGTAATAGTCTCAAATAGACTCAAACCGTGAGGAGCCAGGAGGCAGAGAAAGTACAAACTTTGCTGCTTTTAATTACATGATTTTAATGCTGACAGATCTTCAGATAGAGGGCAGGCATTCAAGGAAATGCTGTCTCTTGTTTATAAATTCTCAAAGAGATAGGTGGTCAGTTGGGCTTCTTGTATATTGAAGCCCCAGAAAGCAAATCGGGTTGTAAAGGCTAATTTGGAATGCAACATTTTTGGTATGTCTAGTTACAAAGGGATTTTTTTGTATGTCTCTCAGACTTGCAAGGCCTTTCTTCCAGCCATGATGACCTGTAACCGTGGACACCTGGTTAGCACAGCCAGTTCAGCAGGATTGTTGGGAGTCCACAGACTGTCAGGTTAGTATCGTCAAGTGTCATTACAAATTAGGTCTACATGCTAACAACTTTTCCGGGAGATTTCATAAATGTTTGGCTTAAGCAGTTTATACTGACATACTGAACACTCGGGAAGACCCTGCAGATACGAAAGGTGGTGGTGTATTGCACAGGATGATGGTGGCATGTTGCCTGAGCAGCAAAGGGAGCCCACTGCAGATGTGACTGTCCGACTGCAGCCCGTCTTATCTCCACAGAAGAAGGACAATACGGCTCATACATGTGCAGCGGGAGGGAGCCCTGCATACAGGTTGTCTAACGTTTTCTCATGCCAGGTTTTCTGCAGATGAATGTTCAGAGTCCTGAGACAAAAGTGGGTTATACCTGGAACTATGCATTTAGTTGGAAAGTGGTTTTCAGGTCCAGAAGGCATTTTGTCAGAATTTTCACTAAAATTAATTTGAATGAACTGTGTTTTAAGCTATTTAACAGCTCCATATTCTCAGCTGTTTCCCTCAGCAGAGCTGTCTGCTACAGTCCTGACTATTTCATCAGCTGGGTCTGCTGCCCAGTCTCTCCTCAAGCCTCTCTGACATCTTAGGTCACCCTATGAGAATGTG
Source organism: Burhinus bistriatus (assembly GCA_013397275.1). Lineage (NCBI taxonomy): Eukaryota > Metazoa > Chordata > Aves > Charadriiformes > Burhinidae > Burhinus > Burhinus bistriatus. Next base: position 373,609 of record VYXH01000819.1, on the reverse strand, counting down.
AACTTCAGTGTAACAATTATCTCTTGTTTCTTCTGCTGATTGATAGTGTTACTGTAGTGTTTATTTGCCACCTGTTATTGTTGGGTCAGATTCGATATTGATAATGGATCATGTCCAGCTTTTGTCATTTAACTGTAAGGCTTATGAGAGTGGACCTGCCTATCCATGCATTATAGCTTCCTACACCTCAGCACCTATGCATTTTTAGGTTGTATGGTTCCATCCTCCACTATGGGTGAATCCATGAAGAATAACAAACTGTCTCTAATGCCAGTTTTTGACGTTACTCATTTAGCAAAATTGGATTTCACTGTATCTAACAGTTATTTTCACTCGCATTTGAAAAAGCCTTAGGAAACCACATGTATATTAAAATAAGGTTCTTACAGTTGGAAAATTGTAGAATAATTTGGGTTGGAAGGAAACTCTGGAGGTCACTTGGTCCATACCCCCAAATAAAAGCAGGCCCAACTTAAATCAGGTTGCACAGGGCCTTGTGAGGGCAAATTTTTATTGTCTCCAAGGCTGGAGTTCCATGCGTTCATCAAACAATAAAAAACAGACAAAATTCAGTCTTCCTGGGTAAACAAAATGGTATTGTAGTTGCAGGGCAAATCAGAAGGTGAAGTAATAGGTTGAAGCAGCATTTATAAGTAGGGTATTTAGATTTTACCACTAGAAATAGTTCTTACTGAAATGTAACCTGTGATACTAAAGGGTGAAGACATTCTGAACTGAAAGAATGCCTGGCTTGTATACGAGTATCTGGAAATGTACGTAAAATGTTGAATAAGGTCATCTTCCTATATCTCTCTACAGTGCACTGAAAAAAAGCCCTCTGGAAAGGATTAATCTTATCCTTAGATGACTGTGTATCAGTCATGGGAAGCACCATTAACCTTCAGAGTTAGTATCACCAATATGCACAGCATCCTTAAAATACTAATGACAAGACTGCTAATTATATAACTAAGTAATATCAGGGCTTAAAGAGTATTACAAAGCATTGAATTCTGTACATAACACTTACTGTGGTACTTTTGACATATTTTGGATATTTCTTCTTTCTGTACTTTTCAGATTATGCTGCAAGTAAGTATGCAATCATTGGAATGATGGAAGCCTTAGATTCGGAACTGTATCATACAGGAAAACATGGCATTAAAACCACAGTCATTTGCCCTTATTTTATTAATACTGAATTAGCTAAAGGTTTTCAAACCCAGTAAGTAAAACTTAGATCGTGTACTATTTCATATGTAAAAAATAGTGACTACTCACTAGCTATGTCATATTCAGTCTCCAGCTATTATAGGGTTGATTTGCTTTTCAGTTCAGTATTTTTGCCCTATTGGCACATGCAACTATGTCTCTTGACACAGGAAATCCAAGTCTTGCATACAATTAATAACTGACATGCAACGGGGACTGCATAATAACCTCACAGTCAAGGAACGGTTAGGGATGCACAGTAGTATTTAAGGCAACATTATTTCTCAGTAGAATGGGCACTGCTGAGGTTCTCTGCCCCAAATAATTTTGGCACTGTGATTACAGTTATGGCTGTGAGGATACCCGTGACCTGTCGTTATTAACTATGCCCCACTATCTGTATTAGCAGGTACTACACTTCTCTGAGTGCGAATAGCTGTGGTGGTAGCATCTGGTGGGTGGCTGTATGGTTGCAGTGGCGGAAGAGGCTGCAGGCACCGAATTAGCCATTGCAGTAGTGCAGTACCAGCAATCTTGAGTTTTCAGTGCTCTGCTCCTGCTTCCACCATTCATCATCCTGTAGTAGCATATATTGTGCAGAGCACAGCCTTTCTCCTGGCTGGAAACAGGCCTGGTCCTGGTCCTTTTAGCTGTCACCTCAACATCTACAGTAGAAAAGGAGGAGGTGTGCAGAGGGCGGAACTCTCATGCATAGAACAGCAGATACTATGGATTGTGGGAAGTTTTCAATGCCGCAATCACTGTGGGCATTAACTTCATTAGGGTCTGAGCAGGGTTTGCACAAAAAGTTACTCATTAATCATTAAAATGCACAATACCACCAAAGCGTATTCCATTTATTTGATGATAGAAGGAACAAAGAGAATTGGAGACTCTTTTTCAAGACTACTTGAGGGGGTGGGGAAAAATTCTTAAATGATTTAATTAAATTATTTGTGTGTTAGAATACATCTCAAAAGTAAAGTTTTATAATTTCATAATTTTTTTTTCTTGTTTCACCAGAAACACCCTTTTTCTTCCTGTTTATGATGCTGAGTATGTAGCCAGCAAGATCATGGATGCAATTCAAAAGGAAAAGTTTTATCTAATCATGCCTCTGACTTTACGCTTTCTTGCTTTCAAAATGTAAGAATGTGACTCATCTTCTAGCGTTGCCTTCTTTCCTTTGATGTATGCCTGCAAAATCAGCAGGAAAGTTAGTAAAAACAGTCCTTTAGTTAGTATTCCTGCAGTCAGTCCAGTTATGTGTACCCAATTATGAAGAAACAATGGGTTTAATTTTTAATAATCTACATCAATAGCATTCCTCTGGCCACTTCTGTGTCTAATATACGTCTTAAGCTATAGTTGGGTACAGAAATTTCAAAAATTTTCCTGGGATGGTACACTGGGAGCAATGCCTGGGCTCGAACTGTCTGCTTCCAGTAACTGCCTCCACCGCTGGCTGGGCTTTCACAAAATGGCTTGGTCTGTCATTCATTTCCCCCATTTATAACATGGAAGCGCCAAATGTGTTATTGCCAGACATTAGATATACTGAGCACATATAACGAATTTATCATTCCTTTATTTATAGAGTCCATTTTTCTAAAAAACATAAGGCTAACTCAGTGTTTGTCTCATCAGTCTCATTCCTAGAAAAATGGTACTACTCTTTGAATCTTGCCTTAAGATCGCCAACAGCTTGGATAAAGCCTTCAGTCGGAAGGAAAAGGATTGAAAGCAAAATATTCTGAAGACCTCGAGTGCCATCTAATTGAAAATTTTCAGTAAAAATTAATTTTGAATCATGTTTATTCTTTGACAGATAATTTACTTCTTATATGATATTTGACACCGGTCAGCATGTAATTTAATTCTTCATAACTGTCTTTTAATCACTGATTTTTAGCCACAATCCGCTCTCTCATTTCATGACGGCATGCTGCTTTCATCTGAGTTCTCAATAAAAGCAACACGAGGCAGGGATGTTTGACTTCATTTCATACTCTGAATTCTCAAATTTCTGAGCAAAATCTCAAAGCATGGGAAAAACACACTGCTGTTCGTGCAGAAAGGAAAAAAAAACAAAACAAAACAAAACAAAACAAAACAAACCACAAAGCATTTAACATATTTGCCTTTCAGGGCCAAAATAGCACTGCAGTTCACACAAAGGCGACCCAAAGAAGGGGACGATGTGCTCTGGCCGGCGAGCTGTGCGGGAAGCCTGTGTCCTGAAGTGGGCTGAACTGCACTGAGCGCTGATGAAGTGTGTGCAGTGCTGGGCCGCCTACTGTGCCCCTCGTTAGCCACAGCACACTTTTCTAAACACAGTTCTGCAGGATGTGTGTGCCTCGGTTTTAATCCACGGCTAGAGGCTGGTACCGGATCATTTCTCAAAGGCTGTGGTTTATAAAGAACATTTGCAAAACTGTAGCGGTGGCAAAAAAATCACGTGCCTACTCAGAAAGGAAAGATGATGAAGCCCCACAACCAGAGGAAGCCAACAGGAAAAAATCCATTCTAGAAATGACTTGTGTGGTAATATAAATTTTGTAAAATGTTCCTCCAACAGCAGAGTCACAGTTTATAGACACGGGCCCTGTGGTGAGCAGCTGCTGTAGGCAGCTGCATGTTGAACGCTGGTGAAGTCCACAGGCATCTGACTCCCTTCTCTGACCCTACAGGCACCTATGTGGCTTTGAAGCACCCTGCTGGGGCCAGGTAACTGGGTTCAAGGTGGTGTGTCCCAGTTTAGGTCCCTGAAGTCAGCAGCTGAATCTGGACCTGCAAACTGGTCCACACAGTTCTCTTTAGTTTCAGTGACCTTAGTAAAATTACTTAGAAAATTATTGACTTAAAGAGTATTGTGAGAAATCTGTGCAAGAAATCTTTTTTTGCCAATTCTCTGAGTAATTTTTGAAAAGTTATTAAAATTTAAAAATACATAGGTATTGTGTTAAGCGACCAAGCAATAATTTTGCATGGACTATATTGCTTTCAGAGACTGAAACTTCAAGGAGGTTGTTAGTGTGAAACATAACTCTGCTGTAAATCATAGGAAAAGGAATATAGACAGGAGGAATACCTCATCTATTCCTGGAAAATTATGGGCTGGATCTTGAGCAAAATCTCTTCGTATATTTGAAGAGAAGTCACATCCATCTCATTCAACTGCCTCTAAATTAAATTAGAACCTAAATGTTCTAAAGGAAAAAAACTCCCCAAGAGCAGAACCTCTAAGATTAGTTATGCAAAAGTATGTGCTGGTACTTAATTGATAAAAATCAATCCTCACGCAAATTTTCAGAAAATGCTAATGTAAGACATTAATCATTTATTGATTTAAAAAAAAAAATTTGCAGACCAAAATAGGGAATCTACAAAGCATAGCTTATAAAACTCCACACTGAGGAATTAAAGAGAACCTTGACTGGTCATTTGTTGCCCGCATTTGTCACCATATTTCTATTATATTTAATTAACCCCATATTTAGGAGCTCCCTTCCAGCTACAAACACCTATAAGAGTGCACACTCCAATTAAAAACCTATTTTTTTAAATCCCAGTGCTTTCAAAGTACACATACACTCAGTAAATTCATTAAAGTTCCTTGTAGACATTACTTGGAATTTTTTATCTGAGAGAGGGAGAGAGCTATCTGAGGTTTGGCTCTTTGGAAAACAAGGTTCATTTATTTATATTTTGATAAACTCTCTAGGTAATCAGTAATTGAAATACGCTTTTCTTCTTACTAATGAGACAGGAACAAAGTCTAAATTGCTCCCTGCAAATAACAATCCTCTTCTCTCAACTTCAAACAAATATGTTGAATATTGGGATTCCTTTATTCCTCATGAATGTTGCAATTTGGCTCTAGATCTATGATTGTTTTTAAGTATGGTTGCAGGAGTGACATGACGTTATATTTGTGAATGTATTGTAGGTCTGAATATGAAAATTATTAATATATAATTTCACTGTTTGTGCTGCAGAGCTCATGAACAGGTCTCACGAGGTGAGAGACAGACATTTTAAAATGCTTTGTGAAACGAGGCTGCCATTTGAAGTAGTTACCTGTTAGTGACACTAAGATTTGATGGACTAGCCATCGCTAAAAATCTGGTACGTCAGAATGAGCGTTTGCAACCAAAGAGCACATTCTAAGGGTTCTCCTTTCAGTATCCTTTTTTTTTTCAGTTTCTTTAACTAAAATATGCCAACCTTACCGCGGACATTTGCAGTTGTAAGTTTACCATCTATACACACAGGACATGAGAAGATTAAGAATAATATAACGGAGAAAACATTTTCTTTTCTAAACTGTGTTTCACCTACTCCGCAGAGCCACCCTGCAGAGCCTTAGTCTATTGCTGCTGTCTCAGCCAAGGGCACTTTTTGGCTCCATTTCTTCTGGCTAATCCGCTTGTCTCAAGAAGGAATTTATAAAGCTTATGCTTTCTAAGTCTCACAATGATCTGTTAGATCTTCTTATCAGCCCTAGAAATCAGGAACTCATTCTTTTCTATGAAAATACCAGAAAAATATCTCATTTTTTATTTGTACAGAAAAGAAGTGTCATGGATCCTGTAACGCAATTCTAAAACTGTAAGTCAAGACCTTCATTTTAAAGTTCAGAAGGAGCAATTGGATGCTGCTCCTGTTTTTTAATATAAAATTATGTTTTAATATAAAATTATCTTTTGCGTTTTGAAACATAGTCTGCCACATAAGTATCTCAGAGTTACTGACAACTCCTGAGAAATATATGCTTTCCTTCTTTGAGGCTTTCATCTTACTCGTAATTCCTCCACACAAAAAAAAATGTTGCAGGGGAAATTCTGTTATTTCTGAGGCTGCGAATGTGACTGGAAAGCAATTTACCTTCATTTTTTTCTCCTTTGGGAGTAATCCTGGTTCTCTGTAAAACTGATGAAGAAGAGACAAGTGAATTAGCCAGATTAGCCATTGGCTGAATCTACTTGTGTTGCTGCATCAATAGAGAGATAATCCATGATATCAGATAAAAAACGGCTTCTTGCTCTTGTTTTATACCCATTAGTACAACATACATTTTCAGAGCATATTTTGCTGATAGACGAAGTTGTAGAATTGGGTATCTGATAATGAACATTAATTATATTCAAATTGTAAGCATTTTAAGGAAAGAAACATTTGAATGATGCCAGGTCACCTTGTAAACTAACGAAAATCTTTGAACAAATCTTAGTGGCAACCACATGCAACTTTAATTTCTCAGCAATTTCTGTAACCTCTTGGATATTTCAGTGCTGCTCTGTGACACTCCCTGAGCACCTGGTTTTGGCAGTACACGGCACCCTGTGACTCCCAACTCCCAGAGCATGAAGACGAGAGAGGCTCACTGTGGCACCTTGTCCCATTAAGTCCACAGGTTGGGTGGCTCAGGGCAGCTTAGTTCCTGTCCCGCATTAAAGCTCCTTCCAGAGGACGAGCGTTTCTAAAGCATCTGCAGAAAGCAGAGAATATTGTACGATGTTTGATACGAACGTACGATACACTATACCATAGACATCATTATGCAGTAGCCTTCTAGGCTCAGACCCAAAATGTCTGCATTTTTTTCTGGGTGTATAACACACTGTCATAGCCAAATCGGGATACCCATCCGAAATACACAGCTCTAGTGAAGACAGCCATTGCATGGAGTTGAAGATACATTACATATGTTGTTCTACATTTTTTAGTTCATTTTTTCCTTGAGAGATAAATGTTTCCACCCAGTCGAATTCATTTTATATTCCGTGTAAGTCATCATTGCAGTTTCTCATATATGCTCAAATTCTTCATTTGTATGCTTAAGCATGTAGCAACAGCTTAGACACACTGAGGCATAACTTGCAGCACTCATAGAAACAACCAGACTTTCCCCGAAGTTCTGATAGCTTGTTCTGTTTAACCACCTGAATTGGCATTATTCTATTAAATTACAAAACATTCCCAGAACAACCTCAGGTTTTCCAAAGGCCCTATCACCCTCGATAAACGTCAGCCTGGAAAACTCATTGTTTTAAGTTATCTGATGAGTTTGTTTGGATCCCAGTTTTGAAGAGCGAAACCAATCTGAAAAAGTAAATGGCTAGTACAGTCAAAGAGAAGACCAAGGGAAACAGATGGGGAAAGACAGCATAGCCCAGGGGCCAGTCTGAAGACCTTTGTGTGCAAGGTTTCTCACGAACGCCATCAAGACAACCGTGCTTGTAGGAAACCCAGCCAAAGGTCTCGGGATATCAGATAAGGACAGTTCATTTCCGTCAGATGCTCCCAGTCCGCACAAAGGCTACAAATGCATTTGCGCGCAGACCAGAGCAGCACACATAAGTTAAGTATTTATATATGTTATTCACTGTGGGGAAGATTCCCAAATTTCACTGAGTGTTGAAACACGTTGCTTTCTAGATACTGGGAGTTCCCAGTGTCACCTTATTCTCCTATTTTATCAAGCAGTAATTCTGAAATTGGGGAATCTATTGCAAGACTGCCTGGAGTGGGAGAAATAAAGGAAATTATTTTAGTAGGACAGCTTTTATAAAAAGATACTCACAGCCAATTTGAGACTAGTTTTATACACTAAGTCATATTGAAAAATGTAGTTTCAAATTCTGCAACATTTGAAGTCTTGTTCATGTGTAACATATCTTCTTCTTAGCCTCCACATGGAGAGCTGTTTAGTTCACAGTTCCCACAACTGTGGAGGAATAAACTTTGAGCTGCAAGTCAGGAAATTCCTTGTTCCTCTGTCACTACCTTTGTCTTAGACCAAAAGGTTTAATCACACTGTTCCAGTATCTTCATTTGTACCCTGGGAAGCACTAAATATAGTGAAAGTGGCATAAAGTATGTATAAATGTACCGTCCCTATTTTTCACTGCTACAAGTGGTGGACAAGGAGGCTTCATGCTTATACAATTTTTCAGGTTAAATAGAAACAGAATCTTCATCTCTTTAGTTTTAGACCTAGAAAAATGTTATTACTTTCTATATTATCTCATGAGTTTCAATACTTCATATAATTTCATGAGGTAGAAAGGCCTAAATCAATCCAAAGAGCTCGGTTATTAACAGATCAAAATTCTACCTTAATTACTATTATGGATTTTTCTAGTTTCTTTCTTCAGTCAATACAGTGCCTCTGCTCAATACTTCAGATACTTCAGGATGCCACTGATTGCTGATAAAGAATGACTGGTTTAATTTAAAAAATAATGAATACAGATCTAACTGCCATTAAACATTGCACAGAACTGTTGCTGAAGCCAAATAAATGATCAGATGGCCACCCATTTCATTTACTACTCTCAGCTGGCAGTACTGCCTGAGGTAGCAGGGATTTAAATAGCCATGAGGCTATAGCTCAATATATATATATATATAGCTCAATGCTTTCACAAACTCCGTGCTTCCCGGGTCTTCATTGATCAAATGCATTGTGTCGGTGGAAGTGGCATTCTAGTGGTTGCTCTGTCACTTACTCTGTTGCTTCTTTCTCAGAAATGTTAACAAATGATCACATTAATATTTCCAATATGCATTTTTGGTGCCATTTAAGTCACCATTCACCTGATTTTTTATTGCTGTCTGGTTTAGATGAATCATACCCAGGAATGCCTTGTCTGTTGCATTGTCCTTAAAGGAAGTCTAGAAAGCTTGTGTCTACAGGAGTGTACAATGTAGATGTCTACATTGGGTCACCTGAATTCCCCAGATAGCAGGGCAGGCTTCCTACATGATGGAGGGAAGATTCTGAAATCTCAAATGCTATCTTTTTTTACTACTCCATTGTAGCAGTTCTTCACTTGAAGCATTGCTTGTCACCCCACCAAGCTGTAGGCTGATGATTAAAGGCACTTCTTCATAAAATTGTCCTACCCAGCTAGTAGTAGTAGCTCAGAGATGCAGGGAAAACACGTTGGCTATTCTGATATCCACATCTGTAACCTGGGAAGCACAAAAAAGTAGTGTAAGTGGCAAAACATATATATGTAAATGTATTGTTTCTATTTTTCACTCATGAGAGACAAAAGATGATGTAAGGACAGAAACTGTTGCTTTATTCCTAATTTCTTTCTTCCAGTTCTCAATTCTTTAGTCTAAAGGCCCACAAATCTTTAAAAGTCATTATTGAAAATTATCTTTTCAGTGTTAGCAGTTTTAAATCACTAGCATTTTTAATTACATACTTATAGCCTTACAAATGCAATTTATGAACTACAGGCAAATCATCAGTTCCATATGAAGAAATGACTTAATAATTAACTTACACTGTTAAATGATTTATTTTTTACCAAATTCAGTTCCTACAAGAAGAAGCATTTGTAAAGAAGCAGCACTGATGAGCCCAGTACAAACAACAGATATGTTGACGCACAAACAGACAAAGCATCCAGGAATAAAATTCAAATATCTTCTATTATCTCACCCATCTTACCTGGTAATTAAGAACTACGCAAGTCTTGTGAAATAATTCCATGTTCTAAGACACTAAGAACACTGTAGCTCTTCAGATGCTGTCAGTGTTGCCTATGGGTTAGTTCTAGGCATCTCCCTGTATTGCAATTTATTTTTTTTTATTTCACGTTTCCTTTTGACTATATGGTCAGCCAAGTTGCATGTGCCTTGCTAAGGCCAAACTTTCAGGGCACTTTATCACCAGGTGAGTATATCTAAATAGATGTTATGAATTTGGTTCTAAATCCTTTTTTTTCATTTTAGCAGGAAACGCCTAATGTGATTTTCAGCTCAATCATAATACCCTTTAATGTGCTTCTTGAGTTTTTGACATTACAAAACATATACAAAATTCAACTGTCCTATAAAGAATGATACAAGGGATTTTAGTCTAGTGTTGAAGGAAAGCACATAGATCGTTAAAGCAAAGTACATAGATAAGAAAGGGGGGGATAAATGTGAATGGTGTGGTTGTAGCTACTATCTTATGTGTATCAGAAAGTAGTTTCCCCAAAAAGATTTAAATTTCTTGAAATTTCTCTGAGCCACACACACGAAATTTAGAATCACAGAATCATAGAATTGTCTAGGTTGGAAGGGACCTTTAAGATCATCGAGTCCAACCATCTTCTTCTCCCAAGCACTTTAAGAAGTATGCTAAGATCAGCTTCTTCAAAGTACTAGTTAATGCTTTCTTTCTCACCTTTTTTTGTTTTCCACAGTGAACAGAAATATTTCATGCAGATGCAAGCATATATATTCTTCTTTTACATTTACACACATAAAGAGACTTTTTTTTCTGCAACAGGGGTGCTAAGTAGAGCTGGCTCAAGAGTCAGCAGTGTTGCCCTGTCTGCCTGGGATGATATGCTAGGAGGTACAGGAAATAAGGAATGAGACACTCCTCCAGAACAGGAAAAGAGTTTGAAAGAAGCCAGAGAGTGTGATAGTCCTGAAAAGGTCTTTGAAAGCTACTTAGAGTCTGACAGCAAATAAACTTAAAGTAGGAAATCAGGCTAGACCTGATGTCTACCTTGTTATCTAAAGTCCTTCCTTATCTGTAGCTTACTCCTCCCTGCAAGTTGAAGGAATAGCAGTGCCTTAACTGCTAAACTGGTAAATCTGAGAGTCCCCACATAAATTAACAGCTGTCAATTATGAGAAGAGCCATGATTCTAACTTCGCCTTTGAACGCAGGAGGTAAGCACCCACACTGTGGGCCCATGCAGGAGAGCAAAGGAAAGAAAATTGTTTCCTTTCAATATTTAAGCCATGTTACATAGGACTGTGCTTTCCTTATAGAGATATGTTTACCAATTGGTAAACTGGTGGTGTTTCTTTAATATATATAATTCTTCAGCATATATAATTTCATGACAGCTGATTGCTTGCTATGCAAAGACTTTACAGTGTCTTTCTAATTAATGATTTCCTTCTATTTTCATTTTTTACAATTTCCTTTCCAAAGAATGCACATACTTTTACATGAGAGTCAGAAGCCACTGCAGTAACTAAAGTAAGAATCAGGAAGGGAGACATCATTTCTTTTACATAAGAAACAAGTTTGTTAAATATCAGCAGAAGCAACAGACAGAATTCCTACACAAAGAACAACCTACATTACTCGTGAATCATGTTACCTTTCCCACAATGTAAAACTTAGGTGACTTCAACCACACATAATGGTGACTGATGCGTTGTTGGGATGAATTCTCATCACACGCACTTTGTAAATGAAAGGTGTGTTTCCAGCTTGGAGATGGCATCATATATAATTATGCTAATGCTGATTGATTAGTTTTAGTGGTTTGTATTCCACTAAATGCAAAATACTTTTAAAATACCTCCTTTATTATTATTGCAACATAGATGCATTCAGATACTTATTAACATAACGTATTAAAATATCTAAGTGGAAAGCGCAGAAGATTAATATTAGGAGAATTTGAGAATACTACACTTGCAGTATTGTGTTTCTCTTGTACTATTAATAGGAAATGTCACCCTTCTGGGAAGTATGAGGAAGAAGCATTTAGCATTAACTAGCATTGCATGGAAAACAGGTGGGATATATTTAGCTCTTAAGCGCACGAGTCCTTTTTTTGTCCTAATATTTTTATGTTTCAACAAAATGTTTTTGCTTCTGGTTTGTTTGCTTTCTTAATAGAGAATTATCCTTTGCGTTTTTCATGTGCAATTTAAAAATTACCTCAGAGACACTTCAATCCCTGGGAGTCTTTTTGAAGGCTTTTATATCATCCATATTTCCTCCAGACGGTAAAAGCTCTGCTGAAGAAGCAGAGCTTCAGATGGCATTGAAAGGCAGTTTGCCTCGCACTGCGATATGGTTGGAGCGACCCTAGTGCTGTAGGTCACTGACAAAGGAAGGAAGAAGAGGGACTTACATTAGCTGGAGAAAATGAGGCATAAGGAATGTTTGCCCACCGGCATGGCTGCAGGAGTAGGGAGGAGGGCCACGCAGGTAGGGTAGGATTTCTTGCTTAGGTGTTGTTATTCCCTAGAAGAGTAAATCTTCCAAGATTATGTTTTATTAAATTGGGACATTTGGAAAAGGGGATTAAACAAACAGGACGATGACCTTTTTCTAATTCAACAAGGAAGTTGTAAACAACACTTGAACTGTGTCTTTGATAAATAGCCTAACGTGCCTTGGAAACTGCTTTGCCTTTAGCTTTCCCATAAAACAGATTAGCTGCGTTGGTCAAAAATCAGAATTAGGTGTAAAAATTGAAGTTTCCCCTTTGGCTGGCTGAGACTCAAAATTTTCAAAGGGTAAGACAGAGTGAAAAAGTGGGAAACTTACTTCTGCGTTTGTCCTCATATTTAGTCAAATGCGTATCAGCAGCAATGCCTGGTAATACTGTGGTTTCAGGAATGTGACTGGAAACAAGGATGGTGGTAGTATCTCAGACTAGCTGCTGCCTGGGTGGCGCAGCAGGGGTAAAACTCTGCTTGCGGTATTCATCACAGCGACAGCAGGAGGACACAGCACAGCCTGCCTCCGCTTGGCTCTTCAAATGCACTTTCTCCTCAGCTCTGCGGGCTGGGACCTGAACATTACTAAAATGTGACAGTAAAATAATATTCCACTGATTGCTAACATGAGAAGATCCATTTTCAAACTCTCCTGGCTATTAGATGAAGCCCATTTATTAGAGGCAAAGACTTCAAGGACTCTTTCTTATAAGGAATACTTGTTTCTAGATATAATTTTTTCAGCCTGTCATAGTCAGAAAGAACTAACCCATTTTCCTAAAACTGTAAGCCACAAAAAGAGCAATGAAAAGCAACAAAATAGAAAGCTACACAGAAAAATCTTTTTATCACCTGTGCCAAACCAGTGCACAAACTCTCAGGTATGGGAGACCGTTTTCATTTGCTTCCCTGAGAGATGCTTTTAAGCAAAGGACAGCAAGGAATTACAGTCACAAGTCACAATTTTGCCAGAAAGTGCTAACAATTTGGCAGAATGTTGGCAGAATAAATCAGTAGCTCTGGATTACAGACAGGTATCTAAGGAAGGAAAGGCACGGAATGCCACAGAAAGACACCAAAGAGTTTACACCTCTTTCCCCCTCCCAAAAATCTGCTTAGGTTCGGAGGATTTGGACCCCTCCTGAAGTATGTTGAGATCCAGAGTGCAGTGGAGGCTCCTGGACAGCTCGAGGTTGGCCAAGTAACTCCTCCTGCCCCACACCAACGGGAGTATTTTCTGTCACTGTTCACAGACAAATACAGACACACAGCAACAATTCCCCCCTTTACATCAGAGCATGTTAAATTGCTTGGAATTCCCCAGGTATTAGCAAAGATACCTATAATGTATGTCACATCAAATAACAGAGGGCTGCCTCGTAGTTTTCCCTACTCACTGGAGCTGGGGCTACCAGGTACGTGTGAGGCATCATTGCTCCCCACGCCTGGGTACCTCCCGCAGTTACAGAGAGGCCAGGCAAAGGCTGATGTCCACATCGTGGCTTCTTCTTCCCAGAATGTCTGGGCCTTTGGCCTGCCACAGTACCAGTCTTCCCACAGGTGACTCTGGTCCAAAAAGCCAAAGATTCTTAGCATTTCCCTTGGTTTTAAGATTTATTAAAAAAATGCATTCTACTGTAAAAAAAAACCCTTCTCCAGCATCATTCAGATTATATTCAAATAGTCATTAACTTGACCCAGTCACTGTGAACTGGACCAGCCTTAGCCAGTGTCAACCACCTGGAAAATCTTGTTTAATTCAGCAGCTCCCAGTGTACTCTGGAATGTGCTGGAGACCACGGCTGTTATACCAGCAACCTCCTGCCTCCCCACAAACATGGGGAAAAAGTCAGGATCTTGAAGTCATTTTGAGAAATATGTGGTCTTGCCTCACCAGAAAGGTCTTGGATCTGTATCCCCAAACTATGATTGCAGAAACGTTCTGTTAAAATGACTAATTCAGGAGTCATACACATTTCCACATAAGCTAAAAGTGTTCCTACAAGTCTGATAAAACCCTAGCCTACCGCTGGTCCACAGTTTACTTTTCCCATCCTGAGGATAAGGGAGCAAGAAAGGAGTAGGTGACTCAGAAAAAGGGAAAGTCTCTCTGAAGTTGGTTGCCACCATTCTTAGCACAAACAGGACAGGTAAAATTGTTGTTTGTGTTTGAAAGCAAGGATGACTTCTCTAAAAAATGATGCTTCACAACACTGAGAAAGGCAGCAAAGCTGTCTTCCCTATCAGTTAAAGTCTCTGACTGGACCAAGAGTGGGCAAAATACAGGGGTTTCCGGTGCTTCACATAAACTTCTTTTTTTTAAACAATCAAGGTGAAAGTGATTTAATAAATACAAGTTTAAATGTGTACAAGGCATATATTCCCAGATGTCCTGTTTTTCCTCACAAAAACACAGAATGAAGGATATTAATTCAACTGGTTATAGTCTTTCCTGATTTTCACTTCTTAATATCATGATGCTGTCTGCTTTGTTTGCACGTGAACTTCTTTCTTTTCATCACTGACTAAGTATTACTGATGGCACTCATTTAAATTCAAAGTACATTACATAGAACTGAGGCGCACTTTAAACTGAAGATCTAACTACGCAGCACTTGCTTATTCACACTAAAATGTGTTTGCTCACCTGAATGACCCCGCAGCAGTAAGTATGTGATCTGTCTCACTTTATTTTGGTTATCTGGAGGTGAGGTGGCAGGCCCAAGATACTCACTTCATTTTCTGACTGGTTTCTGGTAGCAAGAATTGCTTTGCAGCGATTTATCTCTACCTGCAGATGAGGAAACTTGGATGGATTTCCTATCCTGACATGTCCATTTAATTGGCTGAAATGGGGTAAAGGAATTCCACCTTATATTCTTCATGATATGAGTTCAAATATTTGGACTTTTAATATTCATCACGAAACAGAGAGGAAGGATATAGTTAATTTATATCCAAGGTCAAACTGGTATTAAAAACTACATATATAACTATACATAATGCCAAAACAACACAATGCTGTTGATACATGGGATTATTCCTCCTTTCTTCACTTTATAGATTAGCAATTATTTATAACTAATAAATTTGTACTACTTGGGCAAGCTGAAAACAATGATTCTAAGTTGAACGTGGCCGGCAATGTAAGCATTAAAACACCAGATGTCTTTCCTACCATTATTGAATTAGCTACAGGTGTTCAAATTAGTATTTTAGGTCAACAGCCTTCCCCTGGTAAAATCTGCCTCGCTTTTCTCATTCTGTGTGGAGATCAATGCTGAGTGAAAGGTTTTTGTGCTTTACAGGATATTATCTTCAGAAACGCTCTTGAGGCTGGGTTTCCGTTTCTAAAACAGCTTCAGTGAGCATGGTCTTGGCTAAAAGGATTGTTTCCCCTTACTTATTCACAACTTCAGAAAGGCAAACGCCTCATGAAAAATATGGATGAATATGTGAAGTTTGGGTTCAAATTCTGAATTTTTTTATCTCTTTATTATCATGCAGATTGCTAGGGTACCTTATATTCTATGTTAACTAGAAATGCCGGTTTTCACTTAGAAAAACTAAGCTGCTATAGAACAGAAAAGGTAGACATAAATAACTGCCTGAAAGGTAGAGACAACTAGTAAAAGCGAAGAGCTGATTTCCGGAACGGAGGTGGGCTGCTCAGGGAACCCCGGAGAGATCTGTGCTGGGGGCTGTGCTCATTTCATGCATTTGTTACTGATGTGGAATAGAGGGTGAAGAGTGAAGTAACAAAGTCAACTGATGTTATTAAGGATAATTTAATAATTTATGTCCCAGGCACCCACAGTGCAGAAGTACTACTTAGCTACCAGTTAAGCTAAGGCAAACCAACTGGGTTTGGGGTTTTATTTTCCCCAGATGAAAACTAGCCGAAGTTTTCAAGTTAGTTCACTGAAGGCATGACTCCCCAAGGGTGGTGTAGACAGCACCACAGCCAGAATATAAGAGAAAAGAGCAGCTCAACGACTCATTATAAATTTGAAAGCAATTTAAAGGTGATTAATAAGGTGGGGAGAGCTTGGGAGACCCTCACTGTGGCCTGTCTCCATTTACAGTGCAATGTCATGGCACTGAAGAGCAGAGGGCTCAGTTTTGGCGGTGGGTTGCCTGCTGTCCCTGCGTTGCTCAGACTTCATTGCTGGACCGATGGCCAAGCTGTACTCATTCTTGGTTTTTGATCTTAGACACAAAGATCCTAAACGCTGTACTCACCAGTTCTACCTGGCTAAACATTGGAGGGGCTCAAACTAGAAACGTGCAGTTTATTGCCAGTGAGCCAGGGCTGCTGGATCAACAGGTCATCACACATTTTGGTTTTCAGAAACTGTACCCTCAGTTTTCTTGTGGGTGAGAGGTACGTAGGCAAGAAGGGGGAAACATGTTATGCTCCCTTTGAGCCTAGCACTTAGATATAGACCTCACTCACTCAGCTTTACATACCTGTAGGTAGGTGCCTGTACACTAAACTTCAGAGAGTGTTCTGGCACAATGGCATCGGCAGTAACTCCACATCCCACACCCATCCGTGCACGAAGGGCATCCTCTCACCTGTTTGCAGCCTGGTACCCTGGCTTCTCTCCCACACACAGCCCCATTTGCCATAGAGTACCATGTTGTCTGGCTCTTCCTTCAGCTCACCAGCTGCTCCCAAAATCACAGGGGGCAGGAGAGGTCACAGCCCTGCCCTAAACCTAAATCTGCCCTAAGCCAGTTCCCTGGCATCTGGGGAACCACATCCTAATGGGGATGCCAGCCCTCACCCTGAGCAGGGTCGTACACCCCAACACCAGACCAGCGAGGGGTCTCACTTGTGCCCCACACCCTATGGGGCTGGGGCCACCCTGGGCTGCCAGTGGCCCCCACTCCCTGGTAGACCCACAGAGCCCCGCAGCTGGCACCCGGACCCTCCCGGCATCCCCCACTGCTGCCGTGCTCGCCTCAATGCCTGAACTGCTGTATTAACCCTGCAGTAATCAACGGTAGTCACTTTACACTACTTATAAACACATTAATTGTATCTTAAAGGCCATTTAATTCTATTAAACTGGCATCTCTCACTTGACAAATTTCACGTATTAATCTAACACCATACAGTCACTTAATCTTTTTTTTTTTTCCGTTTTATGTCCTGCAGCCTATAATTCCTAGGACGCATCAATTAGTTGGAAAGAAGAAGATCCTTAGAGATTCGCCAAACCAAAGGTGGCCCTTGGCCGCACCACTCTCCCTGAAGCAAGAAGAGGGATTATACCAGGCGAGGGACGAGAGGACAGAGGGTGGAAAGACAGCTCAGCACTGAGCTGGTGCTGCTGTTTTCAGGTGGGACCGGGAATCACCCATGGCCCCAGCCCCAACGGGGAAACCCCAGCGGAGGAGAGGCAGCTCTGGGGCTGCCAGTGGGCACACGGGGAGCCCCTGTCCTGCATTTGTAAGACGTAACTTCGCAGTCTCTTTACTTGCTCCTCAAATCCTGTAGACAAAACTTAAAAGGCAAAAGGTAGGCTTTTTCTTTATTCTTTCTTCTTTTTTTCCCCCCAAATTGCCAGTGTTTTATATTTCCCATTCAAACCGAGATCACGTGTTTTTATGGTCAGAGAATTTGTCACTGGAAGAGACTGAGGGGGTCAGTCCTCTTTTCACTCCCTTCTTCTATGCCCTGGCTTCACAAGCCCCAAAACAAGGAGTTCACCTTTCAATGGCACAATAGATTTCTACAGCAAGAAAACAATTTAAAGGAAAGAGATTCACGTTACTCTGTTACAAAACTGTAAGATCCTAGATCCAGCTGGTACTTCTAAGATCTTGCCTGGCTGTACCGTGCCATATAAGCACTGTGCACAAGGGAGATGCCCTCTACTGAACAACAACATCGGTATATTGCAAGCAATACCTTTTCATTAATATTTCAAACTTTCAGTGAAATTTTCATGTTTGTGAGCTGATAGTATTTTTTGGCTTTTTTAGAAGAGTGTCCTGTGTATCAGAAAAATCATGTACATCTTCTAAAGCATCCTGGAGTCATTCATGTGCCTGGGACTCTTCTTGTACTCCTTTAAGTTTTTTTAAGACAGCCTTAATAATACTTTAATTAATTGCAAGCCTGGCAATAAGACAAGACTGGGCACAAGAGTGGAATTGGGAGGGCAAATTGTTATAAAAGTCACATTCAAACTGCAGCAAGATATTTAAAAAGAGATGCCCAGAAGACTGCTAGATCCACAAGATTAGACGTGGGACAAAGCCAGATTTGGAAGCCCTTGATAACATGAAATAATAGGAGCCGCTGAAGTTGCCCAATGTTTAAAGAGTGAAGAGAAGGCTGAACACAGAAAAATGAAGAGTTGGGGATGGAGAGCCACAGCTCCTCAGCATCAGCTGTGCTAAGAGTGATGAAGACACAGTTACGAACACATAACAGAAATAGTATCCTCCGGGGCAAGATCAAGAGGCAAATAAATCACTGGTCTAACTTACACTGAAATGTCATGTGTTTAGGGTCTACCTCAGGAGAGAGTTCCTATCGTTCTCATTCCAATGCAGGTTTCCTTTGGCATTACACAGCTGAGATGTCCTGAATGGAAGTTTTCACCTGCTGTAAACATAAGGACATCCAGGATGTACAGCAGTGTCGAAAAATAGTGATGTCCCTGTGGTCCAGGTCTAGTGCTCAGGAAGGCTTAGCTCTTCCCTCTCATGAAGCAGATGAAGTTCCCGGTGGAGAACAGCTACTCAGCAAATATCCTCAGAAACAAATGAAAAAAATATGTCCCTGTGCAGACATGCAGTGTAAAAACCATAGGTGCTTCCATGCACCTGCCTGAGGGGGTCAGATAGTGTGAGACACATGCAGTCATCCACGGGCTCTGTCACTCACTGGCTCTGCAAAGCCTGCACAGCATGTGGATCTAGTTTACTGGTATATCCAAAGAGGAGCGACCGTACAGACAGCCTGGAACTAACATGTAGCTCTCTGGGGCAGAGACACCCACTGTGTGGCGACATACGTTTGTAATAGATTCTTGGTACACTCCCTACATGCTTCAGTCTTGAAGAGTAAGTGTGTTCTCCCAATCAAGTTTAGATTCAGTTTGAACACCCTGTCAAGTGGCGTTGCAATTCTTCATGCTTTTACTTCAGTTCCCATTGGAGGGCACAAGTATTTCACAGCGTGTGATCGCTCCTGATGTGTAATGTAACACAAGAAAGAAAAAGGGCTTTCCCAGGAATTCTGGCATCCTTTTCAGTTACCTAGGCAGATGATATCCCAGGTAATGCTGATCAGTACAGTTGCCGTCAGGTTGTCCCAGCGGTACTGCTCATCAGCCATGAGCTTCAGCTTTTAACACGTTGTATGTAATGAATATGCTCAGAACTCTCAATCATAATTGCAGGCGTGTATTCCCCATGCAGCCAGCGAAAAAAAAACAAAGAAAAGGAGACTGAAGGAAGGTAACTAGTCTGAAGTACCGCTGAGATTTTGAGCCCTCTCTGTACGTGAATTAAGCCTGCCTGCCCAGAAAAGCGTCCATATCGCTGCAAGAAACTGCACACGGAGAGTCGCCTTCAGCTGGCCCGGATTAGGCATGCATTTACAGAAGTAGAAGCCTCAATATTTACACATAGCACAAGTTAGTAAACACTTGAACAAGTCAGTTACTGTGGGAAAAAGTCCTATAAATGTCATCAGGCTCTGGAAGTCGCGCTGCAGAAGTGTTATTTATTCATTGTTAAAATCTCACAATGTCTGCAGCTGTTCTTACAGATTTTATTGTGAGGGAACTCTGTGAGACTGGAGAATCGATACTGAAATAACATGGTTTAAAGTATGGAAACTTGAATGTGAAACTACACTTTTTTGAAGTCCACATTTCTTATTTTATCAGGTGCACATTTTCGTTTGCTACTTTAGACATAGAGTACTCCATTAGAAAGATCATGCTTGAAGTTCAAGTGGAAAAACGCAGGCATATTTTTACTTAAGCACTTAAGAATGTGTCTTTCCTCTTCACAGGCTCTTCCCTTCTGCCAAATATCAATTAGCAAGTACTGATTACTACAAACCTGGTTAAAATGTGCAATAAGGTAGACTGTCAAGCTCACGGTCATTTTCAATCTGATGCACAAAGAAAAAAGCGTTTTCAAATCTTGTTATGTTTTAGGTGAATAGGATTCCTATAGAAACACATGCTTCATATATATTTTTCCAGTCCCATGCGTGCATATATTTAGTCCAAGAATTTCCATGAGTCTCAAGCAGAATTCTCTGGCAAAATGCCCTCTGAGGGAGGAATCAACAATTCCCAGTTTGTGAGGCCTGTGTTACTGACTGTTCTCTCAACTGCAGGGCTCGATTGAAGCGAGGGTCCTTCTTCATCTGCAACCTGAGAAGGTCAGATATATCATGAAGAACGGTGTCAGAAATGTAAATGCAAGATCGTCAAATTTATTACTAAAGAAGATAGTATTATAGTAATATCCAAATAGCATATTGCAATAACTATATATTAATATAAATATTGTGAATTTAACAGGGGTTTTTAGATACAATTAAGGGGGGTTTAGATACCATTAGTGAGGGGAACATACAATATTTTTAGGGCTGACTAAAAAGTCTCCTCAGTTTAGCACCTTCAAAAGCGATGTTAAACTCTTTCATTCGCGTTGCAATCATTCCCTGAGTGAAATTACAGAGTTTGTTGAAAATTCACTCAATGAAAAAGACTGAAAGCAAATGGCTCTGAAGATCTTACATGCCAGCAATTTAGCAATTTCTGTGATTGCATCTACCCTGTATTCTTGGTCACGTGGATTCATCTACTTTTGTTGCCTCCTGTGCAATATCACAAACATAAAATGAAAACGAAACTGAGATGTAAAGAAATACTGAGAAGTATAACTTAACCATTTCAATTTTAGATTGAATTACTGAGAATGAGGAAGGAGAAGGTGACTTCTACATTTTTATGGGCTAACAGAAATCCTGCATTTGCCACCTCAGTTTTGCACCAAGGAAAACAATAATGTTCATTTTTAATTACTCTGGGATTTTCAGCCACTTGGATAACATCATTGTTCAGAAAAGAAAGGACTTAAACTGGATAGCTTTAAAACATTGGTACTAATAATTTAAACAACTTCTCTATTCATTAGCAGAATTAATGAGTTCTTTAGATTCATTCTTTGTTTAGTTAGTATTTTCTGTATGATATTGAAGATTTTTCAGGATATTATTCTTAACGTCTATTAAACAAAATGATGCTATGAAAATTGCTCTTTATTCTTTCACAAATACAGTTCTATTTCTTATTTTTTTTTAAGCACATAACTCACATTGAGTCTCACACTAATTCTAGCTGGAATTTTAGCTCTTTCTTATAAAACGGTAAAAGAAACTAAGTTATTTTAGTATATATTTACACATTGCATGTAAAACAGTAAAAGAAATACTTTCACCCCAGGTTATTTTTAACTAATCTCTGTGTAACCTCTGCAAACTGTGTCCTCTCTTTGTCAGTAAATAGTTGAGAATTTCTCCTGTTTGTAATTTCTTGCCTTCTGTTTGATGATGTATGGGGCTGTGAAGCGTGCTAGATAACTGCCTTCAAATAATAGGCCAGTAAAATATTAGAATGCTAACAAGCATATAATTAAATAAAAAATCAAATAAGAAAGATGAAATATGCTATTATGGAGCAGCCATAATTTCTTTCCTCTCTAGAAACTAGTTTTCTCAACTGATTTAAGTATAAAACAAATAAAAAACCACATCCTCAAAAACAAACTATTGCCTTGAAGTTTCCCCTCTTTAATCATATTTCTCTTTTTTAAATGAGTATTCTAAAAATTTCTCTGTTTTTATAATTACTTGCAATTTCTCAGATTAGAGTGTGATAGAAAGACATCACAAAAAGAATTTCCCAGGTTACGGCACTCAGCTGCAAATTCCACATCAGTGTATGCAGATATGCACACAGTTATGCATAGGCTCAATTAACGTGCTTACTAAATTCACCTTTAAATACTGAGAACGTTAGTTCCTGTCCCAGAGTATTCTAGATGCATAAAAGTAATTACAGACAATCCCGATGCAATTCACATTTCACCCCAGAATAGAGAACCAGTACCCTGGCCAACTTCTGAAACTAATATGCTGTGTATCAGCCTTTTATTGATCTCTGAAAACTGTAGCAGAGGATGCCCGGAGAAAAAGCTTCTTGCAAAAGCGAGATCTTGCCCCTGGAAGGGCAGCGGGCATCTGATCAGCTGGACCTGCCTTCTGCCAACATACCTCTCGGCTCCACCATCCCAAACTCGGTCCCACACCTGAAGAAGTTGGAAAATCAAGATGGCGTGCAAACATGCTGGAGTGGGTCAGTATTGGATAGTAGCTCCAGCAGGCTTCATACAGAGACCCGCTGGGAAAGGGTAAGAACACAGAAAGAATAAGAAAAGTGCCAGAAAAGATTCTGTGGTGACTCTGGAATTTACTTAGAGTCTAAAAGAAAACAAGCTTCAATTAACAGTGGCTAGACTTGATACCTTCTTTATTATCTAAGGTTCCAGAAGTGTAATCTCCAGCCTGGCCTTTAGTATTTAGTAAGTCTCCATATGAGTTAAGGAATTGCAAGTTAAGCTCTGTGAATTTATTTTTTTTTATTTGGGGGGGGAGTGCACAAAATTATATTTTTGTAGAGAAAATGTGGTAAATGTCAATTATAACTTGTTGCATTGGGTTTGCGTGGCAAGGTTTTGGTAGCAGGGGGCTATAGGGGTGGCTTCTGTGAGAAGCTGCTAGAAGTTTCCCCTATGTCCAATAGACTCAATGTCAGACAGCTCCACGACAGTCCTGCCACTGGCCAAGGCCGAGGCCATCAGCAACGGTGGTAGCACCTCTGGGATAACATATATAAGAAGGAAAAAAAAAACCTGTGCGGCAGCAGCCAGAAGAGAGAAGTAAGAATATGTGAGAGAAACAACTCTGCAAGGTCAGTGAAGAAGGAGGGGGAGGNAACTATGTAGACACCAAGGTCAGTGAAGAAGGAGGGAGAGGAGGTGCTCCAGGTGCCAGAGCAGAGGTTCCCCTGCAGCCCGTGGTGAAGACCATGGTGAGGCAGACTGTCCCCCTGCAGCCCACTGAGGTTAATGGTGGAGCAGATACCCACCTGCAGCCTGTGGAGGACCCCATGCCATAGCAGGGGGATGCCCAGAGGCTGTGACTCCATGGAGAGCCCGCGCTGGAGAAGGCTCCTGGTAGGACCTGTGGACCTGTGGAGAGAGGAGCCCACGTTGGAGCAGGTTTGCTGGAGAAGTTCATGGAGGACTGTCTCCCGTGGGAGGGACCCCACGCTGGAGCAGGGGAAGAGTGTGAGGAGTCCTCCCCCTGAGGACTCAGGAATGGCAGACACAACATGTGATGAACTGACCACAATCCCCATTCCCTGTTCCCCTGAGCTGCCCGGGAGGAGGAGGTAGTGAAAATTGGGACTGAAGTTGGGCCTGGGAAGAAGGGAGGGGTGGGGGGAAGGTGTTTTAAGATTTAGTTTTTATTCCTCATTATCCTTCTCTGATTGTATTGGTAATAAATTAAATTAATTTTCCCAAAGTCAAGTCTGTTTTGCCCATGACAGTAACTGGTGAGTGATCTCTCCCTGTCCTCATCTTGACACACGAGTCTTTCGTTATATTTGCTCTCCTCTGTCCAGCTGAGGAGGGGAGTGATAGAGTGGCTTTGGTGGGCACCTGGCATCCAGCCAGGGTCAACCCAGCACACTTGTGTTTGCATGGTACTGTCTGCAATGGTCAAAATTACTGATGACCAGTAAAAAAGGTGTTCCTATAGAGAGATAGAGCTCATATTTATTTATGATTGAAAATTAGGCAGGGAAATTCACTTACTCTCACAGGTCTTTCATGAAACTTTGACAGGAATCTCCGCCATCAGGTTTCCAAGACGTTGGTTCCACTGCACATTTTTCTTTTAACTGCACACAACTCTAGTTATCACTAAAATGCCTTACAACTTAAGTGTTAAATTTTTTTTAAGTTTCTGTTGAATTCTTAAGAGGTAGAAGATGAACGAAGATGAATTCTTATAAAAGGCAGAAGATAAAAATACAGGCATTGTCTTCATTTACTTTTATTGCTGTATTAGTATTTGGGTTTGCACTTTCCTATCAGTATGACAATCACTTTTTTCATTTGTGTGTTCATGTGTTTGCCACATCTGCCTAAAAGCTCTTGTCACGGGTAAGGAACCTGTAAGCTTGACAAAAAATTTGGCATCTGGTAGAGGGAGTGAAGGTTGGAATTCATTGGGTAAGGAGTTTGGGGCTGAGCACAGCAGAGAACTAGGGGTGTTTTTGCAGGGTATGGGCCTCAATCATAAAAAATTCTATAAGAGAAAATTCTATGAGAGAAAAATGTTGAGTACAGTTTGCATGTCACGCCCTATGGCAGTATTGCAAATGTTCAAATGGCAGAACCAACTGCATTTGAAGGAACGGGTGTGTTTACTTTCTCAACTCCATTTAGATGTTGTTCAAAGAAGCAGGTATCAAGGCTGCATCGGGACCAGCTTACAGCATGGGAACTAGGCAACTTTCTGCTCAGCTTTGCAAGAGTTCTTTATACCTCACTCACTAGCATGATATTGGAGAGTCATTCCAAAATGCATTAAGCAGCATGACTTCTTCTTTGTTGCATGCTGTTTGTTCCCTCATCTTCTTCCCAAGGGAAGATGCTTGCGCAATGAAGTGTCATCTTTTGGTAGAGCTGGTTTTATTATATGGTGCCTCAGTGTTTTTGCTAGAGAAGGTCAAATAAATGTCTTGTGTATTTTGAACAGAAGGTCAGGTTTGTGACTGTCCTTATATCCCAGGATATTTATTTCACAATCCCAGAGCGGTCTCCAAGAACATTCTGTCTCCTGGACAGACAACTTTTATGACAGCATTTACCCCTACTGAGGTGGAGATAGGGAGCAAAGGGAATGGTCTGTAGAGAGAGATATGTGCAGTTGTCAACACTAAGCTGTAGATGCTTTTTGGCCCTTGTTGGAAACCCCGCTGTGATGAGAAGGACCAAATCTTGCTTTTGACTTCTTTGCGGGAAGAGATTGTAGACAGCTGAGGACAGGTCTGATGATACAGTCAAAATAAACAGCATGGTTGAGGGCCTTTTATTCTAGGTGAATGGTGCTAAGTGCTGAAAAGCCTGGTGACCAAATACATCAGACTCTTGTAGTCCAGCCAGGAAGTAAGTGAAGCATGAATAACTGAGTTAACGTGTCATTGTCTGCCAGCATGGGATGGGGTCTTCTAGCCAATCAAAGCTCATAGAAAGCATTACTCACGGGTAATGCTATGTCCGAACTTAGCACAATCAGGGAATGCAAAAGGACTTCTAAATTATAGATTCAGTTGATCAATTACAGATGTGGATCGACTAACTCCAAAGTAGACTGCATTTTGCACTCCTCAGAAAGGCTTTCCTCACATCATGACTCTTGCATGGGTTCTGTTTCACACAGCTGTTTTTCATCCTTGGGCTAACTTTGTCCAAGTACAGAGCCAACAAGACAGAAACAGCAGCATGGTTGTACAGAATAACTAATAGACAGAGCGGTGTATCATCTACCTTTTTCTAGTACTTAGGTTTATGCCACCTGATCAGTTTAGCCTGACGATACAAAAGATCCAAGAGAGATTGTTCTTGAACTCCACACGTGAGCAGTCCGATAGTATCTAGCAATTATTCATCACTGCAAGCCTGCAGAAAGCAACTTAGTACATTCTCCAGCATCCTTCTCGTTCAGAGGAAACAACTTATTTTCATGGCTGACCATCGCAAGTGCTGTGGGAGGATATGGGAGGGTGTGAATGTGCTAGTTCTCTGTAAGAAGTCATTTCTATTAATGTTAGTGACATTTAGCCACTCAAGCTAAACGACTCTGTAGGTCAATGGCCAGCCCTGAGATCGAGTAATCCTTTTTCTTCTGTAGAGTAAGCGCTTGCTTGTTGGAACCCACAGGGGGCTGACATGTTGTCCACACCTGAGCTCTGTAATGTCTGCCATTTCATTTTCTTCAGTTAATTGATCATAATGAAGACTGAAGATTTACTGACTGGAACAGTTAAATACAGGGAACCCATTAGGATTTTTTTTCCAATTCCTTTTCAGCCACGAGAGTCCTTTACATTCTTATTCGCAGCACAGGACAAACTAGTGTTAGGTCAAAACAGATATTCTGTAGCACTGCTTTGTATTTTACGCATCTTCATTGCAATGGAATAGGGAAAAGTAATAATATCTGTTTACTCATGGGTAGTTGCCTCTGCATAACTACTCAGGAATTTTTTGATGGGAAAATATAACTTGCATCAGCAATATTTCTTGACTGAGGAAACTGTTAATGGTAGATGTGCAATGTATACATTGTTGCAGTTCTGTGAGAAGATTATTAAAGCAGTGCAAACAAAGCAAACAAATTATATATTCCAGAAATATTTTTTCTGCATGATTTCAAGTGTCCATTTCCATTCATATCATTCAATATATCTCTACCCAGAGTAAGCAGAGGCAATATCTGTTTCCTGCAAATGGCTGACACCAACAATACAGAATAAAGACAGAATTTCATAAACTTTAGGAAAGCTACCACATTGCCTCACAGATCTATTGTTCTTCTTTGAAGGAATTAAGAAGTCTACACGGGACACAAAGGGAGAAAAAGCTAACATAGTCTATAGAGATTCAAAACAGACATTTGACAAGATTTTTTAAAAATACACTGACAAGGGCTAGCAGGAAAAGCTCTTGTGTCATTACAATTGTTCAAAAAAACAGGACACATAGGAGTAAATGCCAACTATCCCTGACTACATGGAGCATCTCTAGGACCTGTGCTCAGATCCAAAGTGTTCATCATATCCGAAATGACCACAGAAAGGTGTGACTCAGAAAAAGGCACGGTGTGCTGCTGATGCGGTTATACAGCATCATGAGGGCTGAAAACAAACTGCGGAAGAGCCTCAGGAGATTGAGTGACTAAGTATGAAAACAGCAGAGGAACTCACATTTATGTATACAAATGTAAAATGATACATGAAAACACAATCTTAACTTTGCATACAAATCTAATGATGGCCCCAAATTGGCTACTACTACTACAGAGTGAGATTTTAAAGATATAATAGGTAGTTACATGAAAATATCAACACAAACATCAAATATCAGTGCTGAATAATGATTTTTTTAAAAAAATTAAGGGAAATGCTATGAATTATTGGGAAATGAATAGTGAAAAAGATAAAAAAGGTCATTATGCCACTCGGTAAAATCAATCGTGTATTATGAATACCAAGAGCATGACTGAAAGGGCATAGCAGAAATGAAAAGGCAGAGAGAAACCTAGCAAGGATAATTTGGAACCACAGAGGGGCCTTCCTATAAAGAAGAGGTAGAATAGATCAGGATTAATAAATCTGGTGAGGAGACAGCTGGGAATACAATAAAAGGTCTAGAATTCAAGGGTGGCATGAAGGTGAATAGAGAATTTGTTCTAAAATATCTGGGAGACATCAAATGATACTAGCAACAAAATGCACTGTAAATATAAATGTGTATATCATTACAGCTTCTTTTTCACCAGAAGGGCAACTGCAAGCTCTTAATCTTAGACACTAGATGAGCAGTTTTTATGGTACCTGAATCTACTAGCAACACTGCAATGTCTGCCACTGACTGAATCTTCTTTATGTCTACTGAGACACCTGAGAAACCACATTCTCTTACTTGACTCCCTGCAGATACACACAGCTTTGGACATTTTCATGTTGCAACAAGCATGTGAATAATACGTAGGATGCCAAGTTGCTGAGGTCTACAAACTAAAATTCTCTTCCCCTCAAAAATGGGGTGGCCTCAGGGAGCAATCCCTGGCCTGTACTGTCCTCAAAACCATGGTTACATGTTGTGTGGGAGAGTGCTGACTGGTAAGGACAAAAACTGCATCAGGCAGGACACTAATAATGCCACAGTACAGATGACCATGGGAGAGCGCTCAGGCTCTGATGCTGTTTTCTTTACTAGCACAAATGCAGACGCTGATAGATGAAGAGGAAAACCGAGGGTATGATGCTTCTTTGCACAGTCCCACGGGAGCCAGGGAAGGCTGTGGTGACCGATCACTTCCTTCTTGTGATTCATGGGCTACTTGCTGTAGAACCATTTAAAAACCTCACAGTGTAAAGGTGTTTTCTACTCTTGTTTATGGAGTGCATATCTGCAGGTAACCTGGGATGAGGACTGTAGGGGGCTTCATAGATATTTCTGTTTTAAATTTGTGCCATATAGACATCTATCAACAGCCAAGGAATGATAGCAGTGATTCTTTGTAACCATTGTACAGTCCAGAGCTCCGTGAATGATGTCACTGTGTTTGGAATAATTCCTAAATCACATGAAAAATACTCATGGGCTGTAGTAAGTGCAGCTGAATATTGCCAGCTTTCATTTCAGGCAGGCAGAATTATCTTTTCTTTTTCACAGGACTTACCACAGAATCATAGACACGTTGACTGGAAGGTATCCCTGGAGGTTTCTGACCCAACTTAGCACTCAACACAACATGGTCATAGCTTTGGCTATCTGAGCCTTGAAAACTGGAAATAGATCTCCCTGGACTCACTCTCTAGTGCTGCACTATCAGTCTAATACAGAAGTTTTTCCTAATGTCCATCCTGCACATCCCAGACCAGAGTTTGCGGTTATTGCACCTTGTTATTAGATGATTAGATGAGGACAATAGCTTATTGCAATGCCCATTATGTAGCCCACTATGCAGTTTTCCTTACTGTCTGCCAGCACACAGCCTTGGCTCAAATATGACTTCTAATTGTCCCCTGTAACACCCAGGTCTTTCCCAGCAGGGCTGCTACTCAGCCTGTGGTAAGTATCCCTCTGCGGACAGAGGAGCATGTCTTTGTGTCCATAAAAATGGACAGGTTGCTTCTTCCACCACATATTCAAATACTGAATGGGATTCAGCCCTTTTGTGACACAGTTAATGACAAAGTTCAGATGAAAGGAATGTGAATTAACCAATGGGTCAGCAATTACGACTTCATTTAGATAGGACATGCATCAGGAACCCAAACTGCGGTGACTTATTGTAGACCTCATCTGTCCTTGCTTTCAGCTGATGACAACAAAGAACATGGCCCAGAATAAGAAGCGTAATTCTGTTTTCTTAATGTGTCCTGTGCAAAAAAACTATGGCTTTCTGACAATAAGATTCCTAGTAAGTCGAATATACTCATCCAGCTCTACTACCATCTTTTAAAGACAGAATGAATTTACCACATAAGATTGTGTGGAGTCTTCTCTAGTGCTCAAGCATTGTACAAATTGCCAGTCTCATGACAAGATAGCAGATATTTGTTCACTGCCATTACAATCTGTTCTTTACCTCATTCAGAATGATAAAAGCCCCTCATTGAGATTGTGAGTATATTTGGTTATACTGTATGAGGCTGTGACTACGTAATCATTTTGATAGTTGGTTTCAGCAAATACCAAGTAGCACATATGTTGAAAGCTAGATTTGCTCTTGCAGACCAGTCGAAGACCAGCATATTATTTTCAGCAGGGAATAAAACAGAAGAACTTAAATCTAGAATCCATTCCGTAGGAACTGGAAACTTCTCTGACGAAAAAAAACATATACAGAAGATCAGCAACATACCGAAGCCAGCAAAAAAATTTAATACATCCCTATAATTCAGAAGCCAAGTTTACCGACTATAAATCTGCATTGAAATGCCTGGAAAACCACACAGCAGACTGTCAGCCTTGACAGTGCTTTTCCCCACTTCTGATGTTTCAGCATCACCAAGCACAGGGCACTGCTCAGATGCTCTGAGTGAAAAATGATGTCCCTTCCCTATCATTTGTCCAGACAGTATGTGTTTCACTCAGCCTTTTCCCCATCACTGTAGCCTTGTCTACATGTCCATGTCTATCATGCCCATGTTCTTCTTTTTCAATTGTGGAATAAGCTCTTGAGCTCTGTATTCTCCTCTTCTGTTTAGTTACCAAAAAAACCAGAAGCAGAAATCATGACAACTGAGGCCAGAAGTGTCCAAGTTTTTGCTGGATAACCAGGCAGTCTCTTGCCCTGTCCTACTGGATGGAAAGCTCTCCCAGTGAACTGAGGTTTTTGGAGTCTGACTGAGCTATGTGCACAGGCTGAAAGGAGGGGATGCACTCTGCTCCCTTCAACGCCATTACCTGGGGCAATTGCACCAGCAGGCCTTGGCCATCCCTGTCAGGAAGGCTGAAATTTCTTCTTTTCCACTCAGTTCATTTCTATTTCTTCTCTAAATCTCATAGCCCAATCTGTTTTAATGCATCCAGCAATGACTAAATCAGAGTCCTCCCTACAGTCCCTAAGAGGGCCAGCCTGGAAGCTAACAGTCTTTTCATCCCACTCAAAAACATTTCTCTCAGATGAGCCAAACCCCGTACAGCATTGCCTGCTCCTACTTTACCCTCTGACACAACAAAGCCCACCTCTCATGCATTTACAGCAGAGCACCACAGCATCTTTCCTATGCCATGATCTCCCACAGCATGCCAAGTCCTCGTCCTACCAACCAGCTGCACAAGGGCTCATAGAGCAGGACTGGGGCAGCAGCACTGCTCTTCCCACCAGTGGGGGACCATCAGCAAGACCTCATGTGGAGCCTGCTTCCACCTGCAGCCTATAGCGCTACCCACAACACATTACTATCTAAATTGGCTTAATTCCACCTTCCACACTGAAATGAAGAAGAATCTTCCTCTGCCACATCCTTGATATTTTGCTCTTGATTCCTTTAAAATCTGGTATTACCTTAAGACATTTACGATAATTCATTGCTACAGATTGTAATGACACAGGTGGTAGAAGAAGAGTTTTCTGGTTAGATTATGTTTCACTGTGGATTTTACACTGAAATCAGTGGCCAAATTTCTACACATTCTTCAGTCATCCACACTTTTCTGTACCAACAGAGGGACGGACTGTGGAGAGGAAAACAACTGGAGAAGTGCACAAAAGGCAGGTATCTTCTGGTGATGGCATTTCATCTTCCCAAAATACTTTACTTTTTAGACAGGTTTTTTCAAGTCAAATGGTAGAAAAGATCAGACATCAAGAACATTCAGCTCTTGTAAATCTTTCAGTTTTAGTCTGGCTACACTCACACAAATTCTCCTCAAGATGGTGCTGAAAGTGTGTTACACTCAGTCATACTCCCCTGACTCTGCACCAACATTTATAAGGTCTGAAGACCTTCCTGGACTGATGAATTTGCTCAGGAATAGTTGTATTTTAAAGCTGAAGAATATACACTAAATTTGCCAGTTTGAAAAACAAACTGAACTTTAACAGAACGAAATAAGCCCAATGCCTAGCACACCGATTTTGCTGCTACGTTCTTCTCAGAGCAACTGTGCCTTAAATTGCCATTAGCAAATCCAGATACTAAATTCATTTTAATGATAAAGTTAAAAGGAATCACTCAGTTATATAATGATTACTCATATTTCTAATATCTTGACCATACTTCAAGAGATAAAAATGACCTTTTCCTACCATGCCATCATGGATGAACTCTACTATTTGGTTTGAATGGGATTAGTTTAAAGCACCAGAATTAACTGTTTTATAAGTTGTCTTCAAGATTCCTTTAGGACAACCTACACTGATTTTACAAAGGAGAAATATGAAGATGGGCTTTCCAGCTAGGATAGCAGCATCCAGATCCAAGGAGCTGCATGACCAGCTCGGTCATGTCACTTTCATTAGAGCACAAAGGACGATGTTATCATTGGAAAAAATTGTAACATCCCTTCACAGGACTGAGAGCCACAAAAAAAAATGAAGCCCCATAACAAGTTCTTTTTCTTTTTCTGAAACTTCTTAAAGAGTAAAAAAAAAATCTGAGTTTCCAGAACATAGATTTTATACCTTTTTTCCCCTGGGATTTTTTAGGTTGCTTTTTTTTTTTTTTCTTTGGGTTGTTTGTTGTTTTGTTGGGGTTTTTTTAAACACAAGATAGTTCTATTCTTTTGTTTTGGACTCTTGCCAACTGACTGCAGTTTTTCTACCATTTCCTCTGCTAATTCAACAATACCCAGTAGGTGGCCTCAGTGTATAATGTATTTCTTTACTCTTTTTAGTAATTCTGCCTTGCTTTTTTCATTGCAACAATTTTATTTTAGTTGGAATCTCCTGCTTTTGATCACTTATTTTCAATATTTCAGCATCAGCTATTTTTCAAGTACTAATTCTTTTAAACATTAGTCTGTTGGTGAAAAAAAATTCATTCAATTTCTGGAGAGCAACTAAAGATTTGGAAAAAGAAAAAACAAAATCCATACGGTTCTGCTCTGGTTTAGAGATACCACCCATATACTTCTTGATTCTCCCTTTACCGGTCATTTTATATTCCTCATGGTTTAGAGAAATATTTTCTTTAAACAGTGTGACATATTATCCAGGTCCAGACAGATATACTCCTACGGGCTGACAAACATAGCAATCCTTGGACTCTTCAGCTCTAGATCTTTCAAAGAACTATTTCTAACTCTTGTGGTTCTCCCACATCTCCATCTTCAGAACTCAATTAACTTTTGGGATACAGGCAGCCCCCGCTTATGAACAAGGGTGCTACCTACATTCGTCATGCTGTGGGAATGCCCTTTCAGACAAAGACAGGGAGGTTCTTTTGATATGAAAAGTGTGAAATGCATTCTTAACTGATTCAAGATCTTAATTATCCTATTTCTTGTTCTTGTGGGAAATGCTTCTTAATTTCTGGGTAAGCAAGACTACCTATAGATAGGATCACTGACACAACATATTGGCAGCTTTTTGTATTTTCAAAGACCAGAATGAATTAAATGCAAGCATTTAAGACATATTCAAAGTCATGTATCTACCCATTATCACAAAATAGGAAATTCTGAGCTCCACCAGTTAGTGGAATCACTTCTATAACATTTTGTCTTGATAAGACTCCATATTCATTCTACCTTGTCAAACGTCGTGCAATAAATGCTGTAACATAAGATCAGTTGTCGTTTTCACCGTGACCTTCTACACTGAAAGAAGTGCCTCTGTATTTGTGAAACGTATTTGCCAATGAAGTATATTTGTCTACCATGGATGTCCCCAAACTTCCTGACCCTATTTTTTATAGATAATTGATATGTAAACTCAGTCTTTGGTTATTACCAGTAAGCTAATGAGACAGACAGTCTTATAGTTTCCCTACCATAATGAGGCCTGAAACCAATTTGGCTGGGATCAACGAAATACGAAGCCTCCAAATATTTCTGGAATTGCCTCACTATAAACTTTGTCAAAAACGCAGATTGAAACCTCTTATAATAGATGTGACTGTTTGCATCAAGACGCAGATATTTTTAGATTTGTGTTAACAAGGGCTTCCTAAGGAGAAGTCGGTGTCTGGTCCTATCGTACCCTAACGCCACTCTCAGCTAAGCCTGGGATCTTCATTGCCCAACAATGTGGCCCCAGTACTGTCTTCACTCAAGGCTTCGTTTACATGGGGATGCTAAGGAAAATGTCTAGTCAAGACAAATTAACTAGTTGATGTATATAAGTGAGGCTTTATTACATTTTCATTCAGAAGAAAGGCAGTTTTATTTCACAGTAGGCTAAGATATGGTGACCTAAGTTACAATGAATGAGAGCATCCACATAGAGGTTTAGTGCAACTTAGCATACGTGCATTAGTTTATTTCATTTTAACATTCCTGAGTGTCCCAGTGCAGGCAAGTCCTAAGAAAACAGCGTTAGCCAAAATGAAAACTTGGGTTTGCATTTGTCCCCTCTATAGCCTGCTCTGCTACCATGGAGACAGACAGCTCTGTCAGAATCTAGTAATCTCATCTTCAAAGAAAGAAAAACATTCTTGGTGAAAGAGCCGGCAAAGCTCTATTTGCCCTAAATGAGATCTTGCACCCTTCGTTGAAATCCCACTTCATCACCAAAGGAAACAGAACTATTCTCTGCCACCCTTGTCGTCTTCTCATCTCTTTCTCTGAATGGTAATCAGAGCTCCTAAATTATAAATTGCCCCATGGGCAGCACAACTAATGGGCCCCGCACAATGCCCTACATCTGCCCAGCAGCACCGTCATAGCACCCCTGTCCTCTCTCCTGCATCCCTTCTGGTCCTCAGTGCAACTCTTCCCCACCAAGGCAGGACCCCACAATACCTTTAGTCCACACTTGCAAGCCTAGCTCAGGCTACATAGTTCACACCCTTGTTGGCTCCTCTCCATAGCTCCTGCCGGTTTGACAGCACCCCCTCCAGACAGCACTGGACGACTGGCCAAGTGTTGGCTGCCTCTCGGAGCAGGCAGTGACTCAATTCTTCCTGCATTTCCCTCAGTTCAACTCTCTTCTCTCCTACAACTCTTCACCAAAAGTATGGAAACGTAACTTCTATGTCCTTCTGCCAAATATTCCTGATTGGAATACCAGCAGGGCAACCAAAAGACATCCTGGTTAGTAATGTGTCGTCGTGGTCAGAAACCAGGCCCATGAGATGAGAGCCCTGGGGTCCTAACCCAAACAGAGAACCAGCTTTCCCTGTGCTCCCCCATAAAGGGATTTCAACTCATTCCTCATTTCTTTGTCTATGTAACAGAAACACGAAATAACTTATCAAAACTAATGTTCAGAAAGGTGCTGGGAGTTTAAGACTCTGGTTGAATATTGGAAGACTTCTGTTCTTTAGCACAGAAGAAAGATCAGAGTAGGTCTTCTAAACACTGAAGAACATATCGAAATGAAGAAATTAAAACTATATTCAAGTACTCGGGGATATTTGTATTTTGGGGGTATATCCTGAATACTGAACATAATTTAGAAGGAACTCCAACTATTTTTAAAGAGAAAAGAAGTGACACACGGAAGTTATTTTCATGTTAGCTGGAGAGACGTCGAAGGAAATGCAGATTTAACCCTCAGACTAGGAAGAACAAAACTACAGCACATTCCAGTTTCATGACATTTAAATAAGCCTCCTCTTCACCACAGAGTAGACAGAGCTCTCGCAAGCCACTGCAGATCTCAGCTCTGTTCCTTCCAGAAGCTGCTGCCAGAAAATCTTGACCTCTTATTTCTTACTTTCCTGGAGCACTTTATACCCACAGGGCTATACATGATTTGGGTGACTAAAGTGATCACAAGCTCTTTGTTAATATACCTGTGCTGTGCATAAATTACTGAGGAGTCACTGGCCTGGGTTCGTCTTCCACCCAACCCACTGATCTATCCCAATCAATGTAGTGATTTAACTACTGCAATGCATTCTCTGTTTCAATCAGATCTTGGTACAAATTCACTAGGCTGAACAGGAGAAGAGTCTCACCCTTTCCTTTTCAAAGAAAAACAATCAAGCTAGTCACCCCATTATAAAAAGGCCTCTCCAGACGCAGCACATCAGGTACCTCAGGTAACTCAGAATTACTGAACCCCAAACTAAACCGATATCTATGGTGTGTCCAGCAACAGAAAATGCGAGACGGAAAGCACCAGCTTTTTACACAGTTACAACTTTGCCACTTGCAACAGTTCAATGGGAACTAAAGAGGGTGAGCTGGGAACGCTGCCTGGTGTAAGGACGACGTATTTGGGGGAAAGGTGAGCAGGCAAGTGGAAAGGAGAGGGATGTCCCAAATACGCTATCAGGATTTGGCAGAGTTAGACCAAATATTTTGTTTCTCTCACTGGTCCTAACATTTTTTAGCTATTTCAAAGTATGACCATTAGCCCTGTTCCACTACAGAGAGGTTTACAAGGAGAGGAAGGATCAGACTAGGACCACATACCAACCACGCACTGCGTTCTGAACTTCTGAAGTCAGGCAATAATGGGTTAAGTTACACACCAAAAACACCTAAGTTCTGCTCTCTTTGAGCAACTGTAGTTTAATGCACATAAATATGGTTTTGCCTGTGATGATTATAGATATTGTTCTCGCATTGAGGCTCTGACACTGTTTCCATCTCATTGATAAATCTAACCGTATGTTTACATGAGATATATTAAACCAAAGCGTCCCACACAGCTGTGCACTTTTAGTCTGGTACCCAGAATTAACCCTGTTAAATTTTACAATTGTTTATTTTATTCTCAGCCACATAACTCTTACACAAAGTTATACTTTCACAGGTCCACACCATGGACCCCACAACCCCTTCTTCCCTGTACATCAGCAGTCCTTACAAGACCATGGGAGTCCACCACTGACACATGGTATAAAACTTGGCTGTGGCCATTCTGGATTCCTTCAGGAATCTTTCTTGTCTTCTTTTCATCATATAAATAGGGTGGATCATCTCATGCCCCAATAACAGCTCTCTCAAGATGCTCCAGATAATCCTCTAAATCCTCAATTCAGCATCATCTAAAAATGAGGACACAGCTGGATACCAGCAGACAACTCCAAGTGATTATTGTCCGTTCCAGGAGGCAGAGCTAAGGTTGCATTAGTATGTACCTTGATTCCTCGCTCTGGTTTTCAGAGATCAGTGTGTTATTGAACTGCACATCCTGAAAAAGCGTGAGACATTACAGAGCAATTTTGACAATGCGTTAACGCATTTTTCTGCAGTGAAACCAGCAGGATTATTGAGTTAATGACTAAGCTTTTTAAATCATAAGCTCACCCACTTCCCCCTCACCCTTCTGCATGCAATCCTCTCTTCCCTCATGTGATCATCCCATTCAGAAAAATTGAGACACTTTATCTCTCCTGAGTCTTTAATGCACTGCTGGCCCTGTTTTTCTTGTTTAAGAGCTTATGCATGGTGTTCTTGTTTTCTGTAAACTTAGTCATAAGCCTAAGAAGCTTGCATTTTACCTATGCAAACTATTCTGTAGAGTACAAAATATGTACAGTTTTTCTGTAACAAGAAAAATTATTGCATTTGAAACTGATGTGGACTACTGGAAAATAACATCCTGCAAAGACTGTAGCCACTCTCAGTTTTGACCTGCAACTGTGCTTATACGTGTTGCAAAATAGACAAAGTGAAACCTGAACAGACGTGGAGAAATGCAAGAAGTTTTCATGGACACCTTTATTATTCAGTTTGTGAAACTGTAATGTGCTTGTGTGCAGGACTTGCAAAAGAATCTCTAATTTTTACAAGAAACACCTACTACTGTGCTCTTGTCTTATCAGAAAAATGAAAGCCCCTAAAAGTTGCATTTTCACAGTCAGTAAACAAAGAACAAGACCATACAGAAAAGACATAAGAAGTTCAAGTATTACAATAATATGGACTGTAGGACATGTATGACTATGGATAACAAACATTGAAAATAAAGGTAAAAGAAAAGGAACACGTGTTTAAATGAAAAATTAACATTTTACTTAAGCACCAACAGAAAGATAACCCATAAGGGAAGAAAATCTTCCTTTCCTAGCACACCGAAGTCTCAGAGAAGGTATGCAACTCCAGTAGATATGAACACAAGCTTAGGACTAGAGGAACACTGCCTTGGAAAAGAACCCTTCTTTTCTCCCTTTAACGACAGTATAAAGTTATTTTACAGGTATATCTGTACAACGTGATTGGATATGTTTTATTACTAGATACTCATATTGACCTATATGAGGTAAATAAATCTACTGCTGATACAAAGTTATCTTTGCCTGTATGAGGCAACAAATACATACCGACTGTTTCAAATTGAAGGTGGCATTTTGACTTCTGCCTATAGTGAGCTCCAGTTCATATTTTACTTCTGAGCCTTCTCATCTCTGACGTCTTTCAGTCATCTCCAGTTCTGTCAGGCCTTGAAAGTCGGTCACCAGCAACTGGAACTATGGTGAGGTTAGGTAAGGCTGAACACAGCATGACAACAATCTTGCCTGCTCCATTTAGCACACGTTTAATTGCACAAATACGAAAGCCCAGGACTTCCTTATTATATTTGTCCCATTTTTCTTGGTAATAAATCAAATTAAGGTGCCATTTTATTATGTATTAAATACCTTGGTGTGTATCTTTTACTGTGGTTGCTACAGGTCCTAAACAAATGCAGGAATGCATCATTACATCTATGCAGGAGGTGGCAGAACACACAAGATGAAGTTCATGGGATACACTCATAAAGAAGAAACAGGAGAAACCAACTAAAAGTGGAAATTTGGCACAGGGACTTTCTACAAAGGGATACCAGAGACAAGATGTTGAGAACATATACACAAGTAATAGCTCCACTGGAAGGACTCATTAGTCTGGGCATTAGATCTGAAAACCAGACAGCACTGGCTCAGCTGCTTAGGATAGGATAGATAACTGCTGACTCCACTGCTCAAGGAGCCACATGCCCTTCACTGCATAGGTTTTTCATTTAAGATTTCACAGTCATAGGAGATTTAGCCATAATATTAAAATGACTTACAGGGGAAATTCCTCTATACTAGTACAAATGTATCTTCTTTAATTTTAATTGTTTTGTTTTAATTGTTTTAATTGTTTAATTGTTTAATTTTAATTGTTTTGTGAATCATATTAACCTATCAAATCTGAAACCTATGTACTGTGCTGACCTTCATATATTCAACAGTCCCCAGGTTCAGACATTTCATGGACAGTTAATGTAACAAGAATATGTCTAAATATATAAGGGCAAGATGAAAACTAGACTTTCCATTGCAATTCTTCATTCCCTGACTTTAGAATAGAATAGAATAGAATAGAATAGAATAGAATAGAATAGAATAGAATAGAATAGAATAGACCAAAAGTTAAAGCATATTATTAAGGGCATTGCCAAAATGCCTCTTAAACACTGACAGGCTTGGAGCATCGACCACCTCTCTAGGAAGCTTGTTCCAGTGTTAGACTACCCTCTCGGTGCTGAAACACTGAAATACTGTTCTTTTGCACGAAAAGTGATTCATTTCTGGCTTTCTGTGGCTCCATCCAGTGTATGCTGTTAAAGGACAGGCATATGTAATTTCCAGCAACACGTAACGACCATCACTTCTTCATACAGCCACTATATCTGAGTTATGGCACTCAGAAAGCTTTTAATTTTTTTTTTTTTTTTTTTTTTAATATGGAGCCATCAGGAAATAATGTTCAGTATCACAAACTTTGCTAGGGAACATGTTAAATGCTTCAGAGGAAAAGTTAAAAAGACATGCTACTTTCAAAGTGGTTACAGTTCAATTTTCCACATGCAAAGCAAGTTTGCTGAACATGAAGGAGGTTTACAGGGAAGTACATGAAATAAAACCTAGTGGGTTTCCTTTCTTATCGCACCTGAACACAGTGATGGCAGATAAATATTTGGCAGATGAAGAAACACAGATCTCTTTCTCAGAAAAAAAACAAAACCAACAACAACAAACATAAACACCCACACAACAAACAAAGCAAGCAAGCCCCTGGGCAAATTGTTCTTGAGCACTTTGCCTCCTACTCAAATTTTATTCATGTTTCATTACACGCAGAAACAGTCATATGGTAGTGAGATACAACAGAAACAGAACTGATGAAAAGGTGGACAATAAACATTACCAAATTGTGGAGACAGACCTAAATATTTGAACGTTCAGCAAGATGTCAAAAGAGTAGGTAAGTCAGCCATTATTCGTATGGGTTTGGAAAGAATTCTGCCTGTGGCCAAGGTACTCCAATAATTTCTTGTTAGAGGAGCTCTGCACTTTACAGTAACCTTTCAGTAAGTTACAGTGGGTAACTTACTTAATAGTTGGCATCATTCAGGCCAGCACCCTCCCACTGCCAAGGAAAAGGAGTCAAGGAGGAATGGTGCCAGTAAATTGTTGCTGCTTCCCCTCTTCTCCTCCTCACTAGCTCCTGTTCAGGACCATGCAGCAGAAGGCTCTCTTATACTGCAGTCCTGACCTGTGTAAGGCCAGGCTGGCAAACCACATTCCTATGTGCTTTATTATCCTAGCATGTTCCTATATGCTTTATTATCCCAGCTTTGACTACTGTCATTTCCCTTCCTCGCAGAGGCTCCTCTGAGGGGGCAGCAGGCATGTGCATCAGAGGTCCTCCTGTCCCTGTTTTCCAGACCTCACAGAAGGAATGAAGAGAGAAGCAGATC
The DNA here is from genome assembly GCA_013397275.1 of Burhinus bistriatus. Classification (NCBI taxonomy): domain Eukaryota; kingdom Metazoa; phylum Chordata; class Aves; order Charadriiformes; family Burhinidae; genus Burhinus; species Burhinus bistriatus. The sequence goes on along the minus strand of VYXH01000819.1, from coordinate 333,207 downwards.
CTGTAGGTCACTAACAGTGCATTCTCCATTCTTGTATCCCTGATGCTTAAGAGGTTCTCTGGCTTTGCTGTATTGGGAACTGATCTGCCACCAGCCTCTCATAATCTCCTACACCTTTCATTGTCCTGATATTCAAGTGTGTGGGCAATCTCCTCTGTGGAAAGTCCTTCCTTAGATTTCTGAAGTGAATGGGGAATGACTGAGACACAGATAACCATTTTAGCAATGGGACTGGAAAGTAAAGGATTGATTTTTAAGATTTAAAGAGGTGAAATAAATTAAGTTGAAGAGGATAGTAAAGGGGGAAAGAACAGTGATCAGCTTGCTGAGTAGGAAGGACTGTTGAGTTTTGGCAGTGCTAAAGGTACTAATGCATGAAAAAGGAGTGGTGGGAAGAGCTGAAAATCTCTCCTTAAAAAGGTGCGTAGGTGGTAACAGCCAAATGACGAAGAGGTGATGTTTAGGAGACTGCTAGAATTACAACATGTAGTAAATATGGATTGGCTAAGGATCTCCAAACTGTTTCACTGGAAGTAGAAAGGATTCCCCTAAAGGAGGAGGGACTGTGATTTGTTTCTGATACCAAAGAGTTGAGGAAAGCATGACACCACGAAAGGAAAGGCTGCAGGGAACACAAGGCAAGCCTGGAATTCTGACTGATTTAAGCCTTAAACATCACAGATGTGGAAAGAGAGATACCTGCCCTGGCAACGTGGAGAAGCAGTTCTGGTTGTAATATGGCCTGTAACACTGAACTCTGGCACCACGAAATGGGGGGGGTGTGGGGTGTGTAAACCTGCTCACGCGTAAGCATCCAGCTGCTTTTCCCACTCATGGAAATGCCATCATAGGGGCACACCTATGCTCTACGCCAGAGAAAACACTTCAGGACCCACGTTAGTCTATCAGATGCCTATCGCTCCATCAGGTGTCGTTGCTCATCTGCCGCCACTGGCGCATGGAAGTTCATCCGCGCTCAGGTACGTGACTGAGCTTCGCGCTGAGGCCGAACCGCCGGCGCCAGGGCCGCCCGCTGGCTGCGGCGCAACCACCAGGTGCCATTTTGTGGCACAAGAGGCCCGAACACCTCCCGCAGCCTTCGCAGAGGCGCCCCCGGCGCTGCCCAGCCTCCCGGAGCGCAGGCCGGCCGGCCGGCCGGCCACCCCAAG
>VYXH01000819.1:290314-330256 GCA_013397275.1 Burhinus bistriatus | reverse complement strand
CCCCAAGGAGGGGCTGCGAGCGGGGGGGCGGCGGCGGCGGTCGCCATGCCTATGCCCGCGCCCGCCCTCGGCCCGCAGCCACCCCACGAAACCACTCGCGCCTCGCTCCACACGGGCCGCGTCCGCCTCCCCACGGCCCCGCGCCGGCACTNTGTGCCTGTGGGCTGTGACTGCATTTATGGGCATTTGTTCCAAATACAAAGTTGAGGCCCTGGGAGGCAGAGACTATGGACTGCTCCACCAGGACTTGCAGCAGACCCTTGCCGACTTCTTATGTGACCTGAGATTAGCAGATACATTATGCATCTTTTTTGTTTCTTGTGGCTTTTTGGTCTTTCTAGGGAAGACCAGGAACGCAAGGTTGGTAGCTGGGCCATCTCTTTGGTAATAACTTCCCGACCACTGTTTTCTCACCCAATGCTATGCCAAACACAAAAAGGCAATCTTACGAAATCACCGTAAACAAGTGAAACAAAACTGTACCCACAAGTAATTGCGAGTGCAAATAAACCAATACAGACAACATGAAAATGAGAACAGAATCTTCAAAGCTAAGGTTTGGTTTTGGTTGCTTCTAACTGAAAACCTTTAGGACAATACTGCGCAATCTGGCCTGTAGATTTTCTTTGCTCAGAAAGTTACTAGATCACTGTTCTTCTTCAAGAAGTTTTGGGTGGCCTGCCAATTGGAAAAAAAAAAAAAAAAAAGGATGGAGGTCTCTGCTCTGTTGAACATGATGGGAAGCTTTTTTCCACCTTCTTTGGTGATCTTCTGTTTATATGGGTTTTTTTCATCTCATTTTGCAGATGCCTAGAAATTTTCTAATGGAGCTACATGTCCCCATATGGCAAATTTAAGCCCAGTGAGAAGAGGTTTACTTTTTTAGTTACTGTTGTTATTATGTTATGCGTGATCCTCAGATGACACAATCCGTGGACCACGGTTTAAAGTGCAGCAGATAGGCTGTTTTCCAGTTCAGTGGTGCCTTCAATAATTAATCAGTTCCCCTAATTGCACAGTATAAATATTTTGTGCCTGTACTCTAATACCTACAAAGGCAGGTAAGTCAGATAAAACCCTGAGACTTTAATTGTACATGGGTGACATACTAATATGGACAAACTGAAAACACGTGCTTTACATACAAAAAGTCTTTCTTAGGGGAAATTCACACAGATTATCCAGGGATCAAAAGGCAGAAAAGCAACATTTCTGTAGTTATTCAGAAGCTGCTGTAATGTGCGAGCACGTCAACTGTATTTGCCCCATTTATCCATCAGGACCATTAAACACAAAACTATTTTCTGTGGCTTCAGAAGTCCCTGAACTGAATGTGTCTTTGCGCTGGGGAAATAGCACTTGTATGTTTTCACTGTTCTTACACTGTTTTCCTAAGTATGTGCTGCTGGTTACCTGAGAAGTAAAATACCAGGTTAAATAGATGTTTTGTCTAACACAGTATGGCTGTTCTTCTGTAAAGAAGTATGTCACAGCCAGTACTGTGTAGGTACAAGAATTGGTCGTGTTGGGTCAGCTATGTAATTTAGCTTTCTGAAATTAAATGCTTTTTTCTTTAAACTGCTGCTCTGAACAATAAGAACATTCTCCACAATCATTTTATAAAGTGTCCAATACTTATACATAACTTAGCTGACTGCTGAATCTCTGCAAAGGGACTTCTAGTAGGCAATTACTAGAAAAATTGTTTAATAAGTACACTTTTATGGGTATGTATTTGTTTTATAAACAACCTTCATAAAAGGGTTACAATTTGCAGCAGGAAAATCAGTCTGCTTTCTAGGACTAACGGTGCTGAGAGAAAGGGCAATTTCTTCCATTTATAACTTGAGGATGGCATTCACTTGTTATCACCTACTTATTTATTGTGAGAAACTGAATAATCATTGACTTCACCCACGGCATTAGAGATTTTATATTCCTCTATCACACGCCTCCCCTCTCAACTCTATTCCAAGCTGTTGAAATGTTTCTTAAGCAAAAGCTATTGCATACTGTAACCACCTTATCACTCTTCTGCATACCTTTCAAGTTCTACTAGATCCTACATGGGGGCAAGATGCAGGGAATTAGTCTTCACTCAGCGCTGAAGATGTGGATGCACTATGGATTAAATCATGGCGTGATTATTGCTTTCTATTATCCATTTCTTCCCTGAAAAACCATTACTTCACATGTTACTCTGACATTCTTCCCAGTGCTCCCGCAGCTCTTTCCCTAATTCAGAGACAATTGTTTTGGGTTTAAAAAGCAAGCAATTGTCAGCCTGACAGATTTTGAAATTAAGTCCAGTCTAAAACCAGGTTCAGTTGTCATGTTTTGTCCAAGCATAATTTTCAGGGAATGGGAAGGAGGCCGAGGAAAATAACATTATTGGAACTGTCCTTCAGCTGCAGGAAGTCAAATGGGCAACAGTGAAGCTTTTAAAAAGGGTTTTGTTTGGCTTTGAGCTATGGAATTAACACATTATAGATTTTGAGTCTAGTACAGAAAAATATTTCAGAAATTAAATGAGCACTATGAATTACAGACATTTTAGAAAATACAAGGAACCTACTTCATAGTCAGATAGATGAGAAATGCCACAGTGAGTGCTGAGATCATATCCTGCATTCAAAAGTAACCAAAAGAAAAGGGGAAAAAAATTCTGCCTCTGCAACATTGAGCTGATTTCATAGGATTCTCTGTGGTTGAGGTTTCACGCTTAGCTAGGTGATGTCTGAAGAAAAAAATACATGACAAAAGTAAAAAATCTGTGGCTATTCAAAGTCAGTTCTGAAAAAAAGTTTTAATTGAGCACTGTTTTTCTACGTTTTCTAGTATAAAATACAATGAAAGATAAAGGGCTTCCAAAGCAGGGATAAGCTTTTTCCTTAGGGTTAGCTGAGAGTAAAGATCTCCTGGACAGGTTTCCTTTCTTCACAAACTTCATTGGTGTCGGTGTATTTTAGAAAGTGAGATTTTTTTATTGTACCACTTTGTGTTGCTGTGGTATCACGTGCATCAGCCCTTTGCCACCTAACAACATGATGCTCAGTTTCATGGCTCAAAAGCCAGGTATAGGCATTAAAATCAGAGCTGAAGTGTGACAACAGGGAATATTGTATATAATACAAAAAGATACAACAGTTTATTGTAGGAAAAATGCATTAACACATGCAGTGGATGCATTTCAAACGTAGCCAAATTGATGTAACAAAATCATCAAAGTGTAAATATAGTAATTAATATACACCAAAATGTAGTGCAACTTACAAAAGGGTTGGGAAACGTGTCTAAAAGAGCTGGACGGATTTTTTTCCCATTTTTATATTTGAAATATCTTTTTCCTTATACTTTAATGTTCTAACCCACAGAGCACTACATAGGCCAATAACCTCGTTAGTACTCAAGACCTCGAAGTCCTGAATACAAATCATCTCCCTGGGTTAGATCAGAATTTTACATCATGAAAACAGCGGCTTGCACTGCATGTAGTGTCCTGTGTACCATGCAGCATAAGCATGTACCGCACAGGCACATCCAGAACCACCTGGTGGAGGTCAGGCCTGTACACCCTTCTTTCAGGGAGCTGTTCAACTCAAATAATTAAGTGGACCATAGAAATCCAGATCTGTAGATGCAGGAGAGTGACATTTAAGTTTGAACCAAACCTGGCAAAGCAAAGTAATTTAATATCTGGTTCCTCAGATACCAGCTGGATCACTCAGAAAGTAGCAGGTTTGAGGCTCTTCTGAAGTAACCAGGGCAATGCAGTGAAACCTAGTCCAAGCCAGTAAATACTTACACTCCTGTAAATACTTCATGATCAATGTTCATGAACTTACATGTTCTCTGACAAAATGGTTTCACCAAAATTTTTGTGTGTGGATTTTCTGTGCAGCTGAAGACCCTAATAATTCAGAAACAATAGAGAAAAAGGCACGTTAAAATCCAAAAGCACCAATGCTGGGATTCTGCAAATAGCAGAGACTCAACGGCGAATGTCATTGCAGCTGGTAATTATCATGGATATAAAAGTTAATATAAAAGTATCGTCAGTTTTTCCCTTCATAGCATTTTTCTTCAATTTACAGACCAACAAGGCATGTTGCAGCCTTTACACTTCTCGCAGCCATTTGCAGCATTATCTCCACTTCTGAGAAATACATAAGCCAAAATTGACCATCACAAGACATGCAAGTATGTTCTGGCTTTCTTCAGAGTAGCCAAAAAACCTGATGCTTATTAATCATATCAGCTGATACCCAAGAGACCACAGCGCACAGAGCTAGAAACTCTCATCTCTTGAGGCCTGTAAAACACACAGTAATGAAAGGATGGCGGAGCAAAGGACAAGTTTCCTTTTTTTATGGTAGCTTACAGTGATACAAGTATGGAATGAGGATGAACACTCAGAGAATTAGTGGCCACATGTTACAGAGTGCATTAGAGTACACTAAAAGTCCAGCACCTCACTGCCTCCAGACTATTTACCATCTAAAACAAGACAAAAAGCAACAGAATTTGAAAAGAAGGAAAAGCAGAGAAATGAAGATTAGGTCTGGCATAGAATCATTATCTGTCTTCTTCTCCCCCTATCATTTATCTCCACTGCAGCCCCTACCTACCTGCAAGGCTGTCCCGACTTTCCATCAGGGCACAGATCTGCCCCAAATGGGGTATTCATCATGGTCTTACCTGGAGTCTTCCCTCCAGTGCATGAAGGTTTAAATTAGTTCTTTGGTTTGTTATACCCTGCTGTTTCCATCCCATGTTCTCCTCCAGTCCCTGCTTATTCCCATATTAGAACACACTCTCCCACCCACTGCTTTCATATACACTCAATTAATTAAAACCTTGCTTAACTTTTCTTTCTGTTAGCTGGCTATCAGACTTGCTGCCTCATTTCCCAAACATCACTACAGACCTTGGATCTCTTTTGCTAGTTTTGCTTCCCTGCTGTGTCTCTAATTTTTCCATGTCAGAAACCTTGCATTACTCTTTATTGGGAAGAAATTTTTCCAAGTCCCAAATGGTAGCAAGCTGCCTCACTCTGTTTACTATTCAGTGAGGATTATGTTATTATAAATGATGTTTTAGCCCAAACTCCCCAAGTAACCACTCACAAATATATTTTTTTTCACGGAGAAAGGAGATAAATCTCTTCTGGGCCACTTGCTCCTGCAGTACAGGCACGTTCTCTTAAAAGTAGAGATACTACAAGGAACATGTACCACAGGCACATAGGGGAGTATGCAAAAACAGTGAGCAGAGCTACATAGCACCAATCTCTTTTCAGCTGACAATGGCAGGCTACTGATTGTCTGTATTCATTGTGCATCAAAGTTACAGCTTGTGCATTTGCAAATAAAATCCTAGTGGGGGGATCGGAAGACACAACGCTGCTAGATGAGGCCCTGATTTGAGTATGCGTCCAAGGCCACTTGGACGCTTACTCAATATTTGAGCCTACGCTTTAACGCTTCTGTATCACACTAGAATTACTTGCACCTTTCCTTTCATTCATCCCACTGTTCTGAATAAAGTGAGTCAGCTCTGGAGGCAGACGAGAGCTCAGCCAATGCTGACTGCTTACTTGAGCGAGCCCTCAGCTGCCACCCCCAGCTAGTTCATGCCAAAGCATGTTTGGGATCAATAGACTGAACACTTGGCACCCAGAGAGGATTGGAGTGTGCCAATTCCATCCCCATAGCAGGGAGTTCAATAAAGTTCAGCACCCTTGGCAAATATGACTTCAAAGAGGTGATGCTGCTGCTGTCATCCACTTTTATACTGCAGGGCGAGGGTAGGTATCAACAAGACCAGGTACCTATGCTGTACTCACTTGTCCAGCATGACTCAAAGCTCTGCAGATCTGATAATTATGAACAGCTATTTGACATGTCCTCCTGGAAAGTGGAAAATGTGGTTTTAAGACCTTCACACCATCATCATCATAACCCTACTATAACAGAGACTGGCACACATTTCTATGACTGAGGGGCATACACCACTTTCACCATTCCCAAACACCAGTTAATCCTAAGAGCTGATGTAGCCACATACATCCACAAGGAATAACTGGACTTTGGCATTAGAGGACTAACGTAACAGGCACTTATGTCTGGGTAAAGAACGTAATTTCAGACACACCCCTGTCTATAATGCTACCTATTGCCAAGGTTAGATGGTTCTGCCCATGCCACACTCACATCCCGTGGGCAGTCCGATGAAGTTAGTCTTGTTTTGCAAGCTTTCACCCCTCTTCCCACACCATCCTCTGCGCTGCGTGGGCACATGGTAAATTTGATCACAGGGCTGGCCCAGATGAAAAAGCAAACCCCAAACATTTTCTGGCAGGGTTTTACTCATCAGTTCTGGTGAGGTTCACCACACTGCAGTAAAATGCTCAGGGAATGAAAGACAAAGTGTCAGGTCCTGACACCAGCCATCACACTGTAAACACAGTTGCTTAGCAGGCTGTGACCTCTGGGATCTGGGCATCTGGATAAGTCATGATGATAACTTAGTGCTAGCATGTTCCTGTTCCGATGAGGATTTGTTCCTTTCTTAATTTGATTTGCAAGGGATAGAAGCGTGCTATTCAGTGCACCATGCTGCTGGTTATATTTGCTGTGTAGGTAGTAAATACCTTGAGCAGAAGATGCTAACTGCAGCACATCTCACCCCCTCACCCTCGCTGAACAGGACTTGGCACTCTTCCCAGCTGTAGTGAATGGAGCACCAGTGGGTAATAGTTTGTCACTTCTACAATTCCTGTATTTTCAATCTGCTGATAGAAGGAACTAGAATTCAATAAACTCCTGTTAGAGGGTAAATACGACTCAAAGGAAACTCATACGGTAAATGAAAATTCAGAATGTAACTGAATTTTGTAACAGAATTCTGTGTTCAGGATGATGATCCTTCCTTTTCACTGGTGTCTCCTTTGCCTCAGCTGTTTTTCTTCTGCTAGAGTAAGACAGTCAATTTTGAAGAATTCTGGCTTAGTGGTGTTTGCCCTACTTCTTCATAGGCAACATGGGAGACATACGACTTCTATTAGCAAAGCACTAGTTTTCAAAGACCCACTCCTCTGGCCAGTTTCAACATCTGACTAAGGACAAGCTTTTGTAGGCTGTAGTTGCAATAAGGTACCTACAATTACTAATCAGCTGATACTGCCACTGGAAACTTAGTAGGATTCTACAAGTTTCACAGTAGACATATAGAACAAACCACAGTGTGTAAGCACCAGTGGTATCGCCTGTACTTCCTTTACTACTTCTGCCAGTTAAAAGAAAGCAGAAAGATCACACTGTTTACAAGCATATTTGTTGAGGGATATTAGTTGTTTAGCATAAATAAGTTTTAATTAGGATAAGTTACTTAGGATTATAATATGGTATGATTTGTGCTGTTTGCCTAGCTTTGCTTAGCATGAGTAACTAGATTTGCTGAAGCCTTTAGGCCACGATGGAGTTATTTGTCTTAGTAATTTTCCTAGCAGCTGGTACAGTGTTATGTTTAGTCTTTTAGTATGGAAAAGATGTTGATATCACACTGATGTTTTGGTAGTGTTTTTCTGAAGTCTGGGACTCTTCAGTTCTCCATGTTCTGCCAGTAAGTGCAGGTGCACCAGGAGTGTAAACCAGAAGATAAGGAGGCTCCAACCCTTGGCTGAAACTGCAGATCAACAAGATAAGAGTCTGCCTGTCTGGACACAGAAAAAGAATTCAATAAGATGTTAGAAGACCCCAGACCAAAAATCACCATTGGACCAAAAGACCACATGGACAACACATGAAGAGCACATGAGGGGCGGGTGTATAGATCACAAGGGTATGATTGGCCAGGGATTTCTTTGTTTGGCGCGTGCACAGCTGCAACACCATGAATGGTGTGTGAATGCTCAGGCGGTGGCTTCTCCTTTAATGTATTACACTATTCCGCTTCAGCAGCTGGGGTAGGTGAGGGTAATTAATGCTTTAATATCAAAATATTTATCATATTTTCAGTGCTGTGATAGGGAAAAAAAAGATGAGAGTGCTTTTAAGAGAATATGGCTCCCAACAGCATGCCAGGCTGTTGTTGTTTTTTATTATTCCAAAGTGAGGATGAGTATCCTAGTAACCGTGCAGTTGTATTTATCCAGCTTAGACCAACACTTACTCTCTATTTGCTTTATCCTCATTTGTTGTGACACATCCATAATCAAGATTAAATGGTGGTGAAGTCAGGTCAATGTAATAAAAGAATCTACCACAGATTCACATGAAGCATAAATAGCAATGTAGTGTGCTACTGGTTACGCTGTTCCACTAGAGGTACCAATATCTACCAGACAACAAATGCCAAGAGCTCTCTGGAAATTAAGGTAGGCCAAAATATAGTAAAAAACGGTTACAGACTAGCAGTACTCTTAACATAGCACAAGTACTACAGACAAGCAAAAGTACAAGCACTTAGAAAGTTCCTCAAACTTGTTCGTATGACTTGAATGACCTTGGGTTCCTTTGAAAACATCCAACACAATGTTACACAGAAACACACAATGCCAGTCCCAGTTCTGCAGTCCTGGGATTTTGCCAGCACTCCCAAAATGGTCCAAAAATCATGTGTGGCAAGAAGGAGACATCTTCATCTAATACAAATTAGGGTAGTTCCATTTCTGGATTCGAATCGAGAGTAACAATTCCGCTTGGGTCTTCTCTGACCCCAGACTGTGGATGACACAAATTTGACAATCTTAAAAAGGGTTTCTTCACCTTAAGGCTAATTTTAGCCTTTCATCACACAGACTAGTAAACTCAAGATATTTGGTGAGTTTTACTTCAGCAAGTTTTATTCAGTGAGTTTATTACTTGCAGGAAATCTTTGTACAAGCTGGGGAAAGGAGCCAGGTCTCCCACCTCCTAGCCTCCAACTCTGATCATAAGGGCAGTGTCAATGTTAAACGTTATTACGTTATTATGTATTACTACAAAGCACATATTTTATTTAAATGTTTTTGAAAATTAAATGAATGGGTTTTTTTTTTACACTTCCTTGTTTAAAGCAAGCCACTGTAAACAATACAATCCACAAAAAGTAAGCAGCAATCTCAAATTTCATCAGTGTCACTGGCTGCCATTAGTCTCCTGAATTTACTGTGTTAATACAATAATACATCAACTCCCACTAAAATATTCTAATCCAGCAGTTAATTTCTCTTCTGTGAATAACTCTTGAGGGTGCAGCAGAGTCTATAGTCAAGACCCTCAACTCTGACCCAAAACTGCATACCTGAAAGAAAAGACCTTTTGACCTCCTTCAATGATACTTAAATGTGCAGGGGAAGCAAGAAAAGTATTTATTTAAAGAGCACAGCACTTTTCAACCCCTGCTCTTTTTGACTATGGGGAGCCGTATGTTCCAAGGGAAGCAAGCAAGTAAAGCAACCCGCTTCCTCACCAGTATGGATTGCCAAGGGTGCTCTCCATCCTTTCTCCTTGAAAGTGTTTGTGCACAGGGAGTTTTCAAAATTTCTTTGGAGATTACTGGATCAAACAGCAGGTTTTTAAAGGTGCCTAAAGAAGCTCACATTACGAATTGCTGTTTCATGTTCTTTATTGTGCGGTATATTAAATCTAGTGTTTCATAACCAAGNCATCCTTTCTCCTTGAAAGTGTTTGTGCACAGGGAGTTTTCAAAATTTCTTTGGAGATTACTGGATCAAACAGCAGGTTTTTAAAGGTGCCTAAAGAAGCTCACATTACGAATTGCTGTTTCATGTTCTTTATTGTGCGGTATATTAAATCTAGTGTTTCATAACTGTTTAATTCATCAGATGAAAATAACATTCAGAAAGCTGCGTTATCAAACTTCTACAGAAGCGTAACAGCAACACAAACATGCCAGTCTGGAAAGGAGGCACGTTAATGATCTCAGTGCCAAGAAAATACCTTCAGTCATATTTTTTTCTGGTGGCACTAAGCATCCTCTCCTCATACGGACTTTCCTTGAAGCTGTGAATATTCCGCACCTTACAGTTTTGGAGTTCTGCTGCCTATGGATGAGCATAAGGTTAAAAAACCCCTCCAAAACAATACTGCTCTAAGGGACGAAAGTATCTATAGCAGTAAATACAGAGCACTTCACCAAATTAGCAAACTCAAGACTCTATTCTGACTACAGCTAGAAAACATTTTGCAAGCTCCAGTCTAGTTCATTCCCTCAAGAGGACACCAGCCTGGAAAGGCCACATTCACCTGGTGAAGCCCTTTCAGTGCAGCATGGCTTCACGCGGGGTTTGGCCTTCCAGGCCAGGCAATCTCCTCACACCCCAGCCTTCCCTCAGGTACAGGTCTCTTCACGTGGAGCAACAACATCCCCAAGCGCAGTGACTTCTTCACATGGGCTTCTCTAAATCCTACATGTCCCGAAGCCCAGCAGGTTTCTCCAAACTTCCTCCGAGGCCGAAATGGGTGCTCTCCTCTCCCTCAGCACCACAGCAGCCGCACTGGTCTCCCTGCTCCCCCCAAAGCCCACCGAGGCCAGCTCCTGCATCAGCCCGACCACACAGATCTAGACCAGCGGCACGAAATCCACCTTCTCCCAGTCCATCACCTCTCCAACAGAAGTTACTTCTTCCCTCACAAAAATCAAAGGGACATAATAAACGCTGCTTTTTTTAAAAACAAACAAGGCGGCGTGGAGGGTGAGGGCAAGGGGAGCTGCCCCGACAGCCCCCGCCCCACGATCTGCTCTGTCCTTAGACCCCTCCACCCTACCCGCGGCCTCAGCGAGGAGCTAAGGGGGCCGAGCACCCTCACCGGCCCCCGGGCCGCAGTTCTCATTCCCGGGGGGGGCCCCGCGGCTCCCTGCCACCTGCCTGGGCCGGGGGCGGAGGGCAGCCCCTCTCCCGCCCCGGCCGGAGCTCATCCCGCCGGCCGGAGCCCGGGCAGCGCAGCGGCTGGCCGCGGCCCAGCGTCCCGCCACCGCGGAGGCCTCTCGCCCCGCCCCCGGGCATCCGGTGGGCCCCGCGCCGGGGCGGGCTGCCGGCATAAAGGCCGAGCCTCCGCATTCCGCCTCACTGCGCTGCCTGCTCCACTCGGCCTGCTGTATCTCGCCTGCCTCGGAGCTGCCGGCAACTGCGCCGCGCCGGGCAGGCGGAGGTCCCCTCGCTGTCCTTCAGCCCGGCAGGCGGAGGTACCCACGGCCGCGGGGCTCCCGGTGCTGGGGGTGTTATGGGTCGGGCGTGCGGTAGGGGTCGGGAGCGGGCGCACTCGGTGCGGGGGGAGCCGCGTTCCCGGCCTGCCGCCGGTGCCGGGCGCCTCCTGTCCCCCCTTGCGAGGGCAGGTCCCGCTGTCGGGGCCGGGCGGTGCGGGGAGCGGCGGAAGGGGGAATGCCGCGGCGGGTTCCCGGGAGGCAGGCCTGAGGGAGGGAGGGCGGGCGAGGAGCTGGTCACCGCAGCTGAAGAGTGTCTGTGGTGTTTCGTTTTTTTTAATGATGCTAATTGTGTTAGCAGATGAGTTGTACCAAGTGAGATTAAGGTAGTCCAGCGTCTTCCAGACGGTCAGGAAGGTATTGCTATACCTCAGCCCTTGGGCACCCATGGCTACAGAACCACTGTGTCGGGGTTTTTTTTTGGGGGGAGGAGGGTGTCACACACCCTGCAGATGCAGTGAGCAAATTCATGTTTGCCAACCTCTGCTCGGGTGATTGCGCGATCAGCCTTTAATCCCCTTGGCTAGCAGAGGTGTTTTGGGGTTCAGATGCCGGCCTTGGTTCTGTCCTTGTGCTTGGGGAGCCCTGGCAGCCTGCAGGAGCCGCTGGGCTGTGAGCATTGGAATATGTGCCAGCCCCTCTGCTGGCAAAGTTGTCTGTGCTTGGAAAGAAATCTGTCTACTAAGCCGTTGTAAAACCTTTGATGCTTCACTAAGGTGTAAAAACCCTCCATGCTTATGTCTGTGTGGATGTAGGCATATTAAATAAATAATACATAATGTCAGAAGGGATCTGAGATCGTAAGCGTACCAAAGGTACCCTTGGCTAGTTCACCTGTAAGTAGATCCCGGCTCGCTTTAGTTGAGGAGGCAAATCGGCCAAGTGTATTGGCCAATTTAATTGTCTGTATGGATATGCTTGGTTACAGTAGCTGGTGTAATTAGCAGTACTAATGCAGTGAACCAGTGAGAATGGAGGGCTCTTGGCCCAGTCAAAGCTGGGGTAGGTGAGAGATATGTCGGTGGAAATTAAGCACCTCACTGAAGGATGTGGAGTTGGTGTTCTAACAGAAAGTCTCTTATGGTCCGTGTGCCTAAACAGCTCTACTTCTGTAAGAGAAAGTCAGTACTTCTCTAAAATCTGGTGTGCTTCCGTCCTACGTAAGCCTATGATATGTCGGTCGTGGTTTGGGCTGGACTGGCCACTGAAGCGGATGACAGATGCTCTCCTCCACCTCTCTTCAAAGAGAGGCAGGAGAGAGAGACTTATAAGTTTAGAAGGAACTAAATTACTTTAAAGAAAGAATAAAATAAAAATAAAATCATTAAATATACAAAAGGGTATCAGGCTCCCAGGATGACAATCACATCACCAGCAGGCGCTGGGGAAGTCCCAGACTGGACTTGGTGATGGACAGGAGCTGGATTCTGGAGCTGGATTCAGGATTGGGATCGAAAGCAGATGAACAGACAGAGTCCTCCTCGGACACCAGCTATTGAAGAAAGAGAGCAGACCCTTTGACCCCTCAGCTTTTATATTAAGCATGAGGCATGATGATTATTTTACTTATTAAATTACTGACATAAGTTCTAAACCGGATTTAGGTCAAATTGTGTATTATACTTTGAAGGCAATTGCCTCTCTTGTTTTTTCCATAGGGAGTAACTGTAACATCCTTATCTATTCCAGAGATACCCATCTCCTTTCATGCAAATGGAGGATATTATGTTAAGTCCATTGAGTTAGTGTAATCAAGTTAAATTCAGCAACTGCCTTTATTTTAAAGATTTGTTGCTTCTGTTTTACATCCACCAAAGAACTTGTCTTTCGAAAAACTTGCTGGGTTTTTGGTGTACATGAAATTTAATAACACTTTTCCTGTATAACCCAAGTTGTGCTTATATCTGTAGTAGCTCTATAGCTATAAGAGCCTACTACAGGAGATGTCAGTGTTGGCTCTAGAAAAATGTTGCTGTGCCTTTCTGATATTTCTTCCATTTCTAACTGGTGTTACTGCCTTTCATCTGTGCCAGAACCTCTGCACACCTTTTGTCCCATTTTAAAGGGAACGGAGAACAGAAAACATTCACCCTATGACTTCTCTTCTTCAGAAGGAACTTGTTTCCCTACCCACTGTGTTTTTGATGAATGTTTTTCTGTTATCAGAATAGTTTTACAGTGTCCTAATGTTTCTCTCGGAAAACTTTATGAAATAATTCGCTGTGTTCTAGTAGCAGCCTGTTCCTTTTCAGGACTGGCCTGATTTCCCATATACAAAACCTGAGACTTGTGATATCATGTATGTCCACATGCTGAATTTCATGAACTTTGCTCAGAGGAGCAGAGATCTAAGTAACTTATCTCTTGGCACTTGTCAAACACAATTACCTATACACATAGATAGCAATGTTAACTAAGAGATGTGATCAAACTGGGCAGGTAGTGCTAAAGGTTGAAGTGTAAGCGCCAGCATGCTCTATCTCTAGCTGAGAAGGAAGATATTAATCCTTCATATAATAGTCAGTCAAAGATTAAAATCCACTTTGACCAAGGCTGCATTTCTTGCATAGCATTTGTGTACTGGGAAATGAATACCATTCTTTCAAGGACTTAAATGCCTGCTTGGTGTCAGCATTACTGTGATGAGTACAGATGGTGAAATTAAACGCATACCTGAGATGGAATGATTCAAGCCCATGACACTTGCTTAATACAGGGAGGTGAAGAGAAGAAAGTCAACAGCTTTGCAATGCATTCCTAAACAAAACACTCTGTTCAATTGCAAAAGCAGGCTCTTATCAATAATGATAGTACTGGTAGTTGAAAAGCTAGTAGTGACAGCCAGTAATTTACCTGGTGTGTTTTGGAGACTTATAAGCATATTGTGTTCTGAAGCTCCCTATGCTGGCAGTTTTTCAGCAGGGTTGAGCCTGTGACTTGGTTTGCATATGATTTCTTGATGACAAGGAGTGCCTACAAAGCAAAAAAGTTGTGGTCCTAAAAGGAGAATTTTTCTTGACGTAAAATACTAGTTTGTGAGCACTGAAGCTGTTTGATCAAGCCATAAGCTCTGATTTGTAATTGCCATGCATTTCTGCTTAACATGCTCAAAGGACAGCTATCAGTTCTTTGATTCTAGTTTTTGAGTCTGTATTCTGTCAGAGCAATTTCTGATGTGAGGGCTGGGGGATTTCTAAAGCAGATGAGGGCAGGTTTTCCTACCTTTGCCCAATGGTAAATCAATTGTGTACTGCATTCTGGAGGGGAGTAGGAGCAACTTGGAGATGATACAGAAATGGGACAAATGGGTCAGATGTGCAGATGTAAGCCTGTATATTTTTTTTTTTGAAACAACACTCAGAAACAGGCTACAGGAAATACTTAGAATGGATCTGAAAATGCTTTTCAATTTTGAAATATTGATGTTTACATTTTACCCCTTTATGGTTTATTCTAACTGGTAAACATTTCCTTTTATCAGGTATCTGAAGAAATAGCCTCAAGATGAACTTCTTCTTGGAAACACTCAGAGTCATTGGACTTTTTGTTTATTACTTACTGGAGTCGCTAGTGTTCTTCATTGTGCCTAAAAGGAAGAAAAATGTTAGTGGTGAAATAGTATTAATAACAGGAGCGGGAAGTGGCATTGGAAGACTCTTATCTTTAAAGTTTGCCAGCCTTGGAGCCACAGTGATTCTCTGGGACATCAATCAGGAGGGGCTCAAGGAGACAAGTAGACTGGCTAGAGAAAATGGAGCCGGGAGAGTACACTGTTACATCTGTGACTGTAGCAAAAGGCAGGATGTCTACAGAGTAGCTGATCAGGTAAAGTATCTTATTTGTGTCTTTGACACTAATCTGAGATGAGTGCATGCATGTGTGTGTGGTGTATGATAAGTTTTAGTGACTTCAAGGCAAGAGATTAAAGTTAATTCATTCAGAATGTACTGTGCATGCTACCTATTTTAAGAATACTGTTTTTTAGAGTTGATGTGTGTACCTCTGTTCCTTTAAAAACAAATAGAGCTGGTTCTCTTTTTCAGTAGCTAATTTCAACTGGATAGCTTCTTATTCATTCAATTACTGAGCAAGCACTTATGGGTGAAGTGGAGAAAATCAATTTATTGAAGCTAAAGCAATATTTCAGTTCTGGCATCCTTTTACCAAAAGTAAACCCTAAAGACCATACACTATAAAAAGGATTAACTGCTTAGGCAATTTTCAAATAATTCCATGGCTATGAATAGATTTTTTGCAGACATGCTTTATCAGAATTAATAAATGTATCTTGAAGTCTTAAGTATTTCTTACTTTCCTTTCTGGAAAGCTTTGTAAATACAGCATGTGGTTAGATATTTTGGGCAGAGTAGTAGAATTGCCAAAACCTAAAATTGCTTAACAGTTTCCATTATAAAAAGCTGTTCTCATTTGCTTAAAATCTTGCTAAACTTAACTGTTGGACTAGAAAGTTTCCACAGTGAGTGTTTGCCTGAGGATGAATTTTAAATAAAAGAGTTCAGCTGTCTTCAGGAACATCTGTTGGCTGAAATAATGTTCCTCTTTGGGTGCTGTTTAAGAAGCTCTAGCCTTCTGCTTTTTTCTATCTGTGCAAAAATGACTAGAACAAACTTTTCTGGTAAGTGAAGCTTGTGCATGACTTGCAGCTTGTTAGAGGCTGGTATTACTGGTTTTATATTCTAGTAATGCTGTTCGCACTTGATCCCCTTGCAGCTCTGTTACACCAGCTGAGTTGCACATCTGCCGTCCCTGCAGAACAGTTGCATGTGTGTCTCTGCAGGCCTGTAACTGTGCTTCCCACTGAACTGGGAGGTGTGGAGCAGGAGGAGGGAGTATTGTAGTGTGAAGGACACTGGAATGAAGAGGATGGAAACTAAC
The DNA here is from genome assembly GCA_013397275.1 of Burhinus bistriatus. Taxonomy (NCBI): domain Eukaryota; kingdom Metazoa; phylum Chordata; class Aves; order Charadriiformes; family Burhinidae; genus Burhinus; species Burhinus bistriatus. The sequence continues at coordinate 314,152 of VYXH01000819.1, read as the reverse complement.
CTTCAATTTTGAGGACTCAAGGGCTAGCTCTTCAGTCCCATGGAGAAAAGCAGTAGCAGAGCCTTTCTGGCCAAATAAGAAAAGGAGAAGAGGGTGCAGATATGTGTGTGACACAGGTTAGGGATGATTAAAAACAGAGGTAGACAGGAGCAAAGAAGTGATAAGAGGGTCTCTGTGCATAATTCCTTGCTTATGATCTTCTGTCAGCAGTTCACTAACAGCTGATCTGCTAATAATCCTCCTGCTGATCCACACAGAAGAAAATACCCTACTACTGGTATTTCAGAAACATTGTGTCCTGCTGACAGCTGGTATAGAACCATGCTGACAACTTTCCCATCTTATTAGTGACAAGAAGGCTAGTATTAGTTGGTGCTTGGTGCTACTGTTTACTTAACGCAGTGTAGTAGACTTTGGCTCATAGTGTGCAGCGTCAGCCTTTGCAAGATGAGGCAGCGTGGCTCCAGGTTTTGTTTTTTCCCCCCCTGGTGATTCAACTTCATGTAATGACTTGGAGTTTTGCAAGACTATAGCGAACTAAATTCATGCAGGCAGGGCAGGATATGGTTGAAAACTTTGTGCCCAGTAAAACAATCTCAAAGCCAAAATAAAATGTATGTGAACCTTAATACCTGCTTCTGGTACTTCATCAGCCACACAGAGACCAGGAAAAAGTCACTTCAGTAAGAAGAAAACCAAAAAGCCCTGCATGTGTGGTGTCCTTGTTCCTTTCCTGTACCAACAGGATGAAGGACAGCTTTTGGCTCTCAAGAACCATAGCTTAAAATTTATTTCTAATGTCCCTGTGCCAGAAGTACCCAACCCCTAAGGGAATGTGGCCTTCTCTGACCTACCCCTCCCTCCCTTGAGTTCAGCTAAACTTTAAGAATCTAGGGCTTTAAAAGAGGGAAGTAACTCTGGTTTTTGAGCCTCCTACTTGTGAGGAAAAGGCTTCCGTTTCCTCATTATCATATTGCAGAACTGCATCAGGGCTTGTATTTACCTCCAGGATCTCTCTTGCATGGTACTTTTTTTGCTTATTCACTGTTTTTCCTTGCTTGTTAGTCAAGATGACAGTTTGTGGCCAGTTCTCCACTCTTCTGAGAATCCTCTTTCCTGTGCAGAGGAGCAACAGTAGAAGCACAGTTCCTGGTGGTATTTCATGCTGCCTATAAAACATCAAGTGCTTTCTTCCACCTCTTGTAGACTGTTACAGAGGGGTTTGGGGTTGTTAGAAAGTAGACACTTTGGGATGCTTTTGGGGAATCACAGGAATTGCTCACTACTAAACTTCAATATAAAAGCATGAATATAAATGTAGAAATAGGAAATAGTTTTTATACCTGAAAAGGATGTTTAACCAGATCAGCTGTTTGCATAATGCTTGCCTTACCTAGGCCTGAAACAAACACCTGGAACATACTTTCCTGTACTGCACAAATGAAGACATTTAGAGCTCTGGGAAGTTGACACTACACACACGCACCCCTCCACCTAATAGCTAGGGAAAAGGCTTGGTAAAGGTCTTCTGTTCCTGGCCTCAAAGCAGAGTGTGGAAGCCTGGGCTGAGTGTCTTGGTTCTGTCATGCACAGGGGAGAGCTGAGAGGAGAAAGGAATTAAAACAGCCAGTTTGCTGAGGATAAGAGCTGCCACGTGTAGTTAGCAGGGAAGCAGCATGAACAGAGATGTTGTGAAGCTGGAATTATTTGTCTGGGTTGCAAAAAGCACTTGAATCTGCTTTGAATTCCATCCAAAGCATGAATATGTATCTTGGAAGACTGAGTAGAGTTAGGTGGTAAAGGAAGAGATTGTTCAGGTTTTTGCCACTGGTTAGAAATGGGATGATAAAAGTTCTGTTCTTATTTCCCTTCTCCCATTTAACCTGAATGCCCCAATCACCAAGTTATTAACTGTATATACCATATCCCCCCACCTCTCTCTGTCGTTTGTTCTTACAAAAGAAGCATGACCACTCATTAAGGTATTTGTTATTTGCCCTGAAGTACCCCTGATTTGGGGTACTGGTCCAGGCTTCCAGAATTGCTAGATCATCTGACATGAGGCAGTATTAAAGCATCATTTACTAATGATTACATTTATGTTTCTGAATGCATGCTATTTTTAACTTGTGATGAGGGGGTACGTACTCAGGTTGGTGACTAGAACAACTTGTCTAAGGCTACCTATGGGGATCATGTGGCATTGCTTCAGAAATATTTAAAATGTTACATGACAAGTTTTTGAGAGGTGAATACACAGACAAGAATGTGCGAGCAGTGACTGAGGTGGAGAGGGGCTCCAGCTGATGAATTTATTATAAGAGCTGTTCTGTATAATCCTACGAAGGCTGCTTTCTGTTTTTTAAACCCTTAGTTAAACATGGACAAGATTGGAACAAGTTTAAGGAAGATGAGGAGGTTAAGCTAGAATAAAGGATAGGTGCTAAATTATCCTTCAATTCTTTTGTTACACAGGCTAGTCTACCTGCTCTGCTTGTGCTTTCTACAGTCACTGTAGGCACCTTACAAAGGAAATGCCATTAAGAAATAAGGTTCTGTGATCTGCAACTGTATGGCAAGATGGCATAAAACCAACATGGTTTCCCAAACCGTGGTCAGCACATGTTCAGCACTTGATCTGGAAATCATGAATTAAACAACATATAGACTACTAATTTCCTTTTTCCCAGATGGCTCAGATTAATGAACTGTACTTCAAATACTGTGTTAAATATTTTCATTCTCCTTTTGAGGGCTTGCATAGTGTCTTGATGTCAGCTGGCCTGTGGTTGTTCTCTTCAAGTGAAGTCCTCAGTCTGGAGCTAAAATGAGAACTATACTTAGAATCATAAAGTAGTTTGGGTTGGAAGGGACCTTTAAAGGTCATATAGTCCACCCCCCCACCCCCCGCAATAAGCAGGGACATCTTCAACTAGATCAGGTTGCTCAGAACCCTGTCCAACCTGACCTTGAATGTTTCCGGGGATGGGGCATGTACCACCTCTCTGGGCAACCTGTTCCAGTGTTTCACCACCCTCACAGTAAAGAATTTCTTCCTAATATCTAGTCTAAATCTACCCACTTTCAGTTTAGAACCATTACCCCTTGTCCTTTTACAACAGGCCCTGCTAAAAAGTTTGTCCCATATTTCTTATAAGCCCCCTTTGGGTTCTGAAAGGCTGCAGTGAGCTCTCCCCAGAGCCTTCTCTTCAGGCAGAACAACCCCAACTCTCTCAACCTGTCCTCATAGGAGAGGTGCTCTATCCCTCTGATCATTTTTGTGGCTCTCCTCTGGACCCACTCCAACAAGTCCATGTCTTTCCTGTGCTGGGGGCTCCAGAGCTGGTTGCAGTACTCCAGGTGGAGTCTCATGAGAGCAGAGTAGAGGAGCAGAATCACCTCCCTTGACCTGCTGGTGATGCTTCTTTTCATGCAGCCCAGGATATGATTGGCCTTCTGGGCTGCAAGTGCACACTGTTGGCTTATGCCAAACTTTTCATGCACCAGTACCCCCAAGTCCTTCTTGGCAGGGCTGCTCTCAATCCCTTCATCCCCCAGCCTGTATTGATACTGGGAGTTGCCCTGACCCAGGTGCAGGACCCTGTACTTGGCCTTATTGAACCTCATGAGTTTCACATGGGCCCTCTCCTTAAGCTTGTCCAGGTCCCTCTGGATGGCATCCCATCCCTCAGGCATGTCAGCTGCACCACTCAGCTTGCTGTCATCTGCAGTCTTGCTGACGGTGCACTCAATCCTACTGTCTGTGTCATTGAGGAACATATTGAACAGTACTGGTCCCAATACCGACCCCTGAGGGACACCACTTGTCAGTGATCTCCATCTGGATATCAAACTGTTGACCACTACTCTCTGGGTGCAACCATCCAACCAATTCCTCATCCACAAAATGGTCCACCCATCAAATCCATATCTCCAATTTAGAAGGATTTTGTGAGGGACAATGTCTTCCTCTTAACGAACTAAATATGTCAATAGTATTCTTTAGCCAACTTATTTTCTGGAAACCATCTTATAAGGATTCTTGGTACAGTGTTAGAATTAAAGCAAATACACTAGAAACAAACTTCTGTGTCATGAGCCCCGGAAGCTCATAAGGCTTTTGCCTTCTGTGAATGCACGTGTTCCAAAATCTTACTTTATTCAGAACCCTAAAGCTTTTGTTTAATTTTCATAACAAACTACTGCCCTTCCTTACAGGTTTCTTACTTCTTGTGTTGTCCTGAGAGCTAATATCAATGAAGACATGGTGTCCTTTTCAGGCTGTCTTCATGAGAAATAAACTTGTAAAAAAACCTTTTTGTTTGGCAAGGTAGGCTCTTAAGTTTCCAACCTGTAAAGTTGCTTGAAGTAGTCAAGATACTTGAATAAATAGAAAGTTTGTGAGGAGGAAATTAATTTTACAGGTGGTCTTTCTCACTTCCTGTGCATATGAGGAATACTTCTTATTGAAAGTGGCCATTTGCCTGTTCTAATTCCAACACACTGAGGGCAGAAAACTCCATCTGCTCCCCCAGAAAGCTGGAAGGAAGTCTGGTTTAATGTGTGTGCTGTGGAACACAAGTTACTGATGGTGGAAAACTACTATGTAATACATGTCAGTGTTTAACAATGGCAGTCAGGAGAAGTGGAACATGTGGGAAACAGCATGAAGGATCTTGAAATAGCTGAAATACTAAGATGCTACTAAGCAGCTGCTGTCCTGTGCAGTAGGAGAGGTGAATCCATGGACTGTTGGAATTCAGGCAATTAATGCTACCAACAGGGAACCCAATTTTCCTTCTGCTCGTCAAAAGACTTAAGTACTGTGCAAGCTGGCATCAGCCTTCAAGTTGTATGGCAGCACTGCTTCTGTGCTCAAGTTGCTCTGTGGAAAACACAAGAGGATTTGCATATAATGCAAAGAACCTCGCAATTGAAAGTTTAGGTGTTGCAGCCCTCGTGTAGATTTGATGTACCTGATTCTGGTGAACACAAAAAGAATTGCTCATGGGTTTTTAGATGGGTTTACTGTAGCAAAACACTTATTGCATTAGTTAAGCTCTCTGCAACAGAGACTTGCCTGGAACGGTCGCAGCAAGAACCAGAGGTGGTGAAAGCAGAAGCCTGCCTGGAGCTGTTGGGCTCCCCAGCTCCAGAGAAAGTCCAGTTGTAAGCTCAGCTCTAAGAAGGCATGAGGTGAGAATGTGCAAGAACCTGAAGTGTTTGGATCTGTAGCAAGCATAATAAGTTCAACTTATTTGAAATGTGCAGTATTTCTATTTCTTATGTTTTCGTATATAAAATGGAAAGCATGTTTTGTGTTTATTGCATAATATCTTGAGGCTTTTTGTTTTAGGTTAAAAAAGAAGTTGGTGACGTTAGCATCCTAGTCAACAATGCCGGTATTGTAACTGGGAAGAGGTTTATTGATTGTCCAGATTCACTTGTGGAAAAAACTATGGAAGTGAACACAATGGCACACTTCTGGGTAATACCTGTACTTTGCATATACATACAACATCATAAAACATCCTTTTAACATGTTTTCTTTGTTAATTTTGTCTTTTGGAATTGAGGAAAACATGGAAGGATATGCAAGGATGCTCCTTGTAAGTTCAGTCAGAAATGATACAAGAAATTACTTTCTGTGCCTGGGAGTCTGTAAAATAAAAAAAAAAAGGGTGGAAGAATGGATCCTGTGGGAACCTCTGGGGTAGGCAGGTGGAAGCAAGACTGCTTCATGTTTGGAAATGCTCTTAAGAACTGAAATTTACCATCTGATAAATTCTGAAGCTAGTCATATGTTATAATCATGCAATATTAATTCACATGAAGCAGGCCCAGCCTAAAAGTTGCTGCTCTAGTAACAGAGAAGTACTTAATTCTGTTAGTGTTCTAGTTGCTTTGCGGTTATGATAGTTTCAGTAAGAAACACCACGTGTTCAGACAATGCTCTTAATAAGAAGTGGGGATTTTGTCCAAAATGAGTAACTTAATTTGCTTTTTCTTCCTTCTGGGGAATGCAGGTCATCTGTATGGTGTTCCTATCGTAAAGAATTGGAAGGGGGATATTAAAACATGCTCCAGTTTCTTCATAAATAAACTTAATCACAAAGATTAAATGAATTTAATAGAAGGAAGACATGAAATTCAGACTTTTGCTATTTTACAAAAATCTGCAGTGAACACTTAATTCTAATTTGAAACACTGCAGTGCTGAGCTTTACGCTGAAAGAAACTTAACAACTAGCTGAAGCTATATCTTTAGCTTTCACCAAGTTACCACCTGTCTTTGGTGTTGAGGAGAAAGTGGTACTGATGGGGCCTGGAAAGTCCCAGCTTAGCAGGTGAAGGTTACAGCTCGAACAACAGACTCCTTTCCCCCTGCCAGCTTCCATAATGCAAGGCGGGGAAGCTGTAGGGAGACTTTCTTTAAAAACACCACCTTCACAATATTATAGCACATAGCTTACTTAGTAAAATGTTTCGTTGCAACTCTGACATACATTGCAGACTTACAAAGCCTTCCTCCCAGCAATGATGGCCTCTAACCATGGACACTTGGTTAGTATTGCAAGCTCCGCGGGAATGATTGGAGTCAATCGTCTTGCAGGTAGTGTATGAAAGCTAATGTTCATTTAGACAATTAATTTGATTTAAACTGCAATCAGTACTCATGAAAAAAAAATCCTAATTTTGAGTTTCTGGGTCTTTGCGTGCAGGTAAAACAAATGATCATACTTTCAAACCAGCTGACCTTAAATAGACTGTTCCTTCCAAAAGAGTTTTCCAGATGCTCAGCAGTGCTGTGAAACAGGTTTTGATCCCAAGGCCATTAGAGGATCTAGAAGCCATATAGAACTTTAGAAACTGAGAACTTCAGTATTGTTAAAGTTAACCTGCAGCTATTTGGTGGGGAATAGGCCACTTCTTGGTTTGTTCTGGGTTTTGGTTTTTTGTTTGTTTGTTTTTGTTTGTTTTGTTTCCCAAGGATGTTCTCAAGCTAAGCAGAGTCCTGTATAGGTTTCCCTAACTCAAAGAACTACTAAAATCCAGATGTGGTACAGAGGTAGAGATGCAATATCTCATTTTGCATTCTCTGTCTCTCAGCAATTCATTCAAGAGAACCCATAGAGTTATGGAAAGAAAGTGCCGAGATTAGGCAAACTAAGAAGGCATTTCTGGAGAACATATGCAAAGGGAGAGGAAAATTAAACAGGGTGACATAACAGTAAAAGAAATCTAGCTTCAAGGCAGTGATAATGAAGACAAATTGAGTTTCAAGTTGAAACCACATTTGAGAATCTTGACCGCTTGAGTTTGATGCATAAGAAGCTAGTGCACAGATTCAAAGATAAGGTCTGGTATGAAAAGATAATCTCATTTGCTATTGTCCAGTAGAGAGTGGAAAGGTGGCAGCAGAGTTGCAGTGAGGAACCCTCTGTCTGCCAGTCTGGAACAACAGTTAACTTAGGAGAGGGAAATTAAAAGGAGTGAATTGTATCAAAGGCAAATTTTAGTAGTAACCTAATCCTGAAACAGTTCTTACTCTGTTGTAAAGTATTTTATCATCAGACAGTAATTTCCTGTAGATAACTGTATATATACCATACTATCATACCATATATATAATTTCTATACTATTTCTGTACTATAGTGCTGCTGTTGTATGCCGCAAAAAAGACCTGTGGCTAGTTAGTTTACATAGTAGAGCACAGCCTTGTACCTGTTCTCTGTCAAAACCTGTTACTGCTCCGGTGTACATGTTCAGTGGTAGGACTCACTGAACCTGTTTAGTAAAGTTTAATTAGTAAATTAAAATGTTTAACTGTAATGTTTTATTTTACAGACTACTGTGCAAGTAAATTTGCAGCAGTTGGTTTTGCAGAGTCGGTTGATTTAGAGATGAGAATTCTGAGAAAGACTGGTATTAAAACCACAATTGTGTGTCCTTATGTCATAAACACAGGAATGTTTGATGGCTGTAGAAGCAAGTGAGTAAACTCTTGTGAGGTTTTTATGCAACATGCATGTTTAGCATGATACGTACTCCTATTTCCTTTATGAAAATCATGAGCTAGGCTTTTCTCTGCTTGTGTTATTTTTAGGGCTTTAGATGGGTATTAACAGTGCTATACAGTGACTGAGCAACCCAAATAGCAAAGCCCTCAGTACTTTACTATTCATTTAAGCTGAAGTGTGAAATTTTAATTGGTGTCCTTTCCTCTGCAGAAGCCAAATGCTCCAGTTGTCCTCTCTAGTTTCTAAACCCCCACTCATCTCCTGAAATCGGTGACATAGCTTTGCTCAGTATGGCTGTATAATGACAAATTTAGGAGCCAAATAAAAGCCTAGTGTGTCTTAATATGAGGACTATGTGGATTTGTCTTATGAGAGATCATACAAAGGGAAAATAACAATGGCCACTGACTCTCTAGCATAATGAAGGTTCTGTTGTTCATAGGATTTGTGGTATTTATTTCTTCTTTTAGTTGAATAACTGCAAGATGGAGACTTATTTTGAGTAAAACATGAATCCAAAGCAATTTGTATTATAGTAAGAAATGATTATCTTCCAGGTGGCCAAGGCTGCTTCCTATTCTGGAGCCAGAGTATGTGGCTGAGAAGATAATGACTGCTATTCGGCGGGACCAAGAAATATTGCTGCTACCACGCAGTCTTTATTTTTTAATCACTTTGAAATAGTAAGTATTTCCCTCCTTTCTTCTCTCTCTTTTCTGTCCAGGGATGTTTCAGCTATGTTTTCAACTAAAAGCGCAAACCAGGCTTCTACTTATTGGTGGTAATTTTCATAAAGTTCTGCACGTTTGTGGAGTTTCCTTTTTTGTTGTTTCTAGGGGCTCAGTCTACCCTTGGACCACAGAACAATGACAAAAATGTCTATGACTTGTTGACTCCGCTGGGGTGCAGTTTTACTGTGGGCTGTATAGAAGGGGCCTGCTCCTCAGTAAAAGCGTATCTGGTGTCTTACTCCCCAGCATTAGGGCACTCCTGACTCTGTTGCAAGCTGGGTTGGGAAATTGATCAGTCTAATAAATCACGCTGCTAAATGAGTAATGGATATTTTGAGAGGACCAGTGGTACTCTATTCTAGAGAGTATTCTGTCTTTGCCACTATTAGTCAGGTAGAACTAATTCTGTGATAAAACTGCACAACTCTTCTGATGTCTGTTTTGTTGGGTTTTTTTCTCTTCTTCAACTCCACTACCTTACAGTATCCTACCAGTGAAACTAGCTGTTCTCTTCTCGGACTATTTTGGAAACTTCTGTGTCATGGATGACTTCAAAGGTCGAGCGAAGAAGGACTGAAAAAGCACAAAATTCAGAGACCAGCAACTCTAAAGTGGACCTTGTTAAAGGTGGTGGTGGGAAAGGTCTGCTTCTCTAGCAGCTGTGAACTTAAGGTGCCTCACTTCTCATTAGTAACAATTTTTAAGAAAATTGCTTTTTAATTGGCTCTTAATCAACATCTTTCACTCAGACTATTCTTTTAATCCAGTGAACTGATTTCTTTTCACCTCATTATGGAAATATATCAGTTGAAATTGTTCCCCTGGTTATGTCTGTTGTAATGCCTTAAATATGATCCTGCATCACAAACTAATTGGCACTTTTTGTGGGACCAAGAAACCACATGTGTTTGGCAGAGAGCAAGGAAAGCCTCCAGTAGACCTGACTTCTCGTTGCCATTCGCTGCATCAGGAGGAGGGGCTGTGCTGCTGGTGCCGTTACCATTCCCTAGTAAGCTGAGGAATTCAAGAGTTTCCTGAAACAACAGATTCAAATTTATACAAATGGAAGTTTCATGAAATGAAAATATGTGCTGTGGTGATACAAAACCAATAAAATATATTAATTTTTGGAGGTGGTGATCTTGGGACTCACACATGACTATGGATGTCAGAGTAGGGGAAGGATGTTGTCAGGGTTTGGGCTGGACTGGCCACTGAAATGAATGAAGCTGTAAATGATGTATTTGTGCTGCTAATCTACTTTTTGTCTCAGTTATTTTAAAAGCTAATACTATGACTGCAACTTTGTAGTAAAGTCTTTGTATCTTCTTAGTGCAATACTTTGAGAACAATTTTAAATTTTCATCTCCTAAACAGAATAAACTTGTACTTATAAACCATAAGACTGCCAGTCTAAGTGGGCTATCGAACATCTTGCCAAGTAAGACACTGAGCTACTAAAAGCAAAGATATTGCATTGTATAATCAAGGCTTCTCTTGGGAGTATTTCAGAAAGGGATGGTAGAACTGGAGTGAATGGGATCATTACAGCCATAGCTTGAGTAACAGCACTATGTTTTGCTTTTCTGAACTGGGTGGCCAGTTGCCTTGTGTCTACAGAGACTTGTTTTACTTTCCCTTTACTCTTAGAACTATCCATTTATTTTGGACATAGGCTGAGGAGGCCTTGCCCTTTTTGACTGAAAGTCCCCTTGACTTCTGGTAAATCCAGAACAAGAAAAAGGAAGATTATACCTTAAATGTATGCCATTTATGTGTATGCTGGCTAAGCCCACCTCATGTCATGGTATTCTACTAGCAATTGGTAACACTTGCAAACTAAGACTAGAATGGATTAGCATGCAGTTAACTGAAGGACAGTATGAAAAGTGATATTTTTTTTTAAATGTTTTTTTTTTTCCCCTGTGGTGGACTAGAACTACCTTCATTTCCCTTGTCTATACAATTAGTAAGGTTTACCACCACAGAAAAGTTTACATAGAACTACTTTACTACTGACGAGTAAGAAACACTGAGTAAAACAAGTGTATTAAAAATGGCCTTACCTTTATGATGGATTTATGAGTCAGAATTCAGACTGATTAAAAAAAAGATTTGTCTTACTATCCTTTCAGATCTGCAGATTTTCTACCTCAGAAATTCTGCTCAATTTACAGTACACTTCAGGAAATGGAAGTTACCAATTGGAAAACTGATATTACCTAAATGTGCTGTCCATATGTACATTGCACTGTTCACTGGTAATAAAGTCAATTGCTAATAACTGTGTGGTGTATCTGTGTCTTGCAGACTCTTCGCCTTTTTATGCTAACAGCACATTTTTCCTCCTAACTATGAAATACTAGGTGTGCAGAATTCTGGCGAAAAGGAGGAGAGAGAAGTGGTTTACACATATGAACAGCATGTATCAAACTCTAGCTCTTGCGAGAGCAAGTAGCTTTTCATGTTTAGTGTCTCTGCCAACATGTTCTGCTGAGGGAAATTGAAAGCAAGGAGCCTGGCTGTGGGATTTGTGGGTTCTCAGCGGGTTCAGGTTTGTCACACCGCTAGGAGGGTTTTACCTGATAATCTGTGCCAGAAAAATACGTCTCAATAGGGATTTTATACTTCACAGAATCATTGAGCTTAGAAAGGACATCTACTCAGAGCAAGGTCAATTAGAGCAGGTTGCTTAGTACTGTGTTAAGTCAAGTGTTGAATATCTTTAAGGCTGGAGACTCTACAGCCTCTCGGGGCAACCTGTTCCAGTGTTTGTTCACACTCAGTTTAAAAAGAAATAAATGAAAATCATGTTTAAATGGAATGTAGTTTTTTCCAATTTGTGCCCATTGCCTCTTGTCCTTTCAGTGGATACCCCTAAGAGTCTGGCTCTGTGTTTTACACCTTCCCATCAGGTACCTATGCGCATTGAGCCTGAGCCTTTTCTTCTCTACACTGAGCAATCCCAGCTCTCTCAATTTCTCCTTGTATCACAGGTGCTTCAGTACCTTAATTGTCTCTGTGGACCTCCACTGGACTCAGTCCAGTATGTTCATATCTGTAAAAGTAGGTGTGACTTTCAGAGACCAAGTTCTGTAGTAGGTCGAGTATGCAAAATCTGTCATGCAGAGCTGCACTAGAAAATCTCTGCTAGCTAGCTGTCCTTGTAGGAGTACACAAATATTGCTTTCATGCAAGTGTGCGGCTACCACTTTGAATGTTATGGTCAGTGTCAAATTACTTCGTGTGACTGGAAGATGATAGCCTATCCTGTTGGTGGTTTTGATCTCCCACATCTCCTGAGATGGCATGACAGATATGGAGAGTTGTATCCTGGAGGTCAAGCAGCACAAATCCTTTTCCTGTGTGCAGAGGTCATATGGGTTGAGTGTTTGAATCTTCAAGTGACACATGAACTTCTTGAGATAAAAGATGGCTCACTTCCAGCATAACAGTGATCTTGATTGATTACTTTCCTGATGCCCAGAAGGACTCTTTCCTCCTGCTCTCAACAAGAAAACTCACAGAAGGATTGCTGTGAAACCCAAACAAGAAGATAGAACATGAAATGGAAGAGCATCTCATTTGTGACAGCATCATGTCTGACAACAGCAGGGGACTGCTTTCTGAAGTACGTCAGGCAGCTCCCACAAAGGAATTCTTGGTTTCATGACCATTGCTTGAAATTCTAAATAGTCTCTAACATGGTATTTTGTTTCCTGTTGTGTTTCTTTTCCATGTGAGTTCATATTCCTGTGGTAGCAGAAATCTTACTATCCTCTAATGCTTCAAAGCACAGAGAATATGATTTTTCTTGGCACTAACTTGATCCTCTGAACAAGGCTGAGGAGGAAAACAACAACAACAAAAAAGCAGCTGAGGTACAGGCTCTGTTATTTATTTTATGAATTTGGAAATCATACCCAAGAGCAACATGCAGCTGCTTGGAAGCTGGTCTTCATGGTGGTCTGATCTCATTTCAGGAAGGAACCAAGCATATACCTCTTCTGGTAACTTTCCTAGGGGCAGTTAATCTTTTGAAGACACCTATATAGACTGCATGCTTTGCTAAGCAGCTGTCCAAAACCACAGGCTTTGTAAAATAAATCTTTTAACAAAAAAATTTAACTTCTCTGACTGAGTTTTTCTTTACTGTGACAGTCAGGAGACACAGGTTTCGATCCACAGCTATCAGATATACCAGGAGAATGCAGTACTACTGTCTCTCCAGTGAGACTTAGCGGGGTCATTGATGCTTCAGTACATGGGAGAGCATTACAGGCAGTGGCTTCTGTCCACTCGGTGTTTAACACACTTTCTCTGTAGTCCTTGACAGATCTTTTCTCTGCTTGCCAAAGCCACCAAGCTCACAGCCTGAAGTTGTGCAGATAGCACATACCTGAGGAAAACATAGCTTTGTCTAAGGAAGAAGGGTGAAAAAAAAACACCTTCACACCTTCTTCCCTTGCCCTCAGAAATATTCACACTAGGAATAAGAGTGTCCTCACGATCTGGACACAGATGTACAAGAAAAGGGTATGACAAAGGCGTAGGCTATATGCCAAGGTGCCTCGCAGTGTTGGGTCTGCTGGGTAGTTACTGCTTGATCAAAACAAACCTTGATTATTGGTATAGCTGTGTTGAGAGATGTCACCCTTATCCAAGGTGGTGAATCTACCTAACGAAACATGGTTCTGCAAGACTTGTATTGGGATAGTCTTCCAGACTCCCTGCCCAGGAGAGAAGAACTATAGAAAAGACCCAGGAGAGGCAGAGACCTAAGACAGGGTCTGGCATATTCTGACAGTTCCTCTTCTGAATGTCTTGAGATCCAGAGGCAGCATCCCTGGCTGTGGCACAGAAAGAAGAACCAGCAGAGCCAGAACATGAGCAGCAGCAACAGCACTGTCAGTAGATGCAGCCAACAGCAAAAAAAGTGGTTCTTGCCAAAGAAGGTTTGTCTGTTGACACCAAAAACTTCATGCCATGAGATTGCCATGATGTAGGCTGTGAAACTTAGGTGATGGTGCAGTCCCACTGGGGAGGGAATCTGCATCACCTGTATTAAGTGCATCCCTGTAAAGCAGCTTGCTTAGAGACTAATGCAGAGTGAGATGTGATAGCTGAGGAATCTGTTGAGTATGCAAGCCTCAATGATTGTTGCCCAGAAGTAGGAATTCTTGGTGGAGGGCTATCATGGAGGGTCTTCTCTGTATGGATTTTAGAAAATACACCTTTTTGTTACTTATTGGTCTGTCTGCATATTTCTGGTATAATGGTTGACCCTGAAGCACACTCATACACCATGCACAGTTAATTAAATTCCAAAACTGATTTGAGTCATGCTACAGTTATTGCAAAACAGCATACCTATGTTTTGGGAAGCTTCTGACAACTTAATTTGAGAACGAGCTGTCAGTTCCCAGTAATCACATCTGTAAAGGATGTGTATCCAGAAGGAACAAATCTCACCAAAATAGCCAGGTGAGGTGCTTTTTTGGAGTGTTTCCTTCAGGAAGTACATCATTGCCACATTCTGGTATTGAGTAAGTCTGTAACAGAGGATGGGAGTAAAATGACAAGGCATCTAGTTGAAATCTTTTGTGTTACAACTCCCTAAAAAAGTGAACACCAAGTTAATTTCACAAAAAATTAAATACTTGAAGCAGGTAGAGCTTGCTTGCAGAAATTATCTCCACCTGCAGCAACAGGCAGTAATCTGTTTCCAACCTTGCTTCTGAGCCGAGCACTTGGAAGACAGCTGTGAAGTTAGTTTCTTTTTTTTTTTTTTTTTTTTCACATTGCCAGTGAAATGGCTGACTGCCTTCCCTCATGCTTTTAGATACACATAATTTTATCTGTGATAATATTTATATTAACTCTTTAAAGATTACGGACTGGTCCTTAGCATTCGGATAATTAAAAACCAAAGTATCTTTGCTTTTAATTTTTGTGTTATTGTAACTCTGCCCTTCTAAAATGGGTCAGGTTTTCAGATTCCCTTCAAAGGGGAGAGAGCACTTAAACAATCACTTCACATTCAAGGAATAACATCCTGTCCTCTGCTTCTTCCTAGATTTCAAGAGAGGCAGCTAGGTTTGATAGGAGAGAGCTACAGTTTCCAAAGTGGAAAACCACCTTAGAGAAGAAGGCTGGAGGATGGGTGAAAAAAGTAGAGAGGAAATCTAATTCACCAGTTCAAATGGGAGTCCACTAAATATGTGGAAGGATGCAAGGAAAGAGGGAAGGGTGATACTGTTGATGAGTAATTGTTTGGTACATGGTCTCCTTATGGGAAGTACCAGAAGACATCATTTTGGTCCACAGGATTCTTGAAGGCCGGACTTGTTTCTGCTGTTTTAGAGAATTTCCTCAGCTAAAACATGGGTCTTAAACTCTCAAACCAGGTGTTTTGTGAAGAGGATAAGCAGAGGGTTATGCACCTTGGAAAAGCAGAATATAGGACAGAAGGGAGGTGTGTGTGTCTATATATACACATACCTATGTATGTATACTTCAATTATACATATATGAAGTATAGTTTTTAAGTTTTGTTTGGCGTCTGCCTGTACAGAGGTAAAAAGAGGTAGATCAGAGCTGCTGTGAGTGAGGGAGCAGCATGCCCCCTTCCTGAGACAGACAGGAAGACTTCCAAATCCAGCTCCTTTCCAAAGTCTTTTTAACTAGTTTTTGCAATTTGGTATGCCATAGCAGGCTCAAGCTTTACATCTGAGGTCATGTAGTGACTTGCCTGTCCAATGCTTTCCCTCTTGGACTAATTTCTCTAAAAATAGCAGGCATTCTATGGGGTAATACCCTGACTGCTAAGAACCCACACTAAGGAGACGCTGGCATGTTCACATCTTTTTTTTATTCACCCAACCACAAGGCTAGCCTTTTTGCCATTAATTTGTAGAACGTGACATAGAAATAATGGATTTTTCACATCCGAAGGAAGAGCTGTTGCATTATTTCCATTGCAGAGGCCTGTCCTGTGTTCTCCTGTATACATACACTTTTTGTCTTATTGTATTAGAGCAGATAAAGCCACAAAGACGTACCATGAATATCCATCCATGTTCTCCACCTGAGTTATAGGTTGGTTTGGGGTTTTTTTCTTTTTAATAGTGTTCTCTTAATATCCAAAAAGGAGCACTAAAAGTACACATAGATCAAGGCAACTAGCTAGGAGAGATGTTCGGGGGTCATGCCATTCCTTGGCTGAGGATTTTGGAGGAGATATAATAGATCTACCCTTCTTCTTCTTTCCCCACTGTGTAAGCAAGCAAGAAGCTTTGACTTTTGTTGGGTTGCATTGATAATATCCGCTGATCAGGGGCAGAATGATCCTGCATCTAACTTTCATCAACCAAATATTCATGGCACTGTGTCAGTAACGACTTACTAGCACTTCAAGATTTCTGGAAATTCCTTGGCTCTCATACTATTACCACTCCCAAGTTGAACTGTAAGGAGACTTGGATGGAAAATATTAAGAATCTTTGTATTTTGTCTGTGTGGAGAAAGGACTGCTATAAATTGACTGCTGTTATCTTCAAGCTTTTTAAAGAAGACTAGCAAAATAGATCAATTGTAAATGGAGTATAATCCCTTAAGAAATTAGATCCCTCTTAACAAAAGCAATTATCTTATGGGAAAAAAATGATACCTGGAAACTTACATACACATACATTATGCTTAACTTTAGAATAAAGTTAATAGAATGGTAAATAGTTACCTTCACTAGTCTGGAGACTTCCAACACTAAAATGGCTGATGGTTTGAAAATAAATTGAGGTAGAAAGACAAAAAAAGGCAAATCAAGGTCAGTATAATGCTGATAATACTTGTTTGGCTCTAAGATTTGTGTGTGCTGTCATGCAACTAAGCGCACAGCTTAGCAGTGGCTTTACGCTGAGGTTGGAATGGTATTGGAGTACGGAGCGTTACATGCCACTTAGAGATGTATGTGTATCATTGCATTTGTTTTTCTGCAGATATTTGGATATCTGCATTCTGCATGTGGTGATGTTTTGGAACATTACCTCTGTGTGTAAGAACCTCAAATAGCATCAAGTCCAATGTTTGCTATCCCAGAATATTTTTTAATATTAAAGATGTGGGATGTTCATGGAAAAATATGTGAAGGAATGCCTTTGAGTAAATCTTATATCTGTTTCTCAAACAACATGCTTATCATAAGACTAAATTGAAGGCTTATTGAGAGACAGTAAGCATGACTTTATGAGCAAACCTGGCTCTTATTGGGATACTGCCACGTCCTTGGACCTTCCTCCACAAAAATGTTAATAACAATCAGACTTATTCCAAAAGTAAGAATTGATAGAATTACACTTGTTCATTTAGCATGGTCCTGCCAGGTGATGAACCCTCTGGTTTTGCTACAATGAGGAGTTACACAGATACATAACTTTGAATAATCCGTTTTGGCACTGTTTTCTCTATCCTACACGACTGAGAATTTAACCATCATTGTGTGACCACTGGTTTGCAGGAGGATTTTGGCTCAGAGGACCCTGGCAAGGGTGATAGGAAATACCTTTTTGGAAAGGGTGAACTGGGGCCATGATACTGCTGCTCTCTGCAGGGTAGGGAGGAGAGCTGAAGGTGTGCTTTTCTTGAGGATGGAGCCAATCCCCAAAAATATATTAAGCCCTACAACAAAGAGGCCAAAGTGAACAACACCCAGCAAAATATCTGCCATTGTAGATAAAGCTTAGTTTTTTCATTGGACTTACTAAATTCTATCCTCTTGATGGCAGGCAGCCAATGTAACCAGCTGTGACTGTATTTTCTTCAAACTTCAGCAACTCAAGGAATTATTGCTGGTTAGACTAAGTGGTACAAATCTGTACCACAGCAGGTGAAGAACAAAATTCGTGCTGGTTCTTGCCAACGTTCACAGCAGAGACTTGGAGATGATCTTCTCACATTGTCTACTTGCTTGTCAGCAGGGGCGGTTGGTGCTGCTGTCGCTGAGAAGGCAACTGGCTTGTACTCTTCTTTGACTATTAAGGGAAAGAAGGTACCTACACTGAAATAGTCAAAAAGGCCCATTGATCGCATTACTTAAAAATTATTGTGGTAAACTAGCATTGTTTTGTATCTCTCAAACAGCCTCTGTTTGCAAAGTTCATTTAGACTCGCCACATAGTGACAATAGGTTCTCCATGTTTTTCTCCCTAGCAGTTGGTTAGACGTGTGCAGTCCCATGGGGATGTAGAGCCTGGCAAATTTTTCCACGCTGTTTTGAGTTTTTCTCCCGTCTTTCTCCACCACCACCAATCCAGAAAACAGTAATTTGAAGCAGCAAGATTTCAGAAGGCTTTTCAAGATCTCATCTCTTTTCAGGAACAATCTCTCTGGTTGGAAATATTCCATTACTTTCCATGTCGCCAACTGGTAAACAGTGAAACATCCCTGACCAGTATTTCTCCAGTTACATTGTACATGAGCTATTCACCAATTGGTTTTCTGCTAAAGAAAGCTTTACAGCAATGCCTGTGAAAAGCCCTATCATGAACGAGCAGTTGCACAAGGAAGCTTTTATTAAACAAGATTTCAACAGGGATTATTGAAGTCACAGTAAAATCTGTGCAACCACCTCTAATTGCACGAATCTAGATGTACAAGCAGGAAAATTCTCCCAGCTGCAGAAGACAATTTTCTTGCTAGTCTGCCTTGACTGTTGCTTGAGGAAATGGAGCCAAGCTCTCACTTTTAGCATTTCAGCAGGTGATTCACCAGCAGCTGAATCATCCCCATCCAAGGCTAGCACATCCAAAACCCAGGGAGGGGTGGATGGCTGGGGAAAGGAAGCACAACAAACCATCCTCCACTAATTCATGCCATCTGGGAGTGACAGTCCATAGGCCTGCAACTTTATTTGCAAAATATTGTTTACAAGTTTTATTACAAAGTCCATAGGGAAAAAGGCTGAATTTTATTTAACAGTTCATCATCATTACACAAACTGTTGTTCTGGATTCAGCTTCAGAAAGCAGGAAGCCGTACTCATAAGACTGGTTTGTCAGGTTTTTTTGCAGACTTTTGTTGTTAAGAAGTCAAACAATTAGATGGGAAAATTGCAATTGAACCCACTGTCATGCAATTGGAGTCTTTTGGTGTTAGAGGTCTCTGCGGTGAGCCACAGAGGATATGAGCTGTTGCAGAGTCTTGAGTCATCACTTTGGTTGGTGGTAACCCAGGCTTACACGGGAGGTCTCTTGGCCTAAATGTTCATAACTGAACAGAAGGGCAGCAACCACACATGGTTAGCTGTGAGCAGATGCTGTGTGATGCCTGTGCTTGCACAATCACTTTGCTTAAGCCCGAAATTACAAAAGACCAGTCATTAACTGCCCAGAAGCTCATCCCTTTAACCTGCTGGGTTGATCAGCAAATTTGATGAGCACGGTGAGAACAATTTGATCCATCAAGGGTGAGAACTGGCAGAAGGTTGACGATGAGACTGTCCCTAGGCAAGGGGATGGGGTAAAAGGAGCAGGGTCTCCCCATTTGAAAATGGTGAGCTGTTAGGTAGCTCAGCCCTACAATTTAACTCACCTTACAACCTTTTGTTTATTGATCTCAAATATCACTTTAAAAAAAAAAAAAAGAAGACAATCGGTAATAATTAGTTGCTTTCCATCTGCTACAACCAACAATTAAACACCAAACTTTGCAAGATAAAGGTGCACAGAAGATTATTCATTAACCCACAGTGCAGAAAAAGCAAATTCACAGACTGTGTAATGCTTTATAACACTTGGCTACAGTCAAAATATGTCTCAAAAATCACTTTGATCTGTAGTTTCCACTGAGAAGGAGCATCCACTGCACTTCCACTCTGGCCATGCACCTGGGTTGTAAACAGTTTCTACCATCAAGGATGGGGGTTAATGGAGTAGACACACTTGTCTTCTCAAAGGAAAGGCAAACTTTGGCTGTACCTCAGGACAAGAAAATTGGACTGGAACTTAGGCTCCAGGTTCCCAAATCAGCTCAGTTTCTGTAACAGAACATAAGTGGAGGCAAAATACTCCCGTATTCTCTCTCCCTTTTTGCCCCCACCTCCCCAGACATGAGGAAGAGATAGGAATTTAGCATGTGGTGCAGGTTCTTGAGGAACTTAAATGAAGGTTTAAAAATATCAGGAGTGTAATATAAAAAGTTACAGGTCAGGATTTGAGATGTATCAAGTGGTTGGGCATTTCCATACTACGAGTATAGGCTGAGACATACCCAGAGGGCCAACACTCATAGGGAAGAAGCACTGTCTAAAATCACAGCTTTCCATTCTGAAAACCTCATTGGAAACTCATAATGTTTGGGCCTGGGTCTACAGATACAAGAGTCCTGTGGGGATGCCACAGGTCTACAATGAATAGGGCACAGACTACAGTGTTCCCCATGCATGTTCTCTAATAGAACGTATCATCAGTGATCGAGGCTCTTTGCCATTTGTTGGCTTGGGAACTTTGATACTGCAGGTGCATATGAATTTCTAAAAGTTATTTGAAAGACTAGATTTTACATTAGCAAAAACCCCCATGTTCTAGGGATTTTTCTTTCTTTAGATAAAAACATAGTTCTGTTATTAAATACCAAGACACTCTGCAAATACTCTCAAATATTCTTTTTTTCCATGCTGTTTCCCCTTGCTTGAATTATCCTCACAAATGATACTTAGCTTAATAACATCCAAATAGTTTAAACGGATCTCAAAGAAGTGGGGGGGTAAATGATTCCAGTTTTGAGAGCTGAAAGGGGATTGCTGCATCAGAGAGAAAACGTGCATGCAATCATACACATGCAGTGAACACTGACATGTAAACGCCTACTTAGATGTGTGGTGGTTTCCTCTCTGGTCTTGCTGTGAGGTTTTTTTGTTTGGGTTTTTTTTTGGTTGTTTTTTTTTGTTTAGTTGGTTGGTTGGGAGGTTTTTTGTTTGGTTGTTTGTTTTTTTTCCTTCAGGGGAATGAGGCCTAGAAGTTTGAACAATGAAACCATTGGTATAGGTTTACCTGGGAAACTACCTGTCTTCATAATAGGGTGAGAGACGGCCTCTTCAGAGGTGCCATTCCCTGCTGCTCCTTGCACCGTTTTTTTCAGCACAGCTGGTAGAATATGGTCTGTGTGAGGAATTTGGTAGTGGTTTTTCTACTCTTGGTTAATAAAATCTTAGCTGTCCTTGATAAGGAGCACAGAGTTGCTACCAGATGTCTTTTTTTTTTTGCCTCTCAAGAATTAGATTTTGTAGTACCTGAGGAAGAAAAGTACCAGTTATATGATCTGGCTTCCTGGGAATGGAAAAAATCCTTTGGTTTCCTACTGCTGTCTTTACTGAATCAAAATACACTTTACACTATCAAAATACAGAGGTTGTGGATGCTTTCTTTCAGTGTCTATAGGTGAAGCTAATGTTCAGCGATACTGTTTGCTACACCCCCAGATAAGTTGTTAGGAGCAGACGACACACCTGCTAAGAAGCAGGATGTCACACCGGCATCTCTCTCTAAACAGCTTTGCTTCTTTTTAGCAGAGAGGGAACATTTCAAAAAGCTGCCACCCTCATTTACAGAAACTTGTGACATTCTGAGGTTCATTTGGAGGAAGAATAATGTCTAAACTCCCTGACACAAGGCATGTATTTTCTTACATGTAACTAGTATTTGATAGTTTAAGTGTTTTTCATCCATCTCACAGAAGTAAACTTACTCCTACCAGTCACCCAGAAGCGTCCAGCGCTGCAGCTCAGTCCTTACAGGCTGCTCCAACAGCTTCTCGCAGATCCATCAGTGAAATTAATGAGCATTCACATGCACGTATGTTGCTGGCACAGATCTTTAGGACAGATTGTGTGAATGTTTCTCAATAAATCAAGACTATTTTATGGAGCCAATGACTGGCGTCTTTATTGGGTTATATTAGTGGATAAGACTGTTAAAAGAAATGGAAGAGAAATTAAAATACAATGAGGTCATTGAAGGACAACTGGTTGGTGTTGTTTCATTTATTTTGAAGTGTCCAGACTTTTTTTAAGAAATTGCTTTTGTAAGTTTGTTCTGTTGTCAGAGTTGCTAAACCTTAAAAATAATCAAATTGAATCAAAACATGCTTCTAATTTTAAAAGAACCAAATCAAAACTCATTTTTAACAAAAAACAGGTGACTAGGAAGAAAACCAATATTGTTTCAGCTTCAGAAACCAGGAAATGATGGTATAGTCTAAGGAATACGCATATTAAGAAACATAAAATTAACTTGGCAAATAGATACCCTCAGAACCAAATACTAACATTTCAAAATAATATTAATTTCTATCTCACTTTCCTAACAAAACTCTTATTCCAGTGGCTGAAGTAGTGACATCTAGTACTGGTTTGCCTGATTTTTTCACATAACACCAAGAAAGACTTATTAAACCCTACCTAACAAAACAGAGTAGCCAGTATATGCTGGGGGATGAAGGTCGAAGTGATAGGATCACGGGCAGTGAAACAAAGGGCTTGTGGATGCCTTACTCCAAGACAAGCCATGCTAAGGACCTGCCTTCATAATACAGTGTGAAATTGTCATTCTGGCAGCGTAGTAAACTGTGTTTCACACTGGGAGAGTGCTACCTACCCAAAAACAGCAGGGCATATCAAACAATTGCTATAACTTAAATAAGGGGAATATAAACAAAGTCTTCTTCCTACAGCTCTGGAAGAAATCTGACCTTTATGCAGCTCTTCAGGGGTTTGAGGTGGGGAGGGGAAGGCTATAGCCTCTGGGGTTTTTTTCTTTGACTATGTCATTTTAAGGTCATTTGGATAAATAATGTGGGAGTCAACATTTTCTGTGAGCTGCCTGACAGGCTGTGTGGGACAAAATCCAAAGCACATGATGTGTAACGTCTGATCCAAGACCCACTGTGACGATACAGCATATCCCAAATCCCACACACATCTTTCAGTGGAGAAACTGATATAGGGAGGCAGTTTCTGGCAAAAAAAAAATTCCTTTCTGATGGCACAATCATCTTTCTTTGGAGAAGTCGCACTTAATTATAAAAAGCACCCCACTTCTGTGGTTCTCAGTGTCATGCCCCACTCAGAAGAGGCGGGGGGGAGGAGTGACTCAAATTCACAAAACCCCAGCGGTGTTGACTAAGGTGAGACAACTCTCAAGGCCCATATACAAACATGTATTAGATTCCCACAGTGATTAATATATATCTTAACTAGGTTCGTGTATCAGGAATAGTGTAGCAAGCAGGACTAGGGAAGTGATTGTTCCCCTGTACTCAGCACTGGTGAGGCCCCACCTTGAGTACTGTGTTCAGTTCTGGGCCCCTCACTATGAGAAGGACATTGAGGTTCTGGAGCGCGTCCAGAGAAGGGCAACGAACCTGGTGAAGGGCCTNTGGCAAGCAGTAAGGTATGCCTTGCATCACTTAACTCTAAGAGAAAACAGAAACAGAGGGATGGGAGAGAGAGAGAGATGNAGTGTAGCAAGCAGGACTAGGGAAGTGATTGTTCCCCTGTACTCAGCACTGGTGAGGCCCCACCTTGAGTACTGTGTTCAGTTCTGGGCCCCTCACTATGAGAAGGACATTGAGGTTCTGGAGCGCGTCCAGAGAAGGGCAACGAACCTGGTGAAGGGCCTTGAGAACAAGTCTTATGAGGAGCAGCTGAGGGAATTGCAGTTGTTTAGCCCGGAGAAGAGGAGGCTCAGGGGAGACTTTATCGC
Source organism: Burhinus bistriatus (assembly GCA_013397275.1). Lineage (NCBI taxonomy): Eukaryota > Metazoa > Chordata > Aves > Charadriiformes > Burhinidae > Burhinus > Burhinus bistriatus. Next base: position 290,643 of record VYXH01000819.1, on the reverse strand, counting down.
TCTCTACAACTACCTGAGAGGAGGTTGTAGAGAGGTGGGGGTCAATCTGTTCTCCCAAGTAACAAGCAATAGGACAAGAGGAAATGGCCTCAAGTTGCACCAGGGGAGGTTTAGATTGGATATTAGGAAAAATTTCTTCACCAAAAGGGACATCAAACATTGGAACAGGCTGCCCAGGGAAGTGGTGGAATCGCCATCCCTGGAGGTATTCAAAAGACGGGTAGACACGGTGCTGAGGGACATGGTTTAATGGTGGTTTAGGCAGTGTTAGGTTTCTAGTTGGACTTGATGATCTTAAAGGTCTCTTCCAACCTAGGTGATTCTAGATA